>JAVIWB010001184.1:0-196897 GCA_031893035.1 Dermolepida albohirtum | reverse complement strand
TATAACTTTAACATTAATTTAAATCCCGAGATTTTTCATAATTTATATGATTCTGTAATTCTCGAATTCTGTATTTCAAAAATACAGAATTCGAGCAAAAAAACATGGTTAAAACAGGGGTAGTTTACAAAACCATATTAAAAAACATTGTTTGGGCAGTGCAAAGTTTTACATATTCCTTGAAATTTTGAAACATTAGGCTTATAGATATATAATAAGAATTTTAAAAAATCCTATATTCAGTGGTTAAATTATTTTTATTTGTTTCCTGTTTATTCAAATTGGTTATTTTGTGAAAAGAAATGTATTAATACTTAATAGATAGTTATCCGTTAAAACTATTCATTAATATAATTATTCGTAAGCTTTATATTTTAAAATTGTAGGCTTAGCTTCATTTAAACCTTTACTTAGTATTATAAAATTTATAAATTTATTTATTTTAGGTAATCCTTAATTTATAATTTTAGGTAAATGCTTACAAAGATAAATATTAGGAGTAGTTTGAGAAATACTTTATAATTTGTGTTTAATTAAGTTAAAGAAACTTAAAATTATTTCTTTACATGAGTATTATTTCTTTTAATAGGATTCATTACCATATTAATATTGTCGTACATGGGATAAGTAGTTTCATTTGTTTATTTAGAAATTTCAATTAGATTTGTATTGTAAACGATTCCATTAGCGCATTTGGAAAAATCTTAAATTAAATCTCTTATAAATAAGTACTATGTAATTATGCCCTTTACGAATAAAATTGAACACCATTATATGTTTTATTGTATACAACCAGAGTTCTTAATCTTTTCAAATTAATTTTCTCTAGTATTATTTCTTTTAATACGGTCCATTACCATATCAATATTGCGGTACATGCGATAAGTAGTTATATTTATTTATTTGGAAATGTCAATTAGATTTGTATAGTAAACAATTCCTGTAATGCATTTGGAAAAATCTTAAATTAAATCTCTTAATAATAAGTACTGTGTAATTATGCCCTCTACGGATAATATTGAAAATCATTATATGTTCTATTGTATACAACTAGAGATTTTAATCTTTTCAAGTCAATTAATACTCGGATAATCGATTTTACCTGGCTAATAATCCTTGTTTATCTTTGCTAATGATCTATTATTACTGTAACAACTACCAAATTTGTGTACATTTTAATGAACCTAATTGTGATAGGAAAACCCATAGCCACTTTCAATCATTTTAACATTTTTTAGTAAATTATGATGGAATTCTGTGTTAGCTAAGCGTCACAATAAAAAAGATTTAAGTAAATCAGTGATCCTCGATGAACTTCAAATAACCGGGGCATGCAAAATTATAGTAAAAAGAAAAACAGAATCCACGTATTTAAAATTTATTTAACTAAATTAATAAATAGTTTGACATTAATATAATAAATAAAAAAATATATTCGCGTAATAAAATTAACTTAAAAGCTAGGAGAAAATAATATAGCAAAACATACAAGGAATAGCTATTTAAAAAAGACTAATAATAACGATTTATTTGCTCAACAGATAAGTATCCAATAATAGGACGAAATAAGATATACAATAAATGTTACAAAGTTTAATAACAATCAAACACTAAACCATAATAACTTAATATAAAGTAAAAATAAACACTAAATTTATTTATAGCATTGCTAATATAATTATTTAAGATTTATGACGTCGATTTAATACTATTTGTAAAGAAAATGTCAACATCTTTATGTCAAATAGAACTAATAAATACAGGACAATCAAGTACATTATATAACTGAGACGTGCGAACAAGCGCAAAATAAATAAGATTGCATACACGTGAAAGCCCGAATATTAGATATAACAAAACCTAAAACTCTTAAATAATTAAGTTAATGGTGGTCAGAAAATGTTGATTTAGAGTCAAATGTTACTCAAGATCACTCATAAACATTCATCTCCAGCTTATTCTATATTTTTATACATTAATTTGGTTTTGAAAAAAACTAATAATCTGATGAAGGATGGTTCTGTGGCTAATTAGGGATTGACCAACAGCAATACGCAAAATATATTCCAAAATTAAGAAATAATTAATATATATAATAAAACAACATTAAAAACGATATTATTAAAAGCCTTTACATGATATGTTAAATGACTTGCTTTATTAACCCGTTGTAATAAGCGGATAAAGGTTAACTAAGGTGTATCTTTTTCAACAGGTTTGTGACGGGTAGTAAATATTATTTATTATCAAATAAAAATTCGAAATTTAATCAAAATGAGAGATAGAATAATTTTTAAAGAACCTAACTAATTTGCAAGTATGTTCTGTGGTGAATAAAGATTTCTCGGAATAGCGTTTTTAGTTTATAATAAATCAATATTGATTAAATAAAGAATATTTACACGTCGCAAAGATATTTATGGAGATGTGTTAATTTACTGAAAATTTTCTTTAATATATATTTACAATAGAAACAATTTTTGTCATAATAAATTTAAGTAATTATGACCTGTAAATGCTTGTGCATTTATAAAAGAGGAAAAAGCATTAAATATAGTTGTTTTCAAAATTTCAATTTTAAAGAAATAATATATATCTGCTAACATAAGAGTTCTATTAATTTTAAAACTATCTTAAATAAAAAATTGTATATATATTTCTTTAAGAAGTTTTTAAAATAATTTGATTTACAATAGATTTATATTCTCGTATTTAAATACTTAACCTTAGATATAGTTCCCGGTTTAATTACAAGAGGGCAGAGGTGATTCTATCTCAGAAAGTTGGTTGTTCTTAAGGTTTTATTATTAGTTATTACATTATTAGTTGTCATCGTTTGTTCAGTAAAAATAAAGTAATGGATTCAAATGTGCCTGAACATTGTCCTGGTACTCAAAGCGATGATGCTGGAAAAGCGTCTGCTTGTTCTGGTTGTCCAAATCAAAGAATATGTGCATCTGGAGAAGCTAAACTTGTAGATCCAGGATTAGAATTGGTGAAAGAAAAATTAGAGGACGTACGACATAAAATTTTAATACTTTCGGGTAAAGGTGGTGTTGGAAAAAGTACAGTAACTGCTTTACTTAGTAGGTGTTTAGCGCTGAAAGACATGGACAAGAATATTGCTGTGCTTGATATAGACATATGTGGTCCATCACAACCTAGAGTTCTAGGAGTTTTAAATGAACAAGTCCATCAGTCAGGCTCTGGATGGTCTCCAGTGTATGTTGAGGATAATTTATCCATTATGTCGATAGGATTTTTGTTAGGTTCACCCGATGATGCAGTCATATGGAGAGGCCCCAAAAAAAATGGCATGATACGACAATTTTTAAGTGAAGTTGATTGGGGTAACTTGGATTATTTGCTTATTGATACACCACCAGGTACTTCTGATGAACATTTATCTGCAACTACATATTTATCAAATGCAGGGCTAACAGGGGCAATTATTGTAACTACTCCACAGGAAGTTGCTTTGCTGGATGTTAGAAAGGAAATAGATTTTTGTCGAAAAGTTTCGGTGAATATTTTGGGAGTTGTAGAAAACATGGCTTTATTTATCTGTCCAAATTGTAAAACAGCAACAGAAATATTTCCTGCAAAAACAGGTGGCACAAAACAAATGTGTAATGATATGAATGTCCCGTTTTTAGGCAGCCTTCCCTTAGATCCAAAAATAGCAAGATGTTGTGATGAAGGAAAGGACATTTTCACAGAATTGCCTAATTCACCATACATAGCTTCTTTAAAAAATGTTACAAATAAAATTTTAGATGTATGCGATATCAAATGTTAGTAGTTAGTTTTAACAAATATAATTTTTTGCAAGTAAAATAACTTTGTTTTATTATAAACAATTACAAATATAAAATTATCCCAGTTTTAAAACAATATAAACTGGTTAAAACCATTTCTGCAAAATTTATCTTTTAAAATAATTAGTAGAATAATTCTGCAGTACATATATCTAATATTGTTTGAACCTGGTTATATGAATGCATACCCATATTTTACCTTGATGTGTATAAAGCCTAGATCTACAAATTTCAGTGTGAAACAAACAAATGTAGGGCAAAAATTATAAATAAATGGAATGCACTTTGGAAACAACTTACATAATTTAATAACCTATATACCGCAAAAGTATGAATAAATAAAAATGACCTATCTATAAATATGTATTTCCATTAAATGAAGTAGTTGTTTTCTTACTGAGAAAATCGACGGCCATCACTGCAGAATTTGCTTATTCGCAATTTCCCTTCCAACGATAAATTGTATTTATTCATTAATTCTTAAGTATAAAAAATACACATTATTTTTACCTTCACGACATTTTTGAATTAGTATTTAACAAAAATGAGTTACACATTAAAATCGCTTACAATTTTTATCAAAACAATAGTGTATTAACATAGAATGTTTCATGTATTGAATAATCAACTAAATAAATTAATGCAATTAATATCTTCGCATAATCTGGAACTTATTTACATATACGAATGGTCATACTTCTTATTAACATGGCACTAATATGTTCAGGGAAAGCAGGGAAAGGAGTGAGGGAAAAAGAGTAAGGATAGGATACCAGAAAATTACGATTGAGGGTAAAGAATACAAGTGGGATAGAAAGAAGGGAGTTCTCGGGGAATATGAGAGAGACTCTAGAAGTAAAAATGCAGAAAACACAAAAAACTAAGAGACCCAGGAAAGAACGGAGAAACAAAGACGAACATGGCAAAGATAAGAGGATATGAGTTGGATGGCGATAGCAAAAATAGAAACACTGACCCGAGTAGGGTGAAGAAAGTGGAGATGAAGGAGGGGAGAGGAGATGTAGACATCGAGTGGTGGGGAGCTATGACGAACACGGGAACGGGGAATATGGGACGAATAAGCAGAACGAATAGAGGTGGAATGAAGAGAGAGAACAAGACACGAGAAAAGATGATGGAAGGGAAACTGAAAAGAAGAGAGGAAACGTCGTTAGGGATATGGAACGTTAGGGGTATTGCGGGTAAGGAGATAGAGATGGTGGAAGAGATGAGGAAAATGAAAGTTGATATATTGGGGGCAACAGAAACGAAGAAGAAGGGAAGGGGTATGGAAGAGATAAATGAGGGCTACTGGATCTGGTGGTCAGGAGTGGATCAAACGACAGTAGCACAAGCGGGGGTAGCGATAATAGTAAGCCCAAAATATAAAAACAGCATTATAGATGTTAAAATGGTGAATGAAAGAATTATGGAACTGGAAATGTTACACAAACAAGAAAAGTACTATTTTATAGTAACTTATGCACCAAGCGGAAACGCATTAAGTGAAGAGAAAAACTTGTTTTTTGAAAAACTACAAGAGACAATAGATAACACAGAGAATAATAATATAGTAGTAATGGGAGAGTGGGAAGAAATAATCAAGGAATGGAAAGGTGGCTGGGCCGGGAAGGGGAAGATATACTGAATGATAATGGGACACGAATCATTAACTTGAGTATGGAAAATGATTTAATAATAGGAAATTCTAAATTTAAACATAAAGATGTGCACAAATACACGAGGGAAGTCAAGAGCAGAGGGGAACGCTCAATTATAGACTACTATCTGGTAAATAAGAGGATGTGGAACCTGGTAAAGGACATAAAAGTGAAAAGAGGTGCAGAAATAGGTAGCGACCATTATATGGTCAGAATGGATATGAAAATGGGTTATGAAGAGCAAGGAGGGGATAAGAGGAGAATAGGCAAGGAAAAGATTAGAAGCTACAGGTTAAGAGAGGAAAAAGTTAAAGAGGAATACCAGAGACAACTGAGGATACATAGAGGAAAGGGAACAGGATATCAACAGATAGAAGAGAGATGGCTAGAATACAAACAAAGTTTAATAAGGGCAGCGAAGGAAAGCTGTGGGGTTACAAAAATAACTAATGGTCCGAGAAAAAGAACAGCCTGATGGACAGAAGAAATACAAAGAATTGTGAAAGATAAGAAACAGATGTGGAAGAGATACCTGACAGATGGATCGCAGAAAAACTATGACGAATACAAGCGGAAACGGATAGAAGCTAAAAAGGCGATAAAGGAGAGTAAAGAAAAAACATGGATAGACTTCGGCAACAAACTAACAAAAGCGTTTAAAGAAAATCAGAAGCTATTTTACAATGCACTTAAACAAATGAGAAGGCCGAGAGCGAATATGTTGAGGAACGTAAGGGATAGAAATGGAAAAGTACTTACTAAAGAAGAGGATATTATGGGAAGATGGAGGGAATACTTCGAGGAACTATTGGAGGAGAACGAAACAGACGTTCTGAGAGACTACCAAAATAAGGAACAACAAAATATGACACAGGAAGAGAGTGGACAGACAGAAAGAATAAGGGAGGAAGAATTAATAGAAGCAATACAGAGGATGAAGGTGGGTACAGCACCGGGACATGATGAAATCACGACAGAAATGATAAAATATATGAACCAGGAGAGAAGACAAGAACTTTTGGAAATTATGAATCAGGCAAGAATGGAACATAAAGTGCCTTCAGATTGGCAGATAGGCATTATAACACCGATATACAAAAAGGGGAATAGCATGGACTGTGCAAACTTTAGAGGTATAACGCTTGGTAGCGTGGTGGGAAAAATATATGCCAGAATATTGGAGCATAGACTTAGAAGTAGTTTAGAGAACGAGCTGGAGGAGAGCCAAAGTGGGTTTAGAAAGGAAAGAGGCACAAACGACCAGATATTTGTGCTCAGGCTACTGTCAGAAAGGGCGGTTAGATCTGGAGGACAGATGCATGCCTGTTTTATTGACATGGAGAAGGCATTTGACAGAGTGAGAAGAGAAGATGTTTGGAGAATATTAAGGAGTAAAGGAATAGAAAGGGAGCTAATACAAAACATACAAAGTCTCTACGAAAAAACTGAGAGTTACATAAGAATAAGAAATGAAAAATCCAAATCATTTGCTAACAAAATTGGATTGAGACAGGGATGCATTCTGAGCCCACTACTTTTTAACTTGGTTCTAGATGAAGCAATTAAGCAGAGCAGAGGTAGACTAGAAGTATATCCAGTTGGATACTGGAGATTAAAATGTATACGCTTGACAGAACTATGTTATGCGGATGACATGGTGATAATAGGGAGAACAGAGAAACAACTGCAAAGAAATGTAACTATTATTAATGAAGAACTGAAGAAACTAAATATGAAAATAAATAAACAGAAAACTAAAACAATGATAATTGGAGCACGGAAGGAGAAGCACAGGATACAGATAGATAGCGAGATAATAGAGCAGGTGGATAGATTCACATACTTAGGCGTGATAATAAACAAGGAAGGAACCCTGGAGGACGAAATAAATGAAAGAATAGCAAAGACCGGTAGGCTATATAACAGCATAAAGAACAGCTTCCTAAGCAAGAAGGAAATACCAAGACAGGTAAAAGCGGAAATAATTAGAAAAGTGGTAAAACCGACAATGACATACGCATGCGAATCTTGGACAACAACACAGAGGCAGAGGAGTAGACTTACAAGCACAGAGATGAGATTCCTGAGAAAAATAGAGGGGAAAACGAGGATGGATAAAATTAGGAACCAGGTATTTAGGGAAAAGTTAAACATAATCCCAATAGAAACGACGATAGAACAGGGTCAGCTAAGGTGGTTGGGTCATATAATGAGAAGGGGCGAGGAGAGGTTGATTAGGCAGGTGTTTGAGGCTAGGGAGATTGGAAAGAGGAAGAGGGGTAGGCCGAGAAGAACGTGGAGGGATGAAGTGCGGGCGGCGGCTGTGAAGAGGGGAATAGGATGGGAGAACGTAAAGGCTTTGGCGAGCAACAGAGGAAAGTGGAGGGAGAT
Source organism: Dermolepida albohirtum (assembly GCA_031893035.1). NCBI lineage: Eukaryota > Metazoa > Arthropoda > Insecta > Coleoptera > Scarabaeidae > Dermolepida > Dermolepida albohirtum. The sequence goes on along the minus strand of JAVIWB010001184.1, from coordinate 189,027 downwards.
ATGGAGAGGGGAAGCGGAGGACTCGACTCCAGCATGACTCGACACCGAAAGGTATAAGAGTCTATAGGATTAAGTAAGTAAGTAAGTAAGTAAGTAAGTCTTAAGTATAAAAAATACACATTATTTTTACCTTCACGACATTTTTGAATTAGTATTTAACAAAAATGAGTTACACATTAAAATCGCTTACAATTTTTATCAAAACAATAGTGTATTAACATAGAATGTTTCATGTATTGAATAATCAACTAAATAAATTAATGCAATTAATATCTTCGCATAATCTGGAACTTATTTACGTATACGAATGGTCATACTTCTTATTAACATGGCACTAATATGTTCACTAGTCCAAAAATGTTGAACAACAATGATACACAAGAAATTTATGTGGTTGTGTGCAAGTTACAAGATTCTTACAAAGTTGTTAGATATTTAAATCTTGATACTGGAATTTCATGTTACTTCCACATGTTTAAGTTTACATCATCCCAAATTAACATTCTTCTACAGAATAATAATAGAATTTCAGACATATTTTGTTTAAAATTGAATATTTTCTTAATGTGAAAGAAGTGTATAGTAATTATTTCCATTTTTATTACAGCAGAAAAACAACACAAATCCTATATGTACAAAGAGAATTTATTAGTAAAAAAGGAAAATTAATCTACATTAGTATATATATCTGCATTTCTTCTTTTAAATTTTTTTACAGGTGTATCATTATATTCTGTCTTTTCAGTATGTTCCACAGTGGGATTTGAATCACATTCTGTTGTTATCTCTGGAACATTTTCATTGGTATCACTTAAATCTGATGTATCTAAACATTTAGGTTCTGGTAAATTTAATTTAAATGACTTATTAATAGATACATTTTCTAAAGACGAGTCATATGGATGTTCAAAGACTTCACTATCATTAATAAAAGATTGAAATGTTGTATTAATATCTATATTATCATCTGGAGTAGTAGTATTTGGTTGACATTTTAATATTAACTTCACTGGATCATCAATAACTAATTTATTGCAGAATTGTGTTGTTTGTGGATTAAGTAATACTTTTTCCAATTTTGTCGGATTATTAAGATTATTATGACCAGGCTGTGTTTGTTCAAAATTTAGTGGAACAATCAAGTCTTTTTCAAATTTTGTTAAAACCAGTTGTTTTTCTTCTTTAGTTGGTGTAAAATTAAATCTAAAACAGAAATAAAATTTTTTATAGACTAAATGTTTATACATTATACTGAGATCTACAGGTGTTTTTTCCAATTTTTGTATGGGAATCTTGGAAACTATAACAGATACAAATTTGGTTAAACGGGAAAAGAAGTGTAGTTTTATGAACTTGGCTTAGTATTGCTGTTACATTTCAGCAAAAGTTCACAGTTTACTAGATATTTTCAGAAAACTAAAGTGTTCCGTTTTCTTTAACCTCATATAACTACTTTGAGTTTAGGGAAAAGTTCTAGGGCAGCTATATCCTTATCAATTGATGTTAACGAATTTTTTATCGGACTTACACTTTTTTAGTTATGATTCAAACTTTTGCTTTTTCAAATGGCACCCATAGTTGGCTATGGCTTCATTAAAAAGAGTTTATTTTTTCCTGCTACAAAAGTATGACTTCATATGGTTATCATAGTAAATAAATGAATTAAGGCACTTTCAACTATTTCTTGCCCTTAAAGACATAGTTAGTTACCAACAAAAACAGACTTGATATAACTTACACTCATATGTCACTTCACTGACCAGAATTGGCTGTGAGATTAGTTATCACTTTGGTATTGGACATACATTTTCACATTAGTTTGTGTTAGTTAAGTTTTTATAGTGCCGTCGCACCATGAATTTTTCTATTCTAGAAAAACGTAACCTGTTTGTTATATTGAATGTAACAAAAATCGCCAGACAGCTGCAGTATGCTATTTTCCGAATTTTCTTTATCGACGTCAACTTTCAATAACCTACATATGAAATTTGCTATTTGATAACTGCAGAGAATTTGGAGCATTTACAAAACTACATGCTAAACCAGGCAGGCATTGATGAGATTATAAAGACAAATATCATTGCTTACATTCTTTATAACCGACTCACTTCAACCTGTGAAATTGCAGTAGGAGCTGGTGTTTCTCCAGGCACTGCAGTAAAGATATTGAAAAAAAAATAAATTTCCACCATATAAGTTATCCCTGTGTCAAATGTTGCATTGCATAGTATAGGAATATGTGCAGAGCAGACCCTCAGTCCCCTAGGAAAGTTTTATGGACTAAACCTGTGCAACAAACTGTGGTATATTTAACAGGCACAGTGAACACCTATAAATGTGTTCAAAATCTCCATAATCTTGAACCAAGAAGGCCTCAAGTCAAAATTGGTTTCAACGTTTGGTGCAGTTTAATCGGCACAAGAATTCTCAGGCATTACATTATTGATGAAATGTCACTTGGTGATCACTTTTCCTAGAAACTGAGTTGCAATATAAGCTAAATGAGTTTGATTTGGAGACCAGAACCAAGTTAAAAGCTTTTAACATGACAGAGCTCCTTCACATAACACTTTAATAACTGTCAGACATTTCTTGAATGCAGAATTTACAAACTCTTGGTCCCGTTCACCGGATCTAACAATTTTAGATTTTTCTTTTGGGGCAGGGTGAAAAACAAATTATATAAAAACTTACAATACGCTAAATGATCTGAAAGAAGCGCTACAGTATATGATAAATTCATAAAGCAAGATTCTATTTTAAAAAGATGCAATCTTTACATAAATAGTAATATTTTGTACTTATGTATAATAATTTGACAAATGCATTTTTGATTTGAATTTTGTAATTTAATTTATAGTTGTGTGGTTGATTATCTTTACAATAAACTGCTGGACTTTCTATTTTGTTCAAAGGCCCACTCAGTTTTTAATCACAAAGAGCCTAATATCCAAAACGGGAAAAATAAACTCTTAAATGAAGTCATAGCCAAGTATGGGTGCCTTTTAAAAAATAAAAGTTTGGGTCGTAACTCAAAAAGGGCAGTGCGATATAAAAATTAGTTAACACCAGTTAATAGAGGATATAGACACCTTAGAATTTTTCCTTTTCAATTTTTGTCTAAATTTAATAATAAAACACTTATATGAGGTTAAAGAAAATGGAGCAATTTAGTGTTTTGCAAATATCAGTAAGCTGTGAACTTTTGCTGCGATACAACAGCAGCACTATGTCAAGTTTATAAAATTACACTTCCTTCCCCATTTAGCCAGAAAAACACCTGTATATGTGCAACTAACTTCATTTCGATGATAAGATATATATAGCGTTGATATAAATGTATTGGAATAACCTTTCCAATGTATGTGAATGTTTATTTACTGACATAAACAAACAATTCTACAATCTAATGCAGAATATATTTATCAGAAAGTAGTAACAATAATTACTTCACAAAGCATTTGCCTTTGTATGAAATATATATATATATTGTATAGAAAATAGGGCATTGGAGAACAAATTTAACAATACATTTAAAAATTTCCGTAATTTATTAAATTCACTAAATAAAGGTGATGTTTTAATATTTACCTTTCAGAGCCACTTGGGCCTGGCATATAATGTGTTATGCTTTTAATACTCAATAAGTGGTTTGTTATATGCAGTATTGTAAGCCATTCTAAATCATAACAGATTTTATTTTTTAGATTAACATCATGTGGTATATCTAATATTTGCAAAAATCTTCGATTTGGAAGGCACTTGTCAAGTGCTAAAAATTTTGTTACTGTTTTGTCAGAATGGGGTATTAATGCAGCAAATTTACAATGAAGATGAGCAGCAAACCAATATGATGGTTTTAAATGTTTTAATAAAGTTTCTGCATGTGGGTTACCAAGTTTACCACTCTCGATATCATCTCTAAAATAAACATTGGAATGAACATTTTTCTATAAATATTATAACAACACTCTCTTAACTGAAAATGTGGTTTAAATTTTAGAAGTTGTTTGCTATTTCCATATCGTGTCACTCCTGTTGGCCAATCATGAGATATAAATATGTCAATTTTCCCATGCAATTGCTTTAACCTAAATATTTCCAAATTCCGTACATGATAAACACTTCTAACAGAATACTCATTATAAGGTGGTATTTCATAATGTCCTTTTAAATAATCATTTCCTTTATAAATACCAGATAATCCTGCTATTCGTATTCCTGCAATATAGAGGCAATTTGTTTACTTTAGGTCATGTCATTAACAATGTATAACATATTAATACTGTGCTTTCATATTAAAATGCTACAAACACCGTATCATATTATATTCGGGTCTAGATACCGAATGCCGATCAGAATGTAAAGTGGTGGGGCGCGAGTCAGTCGAATCACAACGACTGACTACAGATTACAGATTAAGTAGTTGTTCGTGTCGCCTACAGTCAAATTAATGGTGGGGCTGCAGCTAGTACGATCTGTAGTCAGTTATAGTCGTGATTCCAATGACTCGCGCCCCACCACTTTACATTCTGATCGGTATTCGGCAGCTAGACCCGAATATAATGTGGTACAGTTTTCGTAGCGAGGTAAAATGAATGCACGGTATATTAAATAACACCACAACATTAAAATATATTTATCACATTTTTTTCCACTTATTTATTTATTCAAATATTAAATGAATACCTGCTACATTTATGACACCAGCATATCCTAAATAATATATATTAGGAGCAACCCACCCACCATAAGGAAGCTCTTGCAGAAAGTTAGACGCTTCATGATTACCTCCTACAAAAATTGTTAAAATTGGCGCAGTTTTCTCTCTATTGTAATATCTGTAACATATATTGTAGAAATAATAAAGAGGACACATCATTTATGTTTTACTTGTAGAATGTACATATATTGCGATATTTTTTAGGCACTGCCATGCATTCTAAATCATGTTCATTTCTAGATGCTTGAAAATCTCCACAGCATATTAATAAGTCTACTTCTATTTTTTCATTTTCTTCTAACAATTTAATTGTCTCATATATATTATCTAATTCACCGTGTGCACATCCCTCAACAGCAATTTTCATTTTATATGTTATTTTAAACAAGATATTGGAATTATAGAAAATGGTTTTTTAGGTTAACTCAGACTTCACAACAAAACCTAAATAAGAATTAAAGGGAAAACTCTACAAAAAGAAATATGTATGATAAGTGGCGCCCTCCAGAAACCGGGGGCGCTTAAAAGATAAGACAATATAAGTAATTGCATAAAAAATAGCATCTCAAATATATTTAAAACACTACTAAAAAGACTATTTTTGAATTATTAAATTATTTAAAAATAGCTTTAAAAACTATAACTAACTAAAGTAATAATAATTGGCTTAATATCAGGCATGTTTACTATAATTCACAATAAATCTTTTTTTCTGACTTTATTGTAACGAATAGCAATATTTATAAACTTATATACATTTATACGGAAAAACATTTTTAATAAAATAGATTTATTTGTTGTCAAATATTAAAGAAATATCGAAATGCTATTTTACTTGTAGTAAATAAGGATTCTCCTTTATTATAAATGAAAATGCTTTGTTGTAGTCATATTAGTGTCTATAAAACATTCCATGAAGCTTAATTGATCATATATTTACAATATTTGAAAAATTCAAATGTAAAACTCTCTTAAGGCTCTACAATAAGAGTTTTATTTGGTTCAAATGATTCAAAATTAAAAATATTTGTACCACCATATTATAATATCCATTCTTTAGTTTAAATTAAAATATATATGTATACGTTTTCTATACCTATAAAATCCTTAAAAATATTTTGGAATCTTATAATCTTATTAACCATTGACTATACATTTTTAAGTATACACCGTACTGGGAACAATTTTAGAAGCATTGGATTTATGCAGTATGTTAAAATGAGGCAACTCAATAAGTATTCATTTGCTTATTGCTTAATTAAAACAAAAAGAAATAAAAAATATATTAAAAATATTTGATATTTAATAAAGTAACAAATTTAGCTTTCGTATTAGGCAAATAATAAAAATCATTTCATTTTTAGAATTTAAAAAAAATTGTTTTAATAAAAATAAACTTTGCAACTATACATGTAATCATATTATATCGTATGTTGTACTTCGACCATTTTATTGTTTATTAGAATTTGTACGATCAAAATTCATTCACGTAATATGTAGTCGTAGCCTTATTTATTTAATCTTAAAATACTTTAAAAAATTAACAGTTAAAATGAGAAGGAAATTAAAAACGTAAATATATACATATGTATAATTCTCACAACAAGAAAGTTACATATCTCTAGTAATTTTTAGGAGAAAGTTATGCATCAGTAGTTTCTAGAGGCTGCCCTATTTGTCAGTTTTATATGGTCAACTATTTTCAACATTGTTGTCACCTTGACAATATAGTTGACAGATTATCGAGCAAGTATGTTGGCAGACATGCAAATCATACAATGCACACAAGCTTTAAATTTAAAATATGTACGGTAAACACATAGAACAACAAAAAGTTGTTGCTGATAATACCATTCACATAGGTACTTTGTCTTTTTCATGATATTCAAATCACCCAGATAAAGAACGAGGTTAATAGTCAGACATAATACAAAACTTTTTGAATATTTATTTGAAGTATATCACAAAATAAAATATGTTGTGTTTATGGTTTGTTATTAACGTCACGTGACATGTACGAGATTATATATATCACAATTTTTAGTTCTTGGAGCACTTATGTTTAATGTTGTTATGTCAGGTATATGATGTATGTCAAGTTATAGTGGCAACTTTATATATGAAAAAATAATCGTTACTCTACTAGTATAGCATTAATTACATATGTTATAATTGAAAATATCTGTAGGTGAGTATAAACAGTATTATAAAGAGGAAAATAATATTTTTTTCTTTATAGGTTATGAATGTAGTATTTGCATTAGTTTCTTTTTTCTCTCAAAATGACGAAGAATATTGCAATACTTATCATTCACGGAAAACAACTGTCTGATAATCTATTAGATGAGAATTTAAAATATTTAGTAGATGAAATAACTTCTCTTAATTACTATGTCAAAAAGGTATCATCTATAGAATCCAATAAAAATTTAATTTGTTCTGAATTAGCAAATTTATTAAAAGAGAATGATTTTGTATTACTTATTGATAAATTGGCAACATCTATAACATTTAATTATTTGTATGAGATTTTTAATTTAGGGCATTGTGAGAGTTCAAAATATCCAAAATATTCTAAATTATTAAAATATGAAAATTTTATTAAGTTAAAACCTGTTCTATACCTAGGTAGAATATTTATTATACAGGATTTAAACATAAAGTTAGTGTTTGATAATATTTTAAAAGATTATTTAGAACAGTTTAATAAAGAAAATTTATTTATTAAAAAAATCAGATTAAATTCTTTTGATGTAATTAATCAGTTGGACAGGTCAGGTAATTGTGTGGAAGTAAAATCTCTAATTGAAGAATCAATACCAGTAATTCAACTGCAATCGTTTGATTTGAAGAAACTAATAGATTGTCAGAAGTATATACAAAGGGAGTTTTCTTGTCAATATCAGCCCAATACATATTATTTGCAGGATTCATATAGTAACAGTAAACATTGCTTCAGTAATATAAGACAAGCAATCCAAGTAAGTAGTTCTCATACTAATTTTTTATTTCAAAATTTAAATTATTATTGACCATATTATTTGTTATATCTTATGTTAATATTTTTAAAAAACTCAAGCATGTTTACATAAATAAATTATAGTCAGTAAATTAAAAATTAAAGAAATTTGAGACAAGTAATAAAAATTCTTATTGGACTAAAACATAGAAACTAAATGAATCTCTAAAAGTATATAAATACACACAAATACAATATGTATATTATAAAAAAAATATTAGAAAATTGGTTACTTTTAAGAATTGCCTTATTAGAGTTCAGTTATTTCATCTAAGAAATGCAAATTATTTTGGTTTCGTAAAGTTCCATATTAGTATCCTTATTTAGTCTTTTTAAATGCTTGTGCATATTTAAGATTTTTGAGTTATACTTATTTATATGAAAATATGTACACACAAACTATATATATGTATACACAGAGATGATATAAAAATACTGGTTATCATATAACTTGTTCAAAATATGAACTAGTTTAAAAATTGTTGTATTAAATCTAAAAATCTACTCATTCACTTAAATTGGCGCTTAAAATTAGTGATTTCTGTGTTGGATCTAACAATATTCAAAATTATAATGGAACTTTTTAAAATTATGTTTACGTTAATATTTTAACGTTATTTGTTCAAATTCGTGTTTAATATGTTAAAAACGATATTTCATTAATTAATTTCAATTTTCAAAATTTACGAAAGAGAAATATCAAAAGCGGCTTATAATTAATTGTATTATTGCTTTGTTAACTACGAAATTTAAAAAAATATCTTAAATTTACGAGCTTTTTAATTGTTTTATGTTTGCTTTTTTTAATGTTAATAGTAACTGTGTACAGAAATATTAATCGAAATTTTTTTAAATTTTCAAATAAAGCATAAATAATCATTTTTAGAATGACAATATACTTTAGAATTACATTTTAGTTTCGTATTAAAAATAATTGTATAGTTTCGTTTTATTAATGCAGATGGTAAAAATATTACTTAGCTTTGAAATTTTTGCGGCGAAAATATTAGTCTTTGCATTCATTTTCTGTCGGGTTTAGGAATTACTTAAGATTAATATAAATTTCAGAATAAATTACAATTAAGAACGCTTATGTACAAAACTTGCGGCTTTGTGTATTTAAAGTTACAGTGAAAGTCGTTGTTTATGTTTTCTGCATCTGCAATAATTTATACATTAAGAAATAAAGAAACTTCATTTCTTCATTTATCAGAGCTGAAAAATTAAATATTTTTATGTTATAATTTCGTTTTAGCAAGTATTTTCGTTTAAAAAATGCTTAATTGGAATACTTATGAGTGGTTACACCATTACGTTGAAATTTTATTTCATAATTATCATTATTTAAAATTAGACATTAACTATGGAATATCATGCTATCTTTCTTTCATTATATTAGTGAGTATCTAATAATAATAAATGAGTGAACTCTAGACAATGGACTACAACACTTCATTTGAAGCTGTATATGTCCACTTGTAGCATTTGATATTTTCTTAAATATTTTCCGTATTTCCTGTTCACTTTTTTCTTCTTTCTACTTTACTCATTAAACTTTTTCACTTTCTACAACCACCCTTTTCATCATCTACTTCCTGCAGTATCTAGCATATCACCCCCAGTGTTGCTTTACTTTTCGAACTAGATTTACTTCTAGTTTTCCTTTATATTCCATGATTAATTTTAGTCTCGTAGATAGATTATTCGAAGCGACCATAAAGCTTATTCCACTACACCCTTTTTGAATCAAATGTAATTTTCATCTTTCTCTGGAGTCTCTAGGTTTCTTTGCATATGTCTGTTGAAGTTGGTTATGATTACGCCTTTTGGACTGTGTGTAATCTTGGTCTTGTTTCACTAGCTTTTATACTCTAGCTTTGGAAATTGCAGATTACCTAGCCAATCTCCCCATCGGATATCATATCCACTTCCTCTGTCAATTTTTCTTTCAACTTTATGTAAATGCGTATAAGATTCTGGTTAATTTTAGCTTTCTTGACTTCCTTTTTCCATGAAGAATTCTCACTTTGCACCTCTAGGACCTCCCGCATGTTCTTTCCATTTTTTTTTGTTTTTAGGATTTGCTTTGTTACTTTTTCACATTTTTCCTGCAAGGAACAACAGAAATAACAGTCTGTCCGATCAAAGTTCTACTTTACAAAGTAAAGGTAAATACAAATGATTTATTGTTTCTACCAAAGGATTGTCAACTACCACACTTCCTTGCAGCTACATAACTCTTGGCACGCTGCTTTGGATTTAGCTCGGGTTTGGGTTTGTTATATGCAACTTTAGCAGATTTCAAAATTATTCTTTTTATGTTACTTTTTATTCTTAGCTCTTTCGCTTTCTTTTTGATTATGGAAATTGTTTCTGTACATGAATATTAGTATAATCTTTGTACTATATATCACCTTTTTAGATTTCCTTTTAAATTGTACTTGTTTATTTTATTTATTACAAAATCCTATTTTGTAACGTAAATTCAAATTTATTTTAAAAATAGGAGGTGTTCAATTTCCATCTAAGCTTTGATCTTTAGATGTTCAGCATTTATAACATTTTTTAAAACGAGATTCATCTGATTAGTCTCCATTTCCAGCACTGTTATGTGTAGGTATAAGTCTCTATCAAAACATGTATAATTCAGATTATACTTTTTATTTCGTAATAGACGTGGCTTACGATATAATGTCACAATCACACAGAATATCGTTTTGCTATTTGTGGTTTGTTATTAGAAAGTTTTGACTGTATAAAGGTGGCATACTTTATACAGCCCCATTTTATGTAAATCGTTGAAAGTACAAACAAAAAATACCAATTTTAATTTTTTGAATATTACTTAATGCAAGTTCGCTGGAGTTTATTGACTATACATAAAATTTATTCAAAAAATTACTTAAAAATAACATTTTTTTGTCCGTGAATGGCGTAAAAAATTTCAGACCAATAAGATTTGTTTAACTTTATTTTAGTCCATAATTAAATAAAGCAGGTAACCAAACAGAATAGTAGTTAAACATGAAAGATTATAGTAATAAAGAATAGCAAACACAATGTATCGTAGTTCCTAAAAAGAAATCTTTAGATTTATATTAACAAAAATAAGTGAACATGCTTATGTATTAAAACAGGTGATTTAGACTGTTTATCTACAAATAATTGTCGATGTATTGAAAACTATGGCATGATATATTTACTTTAAAGAGAAGTTATTGTGGAAGTAATAAACTTTATCAGGCCATTAGTTACCTCTGCCTATGTAAATAACATTCATTAAAATGCCATTAATGCTGCATTATTAGAAATACTATATACGTGGGTTTTAAGTTTTGCATATAAAACTGGAATAAAACAGTAGGTAGCTTTTACAGACTTCATTGTTTTTCGAAGTACACTCCACGAAAATTAATGCACTTTTGCATACGCTCGAATCAACTCTGGAAGCAGTTGATCCATTCGCTTATTGGTACAGTCAAAATTGCGTTTTTGAGGGCATCGACTGGTCCTTCTGCAGTCCGTTTTTGATTTTCGTAAAGGTAAAGTAATCGTTGGGGCTTAGGTCCGGACTGTACGGAGGGTGGTCCAACTATTCGACATTTTGTTGCGTTTAAAATTCAGTTGTCTTGCGTGCTGTGTGCGAACTTGCATTGTCTTGGCGGAGGACGATTCGTTGTTCGTGGTTGGTTTTTCGAAACTCAGCGATGATTTGCGGCAAACAAATGGTTGTATACCAATCGGCAGTAACAGTTCTTTGATCTTGAAGAGGAATTGTTGCTACATAATCTGCTTTTGAGACAAATGTCGCGGCCATCCTTTTGGAGATACTTCGAGAACGGATGATTTTTGTCAGATTTTCTTCACCTTTGAACACCCAAACTAACGACTGACCTTTATTTTCTAGCTCGTGTAAGTAAATCCACGATTCATCACCGTTTTTAGTGTTTCCGGCGTTGAATATAAAGTTTTTTGACACCAATTCACTCTAGCTGCTTTCTGTCCTTCAGTCAACAGATGCGGTATCCAACCAGAAACTATTTTTTTTGCACACATTTCTTTGTGCAAAATTTTTTGAATTGAGGGCTTCGAAATCCCCAATAATGCTTCAGTCTGGCGATATGCCACATATTGGTCATCGTTGATGATCTTGCGCACAGCATCGACGTTTTCCTGAGTGGTTGCCGTTTTTGGTGAATCTGTTCATCGATCGTCGCTAAGATTAATCCGTCCACGTTTAAATTCTCCATACCAACGAGAAATTGTTGACTGATGTGGTGCTTCATTGCCGAAAACAGAAACCAATTCGGTGTGTTGGTTTCTGTTTTTGTTTTGTCTCCTGTTTTCTTGTTGAGATAATTGTCTTCGAAAATTGTAAAAGTTATTCCGCGAAAATGTTCTCGATTTGATTCCATTTTTCATCTAACTCGTTAACTTTGACAGTTCGTTGTAGCTACAATACGAGGGTAGTTTGACAAGTAGTGAGAATGGAAAAGAAAAACGAATTTTTTAAATACAAAATAATTTTTATTTTTCAATATATTCTCCTAAAAGAGCAATACATATATTCCAACGGTGCTCCAATGCCCTTATGCCATCTCTAAAATGCGATTTCGGAAGGCTTGCAAAATACTCATTTACGAAGATGATAAGCTCGTCGTTAGACGAAAATTTCTTTCCACCTAGTGCCGTTTTCAATTTTGGAAAAAGATGGAAGTCGGAAGGGGCTAGATCCGGCGAATAAGGCGCATGCGGTACTAATTGGAAATGCAACTCGTGGACATCGCAACTATGCTGGTATGCGAGGGAGCGTTGTCTTGGTGAAACAGAATCTTTTACTTTGCCATTTCTGGCCGTTTAGCACGAATCTCAACATTTAATTTTTGTAGAAATTCTGCATAATATTGTCCGTTTATTGTGTCACCTTTCTGAAGGTAATCAATGAGCAAAATGCCCTTTGAATCCCAAAAAATTGATGCCATCACCTTGTTTGCCGATAAAGTGGTTTTCGCTTTCTTCGGAGGTGCAGAACCACGTTCTAACCATTGTTTCGACTGTTGTTTTGTTTCGGATGTACTGTAGTGTATCCAAGTTTCATCGCAAGTAACAAATCGCCTACAAAAATCAACCAGATTCCGCTTATAAAGGTCCAAACACTCATTGGAAATGCGCAAACGAGTGAACTTTTGATCAGTCGTAAACAATCGCGGCACCCATCTTGCCGAAAGCTTGGAAAGGCCCAATTCTTTCGTTAAAATGTGGTGTACGCGTTCTGTTGAAATATTTACCATGTCTGCTATCTCTCTCACTTTGAGTCGTCGATCTTGCGTAATAATATTATGGATTTTTATAATCATTTCCTTAGAAGTCACGATTTTGGGTGCTCCAGAGCGCGCTTCATCAACACAGCTTGTTCTACCACGTTTAAATTCATTTACCCATCTACTTATTGCAGCGGATGATGGAGCAGATTCACCTAATATTTCCCGTAACTCATCATTTATTTCGGTAGCTTTCATACCATTAATTACGAAGTATTTAATCACCGCACGATACTCTTTTTTCCATTTTAACAAAACGACGTGTTGCTTCTTTTTCAATCAGCTGTCAAGAATAAACTAATCAACCGATTTATCTAAATATCGGAATTTAAACATATAAATAGCCAACCTAAATTACAGTGCATTTGTTTTACCAATTAGACCGCTACGTATGTGTCATTCTCACTACTTGTCAAACTATCCTCGTACTACACGTATCGCACTAAAACCGTGGATTTAGATTAGTTAAAAGTGAAGGTTAGTTTTTAATACTAACATTTGATTAGTGGCACCATCTAAGTCCAATTATATAAAACTTAAAAGACATCCCACGTAATAACCAAGTTGTAAGAAACGTAATTCTAATTACAAAATTTATCAAATACATTAATTTAACCCTCACGGAACGTCAAATACAAAAATCGAAATAATTTATATTCAGCTCAACAGACAGGGCAATTGTATATAAATAGGTAATTATTTATGTATAAACAATTGCCACAATCACGGAATTCGATGTTACCGTAGATAGTTATTATGTATTTTGCCCACTTTTTTGAATTGGTGTGGTCGCGGTTCACTTGGTACGTTTCTTGAACTTCCAACACTTGGTTTAATCGAATTTTTATTTATTACGCTGCAAATAATTCAAATAGTTGGAAGTAATAAGAAAAGCTGTTAATGCGATCAAACACTACATTTTTTTATTAAGAAACAGTTACAATGTAACTAGATCATTGCTATCAGCACGTCTCTTTACTTACGATAAACATATGAAAGCTATAAAAATAACGTAAGTGGTTGTGTTTCAATGATTAATTTTAATAAACTAAAAACGAAAGCGCTAAGCAACACTATTTATATGTATATGAAATAAAAATATGTATTATATTAAGCACTAAACGAGTTAGGTATCAATTAGAAAATAATCAACATTATAAAGCTCACTTTGGAGAGAAGTGAAAGCAGCGATTAAATTAGAAGAGAACCTATCGGAGCACTCGAAATTAAAGAGGGTATGAGACAAGGGGATCTATTATCAGTTATATTGTTCAATCTTGAATTAGAGAAAATTATAAAAAGGATAGAAAGAGGGAAAAAATATAAGTTTGATGAAGTGGAAAACTTCACATAACTGAGAACTGTATTTAGTAGGAAAGCTAATGTGAAAGAAGAAATACGAGAAAGGTTAACGGCAGGAAATCGAAGTATTCATTCTATATTGAGATTATTTGATAGTAAAGTAGTATCTCGCAACCTAAAGCTGAAAATATACATAGCAGTTAGCAGTTATAAGACTAATAGCAGTATTCGGAAGCGAAATATGGACGTTGGGAACGGCAGAGGAGAAAATATTGGGGTATGAGTGAGAAAAGTATTAAGAAACATATTTGGATGTAAGAGAGTCGAAAACAGATAGGAGAAGCAAAAAAACTTGAGCTGCAAAAACTATATAAGAAGCCAGATATGGTAGGAATTGTGTAATCCCAAAAATTGAGATGATCGAGACATACTTGTAGAATGCAGAAAGAAAAAATTCTAAAGAAAATACTGGAAAGTAGGATAGGAGACAAGAGGAAAAAAAGGATGCCGAGATTAAAATGGAGAAAGAAGGAGGAGGTTAGAGAGAGAGAGAGAGAGAGAGAGAGAGAGGCGCAATTAGAATTCTTAATAGCGCGGTGTATAGTCCAGAGGACGTAGCTTTGCAAAATCATTTTCGAAAATATTGCGAATATTTCGCACAGAACGTCCCCAATAGAATAATTTTATTATATTGTATTTTACCGTACGTCTACTATGTTGTCATGTAAGACTTTGCTTACTGTACGTCTTCATAAATTGTTGGTATACATACATATATCAGACATTAATTATTTTTAAATAATAATTATTTATATCTTTTGTATACTGCGTGAAAGATAACTACATAAGAACTGCATATATTACATAACACATTTCTAAATTTAAATAAAGTAAATATTTTAAATTTCATTGAATAAATTTTATCGTTACATTACGATAAACATTGCTAATATTATTCCGGAATTATAATCAGACAAAAAATAATATTTACTATTCGCGCTGTACAAAAATCAAACAATAAATGTGATACATTAATTTATCTACAATACGTGGTAAATAAATATGTATAGTAATAGTTAGTTAATTAGAAATTATTTCCACATTCTCCACTACATTGGTATTGATTATATAAGGTTTTCATGCACATATAAAGATAATTTAACGGGCAGACTCGAAATGCAGCAGAAGAATTAGAGCATTAAGTTTTTTGATTATTTTTTAACATATTCTCCTTCAGCTTCATCGCACTTGAACCAAGGATGCTTAAGTGGCATCTTAAAATACTCAAATTAATACCCCGTCACTGCCAAATACTCTTCATCCGACCGAAACTTCGTTCCAACAAGGAAAACTTTTAGTTCTGAACATCAGTGAGGCCCAATCAAAAATCCCAATTGATCCAACTTTGATGCGAAAAGGCGTGTTGAGGAGATGACAGAAAAACTTTTATTCACCTTTCCAAGTTGTTTTTTCAGAAATTTCTCAATTTATCTAGTAGAGCGCAATAGTATAGCTTATTAACGGTTTTGCTCTTTGAAAGATGAGTAATATTTATGTCCTTCGAATAATAAAGAAATCGTTGCCATTATATTACTCGACCATAGAAGTGTTTGGGCTTGGTTCTTGGTTCAAGAATATTGCTTGACATTCGCATTTTTTCATCTTTTCATTGCAATTAAAAATTAGCTGTACCCACCTTGCTAACAGCTTAGATATGTCCAATTTTACTTGTAAAATGATGATGTACGGATTCAGTCAATATGCCCAGGATGATATTTCTTTGATATTAATTTCTGGATCGGTCGAAATAATTTCAATAACTTTGTTTTTCTGGAGTTGTTGCAGTTTTTTATAATCTTGATCGCACATCAATGTCGTAACACCAAGTTTCAATTGTTTATCCTGGCTAAAAAGTGTGTCTATTCAAGCAGCATTGCCACACAAAATTTGTTATATATCAAGCAAAATTTCACTTAGGTTTTGTCAAATATAAATATTGAATGACTCAACGAATTTCCAACTCATGCATTTTAACATTTTTCATAAGATACTTTATTATCTCTACTGCAACTAAATCAAATCTTGAAAATAACCAAATTTTACTTGTCATAAAAAGAGGGTAAATTAGAATATCGAAATACGAAAAACAAAATTTATGTTAAAGGACATTATTGACATAGAATTTTATAATAAATTGTTGAAGTTGTGCGAATTTTTATCATTTAATTTGGAATTTCTATAATAATTCTAACAGTATTTATTAATAATGGAAATAATTTTACTATTACTAAAAACTTATTCTTTGTTACAATGTACATTTTCCTGAAAATTTAAAAGTGTTCAAGGTTATAAAATATTTTCTTGTTAATCGATTAACTTTAACGAAAAAATATATAAATACGAGGGTAGCCGTTTAAATTTCGGAAATAGTAAACAAAAAAAACTTTTTATGATCGAAAATAGTTTTACTGCTTTTCGAAATATTCTCCTTGAAAATCAATGCACTTTTGTATTCGTTTAAACCAATCCGAAACGCATTGCTGCCACTGTGAAGGCACTATCTCCAAAATATGAGTTTTGAATACCTCAACTGCCTCTTCCGGCGTAGAGAACCGTTGACCACGAAGTTTATTCTTCACGTGTGGGAACAAAAAGAAATCACAGGGTGTTAGATCAGGGCTATACGGCGGATGGCTCATCATTTCAATGTTTTGCCCGGTCAAATATTCAATTGTGTGGACTGACCTGTGAGAGCTCGCATTGTCATGGTGGAGAATGATCTGTCGTTTTCGGTTTGTTTTCCTTATTTCTTCAAAAACTTTTGGCAAACAAATAGCTGTGTACCATTTGGTATTGACCGTTCTACAACTTTTTAAAGGCACGGTTGCAACGTGACCGTTTTTTCCGAAAAAACAGGCGACCATTTGTTTTGAAGTGCTTCGAGCGCGAACAACTTTTGTTGGTTTTGGCTCATCTTGGAATATCCGTACAGTTGACTGCTGTTTACTATCGGGCTCATACATATAGATGCAAGATTCATCACCTGTGACGCCTTTATGAATGTTCTTTGAAGCACCGCCATTGTATTTTTTGTGCATTTCTTGGCATCAATTGACGCGAGTCCTTTTTTGGGCGGTTGTCAAATTATGTGGTACCCGACGTGAACATAGCTTCTTAACGGCTAAATGTTCATGCAGGATCTTATGCACGCTGGTGTTACTAATACCTAGAGATGCCTCGATCTCACGGCATGTCACATGACGGTCTTGCATTATCAATTCAGACACTGCATTAATGTTTTCTGACACAACAACATTTGTGGGACTCTCTTCACGAAATTCATCGTCTAAAGAACGCCGTCCAAGTTTGAATTCACTATACCAACGATATACTGTAGTTTTCGATGGTGCTTCATCACTATATTTAGAATTCAGCTCGTCGATGCATTATTATTGAGATAATCAACGCCGAAAGTTATGAAAAATAATTGCACGAAAATGTTCGAGAGTTAATACCATTTTTTCGCTGGCATAAGATTTTCAAGTTACTGTCAACAATAGAAATAGCGACCGGATAATAAAACTGCCAAGGTAAATATATTGTCAAAAATGACAAACTTCACTATGCAATCATCAGATCGGAGGCAATACTAACAGTGTTGCCAGCTCCCGAAATATAAACGGCTGCCCTCGTAAAAGGCGTGAGACCTAATTCAATTTTTCACCTATGTATTTAATAAAACTAAATGAAGGCAATATATAGTTTAGACTAAAATATTTTAAACACAAGTTATAATGTAAAGCGTTTTTATGAAACAAGGACCTATTGATAAATTCTTAGCCTGAGATTTGAAATTCGAAATATTGAACATAATCTACCTTAACTAGATTTATGTCAATGAAACTGCAACATATTTATCCTTTTCAAAACAAAATTTGATCTTGCACTGCAAACTAAGTGGAAGAAAATTTACGACATTTCAGTCTTTTTACGATTGAGGGAACAGATGATAGTTAAAAGGATATATGAGGCGAATAAGGAACTCGTTTACTAATCCAAATTTCATATGTTTATAAATAACACTGCTCGATAAGTCAGAATATTTTTCAAGTTGGCCGAATTAAATAATTATAAATAAATATACAAACCGACATTCTAGTAATCACATAGTTTATTAGGACCTGTTTTTACAAATTTCTATTAAATTATGGATACTGCTCCTTTATTGAAGATATTTTTGTATATGTGTCAAAAACACATTAACAGATGTGGCACTAGGAGAACATTACTAGTTTAGTTTTGTTTTTCAATAAAATTACTAAATTGAAATACAAAATTTTATAATAAGATCAATCTGGGAATGTCCTTATTTTATTTCAGTCCCTATATTAATAATTATAAGATCAGGAATAAAAATATTTCTATTAATCATTATTACAATGTAAATTGTAATGAATATTTGTGATACTAACAATACTTACCTTTTATACGTTATCTGCTTTGTATATTGCCCGCAAATGACATACAAAAAATGCAGATAACGATAAAAGGTATCATTAATAAAAGTAATATAACATTTTATTTATTCTTAAATTAAATATTTAGTAATACCATTAGTTTTATACACGTTTTAAAGCAGTGGTTATAAAACGTTTCTGATGTAAATGTGTTAAAAAATACCAAGATAGAAAGAGAGGAAGAAAAGACTGGTTTGTTATCTTAGAATGTTTTAAACTTTTATGCGTTCGCAGTTAACTCAGCGAGAAATTTAGTACCATTGGGTAAAACAAAGTTATTTCAATTTTAAAATGAAAAGTAGATAACAATTTGTTTGTGAACAGAAAGCATAAACTTATGTATTTAATTTACTACAATCTTTATTAAACAATAATAAAACTGATTTTTACAAATATTCAACGTTACATAAGCAAGTGCGATAAGTGTTACGTTTAGTTTCTAATGTGTTTTTTGTTTAATATTTCATTATTATTTTTAATCCAAGTAAACGTATGCTAATTCAAACTTACACAATTGCAATTCTAACTTTTTTCTTAGTGTGTCTGTAATTAATTTTAATACAATTGTGCCATATATCCATAATGAATATGGTATAAGCTGCAAAATATGCAAAAACGAAATTAAAAAAATTGAATACTACACTTCGAGCTAGTTTTAGAACTTATTATTTGTTATCTATACATACTACGATACTATTTATATAATTATGAATAAAATTTTAGTTATACCATGTGTTAAAAATACTTATATACACAAAAGTCTTAATGAACATGAGCTTGCATGGGTCCATTTCACGACATCTCTACCGCAAGGATCTTCAAACTCTTTCAAATACCTCCATATTTGGATTCGGTGGTAACTTGCTCTACTCGTCGCTACTGCTTCCTGGAGGTTATTTTTTATCGTACATCAAAGCTTTAAAATATCCCCATAGAAAGAAATCAAGGGATTTAAATTAAGCAATATTGCAGACCATGATACAGTTCCGAAACTTTTTGTGAACGCTACCATTGTAAAAGGCTTCTACAAGCTGCGGCAATGAGTAGAACAAAGAAGCCACTGAATCGGAAGAACTAATGTGGAGGTTTTCGAAAGAGTTGGAAATCATTTTTGCTTTGTCGTTTGTTCATAAGTTACATTGTTTTTTGCTTGTATATGTAAACGCAAAATGTTTCGTATCTTCGAAACCGTCCATTTGCGGACTGTGTTCATTAAGACTTTTATGCATATATTGGGCTGTAGCACTCCCCTCTAAGTTTATGGCACATTTTTTAACACCCCATCCATGTATACTTTTTTGTCAAAATATCCGTATTTTGTGTGAATAGCAGCAGCACATATTTTCGATTTTCTTTGCAAATTTAAATCCACTATTTTCAACAATAATTCTTGTCAGTTTGTTTGTAACTTGTTAAATATATTATTAATATTCGCAGTCACTCTACTAATTATGGTATTCAGTAAAATTCATTGAAGAAGGGTGGTTGATATGCCTGCTAAAATATATAACTGAATCATCTTGTACTATTTAACAATTTTTCTTTCTTTGCCAACAATTACTTGTTCTGATTATTGCCAAAAGTAATAAACATATTTTCATTTTCATATTTAAAAATTAATACTACAAAGGACATTATAAAAGTTTCGCAAAACGGCGCAACCTTACATATTCAAGCCCACGTTGTAACCAGTGACTTGATTTTGCTGTGTTAGTTGTTTGGTTGCTGTAGAATTTGAGCAGTATAAACAGTTGGCTATGTCATCTTGATCACAAACGGAGTATCGACCAACTTCATGCAACAAATTTCCTCCTGGATTGAATATTGATCAGTGTTTGGAGATAATGCTTCCTATGTTAGAAGTTGATTGTCCGCATCGAACGACTGTATTCAGGTAGTATGGAAATTCGAGCTTGGAAGATGCTCCGAGGTCAGGACGGCTCAGCTCGTCCATTACCGTTGTCAGGAAAGTGCTCGAGTCCAGTAGACAATTTATCGGAAGATAGAAAAATACTTAAATATTTACATATGCGTCAGTTCTTTGTACCACTCCGCATGAACATCTTCGAGTGAGGAAAGTCTGTTCCTTTTAAATACATGCCTTTCTTAATCGACGGGCAGATGGTACTACGTCTTTACTTTCATAATTTCGCAAGATGTTCGAGAAATTTAGAAATAGAGCACCATTTATGTTAACAACACTTTGACAGGCGACGAAATAGTTTTATTACTAAAGGGTTTTCCATTAGGGACTTGACAACATTAATTCAATTTGTGAACGCACCCTTTCGCTAATCATCGAACTGTCACTGCCAATTTATTCAGTAAACTTAACATTTTCATCATGGTAAAGTACACGAACGACCAACGTCTGCAAATTATAAAAATTTACTACAGAAATTCGGAGTCGGTGACCGCTACTTTAAGAGCGTTAACTCCGATTTTCGGTCGTAATTCTCGCCCTAGTAGACAGGCAGTAACAAGTTTAGTGCAAAAATTTGAGTCTACATATTCGTTGTGTGATGTTGCCGTGCCAGTGAGACAACGGGTTGGTCGAAGTGTCGACAATATCGCTGCCGTTGAAACGTCCGTAGCAAATGATCCAAATCAGTCAATTCCACGGCGTTCTCAAGAGTTGGGCATCGCCCAGACCACTTTATGGCGAATTTTGCGTAAGGATCTTGATTTATACCCATACAAGATCAAGCCGACTCAAGAATTGAAGCCGATGGACCATTCGAAGCGACGTACATTCTCCGATTGGACTCTAGAAAAGATGCGCCAAGATGATCAATTTCATCGCAAAATCATTTTCAGTGACGGAGCTCATTTTTGGCTCAATGGGTTCGTCAATAAGCAAAATATGCGTTATTGGTCGGGTGAAAATCCACATGTGCTTCATGAAACACCACTTCATCCACAAAAAATAACTGTTTGGTGCGGTTTGCATGCCGGCGGCGTCATAAGGCCATATTTTTTCGTTGACGATGATCGTCACGTTACTGTGAATGGTAATCGTTTTCGCGCCATGATTACCGATTATTTTTGGCCCGAATTGGAAGATATGGACTTGGACAACATGTGGTTTCAGCAGGACGGTGCCACAAGCAACACAGCACACGTTACAATCGGTTTATTGAAGAGTAAGTTTGATGAGCGTGTTATCTCAAGAAATGGACCAGTCGATTGGCCGCCTCGTTCGTGTGATTTAACGCCTCTAGACTTTTTTCTTTGGGGCTACGTCAAGTCATTGGTCTATGCCAATAAGCCGACAACGTTGGAAGAGCTCAGAGCCAACATTGAACGCGAAACAGCAGCCGTTTCGGCCGAATTGTGTGGCCTAGTCACCGAAAATTGGGTCCAACGAATCGACCGCTGCAAACGTGTCCGCGGTGGCCATATGAACGAAGTCGAGTTCCATTCATAAATGTTTTGATTGTACTTCAACCCGATAATAAAGTTTTTGAAATATCTCAAATGGTCTGCATTTTATTTTGAAAAAAAGTTGTCAAGTCCTTATTGGAAAACCCTTTAAAACGTGCTAACTAAAACGCAGAACAAAGTCCTGACTTTAGATGAACCATGTCCGTGTCTGTGCGGATATCTCAATCCGTTAAAAAGAAAACGATGGTCGTCTTCTTTACCGTTAGAGGAAGTCTGAAGCGCATGACACTGGAAATAGGCTATATGTATTTTTAATAGGTGTTTTCAAATATACGGAGTGTACTGTATATGTATATCGGTTCAGTTTCGTTAGAAAAATCTATATACTTCGTAAATTAAACTCTATTAGAATATAAACAGAACAAATTGTTTTATTAAAAAAAGTTTACTTTCACTAATACATTTCTGCAACACTACGCATAATTAGAAAGTATAAGTAATTAAGAGGTATAGTCGAATGAACTGAATATATTACATAATACATATAATGCATTAATAATTACGTATTTGTATATACATTACCATTTTAGTATTTAGTCACCTACTTCTTGAATCTAAATTATCTTTTAACAAATAATAATAACTAGTAATAAATAACTTTTAAACGTACACACAAGAATTCCTATTAGGTAAAGCTCTCTTATCAAATTCTTAGAAATAATAACTCCTATCAAAAGTTCTCGAGATAGCAATATCTTTAAATTTGCTTTTCTTGGAATTTCGGTGGTTATACATAACATAACTGTTCAATTATATATTCCTATTATGCAAAGAACTGGTAATAGAATTGCTTCTTCTAAATTTTTATTTGTGTAAATAGTCTCAAAGAATGTATCCTCGATCTTGAGTCTCAAAGATGCCTATCAGTTATTACAAGATTGATAAAAGCAACTGCAATTGTACGTGCATTAAATGTTGATGCAAACGATTAAAATATGAACACATTTACAAACAGTGAACGTTTTACGAATAAAAAGAAAAACGAATTGTTGAAAACAATGACTCCCTAAGAAGATCGTCAAGTAGTAATGATTAGCAAATGCAACCGACATAATAGGCGACAATATAGAAATCTTAACCAAAGTGAAGATGAGACACCTGATATCAATTAGTGGGACTGCAGTAAAACGGTGATTCAACAATTAAACCCCATCAAAATTAGTTTAAAAGAGCCCTTACGAAGGAAATTAACAAATTTATAAGCAATGGTAAATTTGCGACATAAGATCATTAAATAGTAATGATCAGTAAAGGTTCATCAGGAAATCTAGATCAAAATGAACATGAGGCAGACACCTCAAACCAATTAGCAAGACTACGTTGAAGCGGCGATTAAAGAGAATTAATGAATACCTCTGAACAGGCTTTATAGATTAAGAAGACGCACGCGGACGAGTATTTGTACAGGGGTTTTCATTAAGAACTACACATTTTGTTGAAATGAAACATATAGCAAGAACTTTAAGATCATTTTAGTTTGGTGTAAAATAACAAGACATTCAAAGGTATAAAAGAACAAGGCATTCAAATGTCCTTCCACCGAAAAGCTGACAGATGTGAAGCCGTCGAACTCAATTTTATATGTTAGCAATGACACGTTAAATGTTGATCTGTAATTCTGTAATGTTGCTGGTTCGTTGGTGTAAACTAAGGAGTTAATAACCGCACAGAAAAAAGTGAGTGTCAAATCGCATGAACATAGAGGATAATTCCATTCCTAGCTAACATCTGGAAATAATCGATTCACCAAAAATCAGTAAGTGAATTGTTTGATTAGCAGTATTGCAAGTGGTACCGTTTCGTTGAGAACACATATCTTTCAAGTCGAAAGCATTCAATTCCGATCAAAAAAATCTAGTCTACATTGAGCGGTAGTAAGTTACTTTCACAGTAACGGGGTTAACGGCATCGTTTAAAAATGAAGGTCTAACGACTTCTTCGTCATAGAATACATACCAGGGCAGTCAGTTTAAGTGGGTGCAGTGATCCTTCATGCATTAATTCTGACTGATTTTTCAGACCAGATACGGCAGTTTTGCTTTATTCACAAAACCATTACGCCAAAAGTTAAAGATTTTCTTATGAAATTCGGGATCATTTTTAAATTTCTCTTAGGTCCAATTACTGAATCTCCAACAAAACAAATGATCATTTGGATTGAATTCTTGAGCTAAAGCAATCTTGTAAGCACGTTGGACAACATATTTTCGCAAAAGTTGCCAGAAATATAAATTAATACATTTGGATCTTCATAACCATTGACTTACAGATGCAATATTCTCTTCGCTCCTTGAACTTCTTTGTTATGAAAAGTATGTTGATTCGAATTTTTATGCAAGACGTTCAATTGTTCTTCGAGTTGGTGTTAGTGTACGTTAAATAGCCGCAACTGAATGTGAATTTTGATAAAACATCTGAATAATTTGTAAACGTTGTTGGAGGGTGTATCATTCTATGGTGAAAATGTAGGCACAAACAGCACAAATGTCAAAAAAACAAATTTGGCTGGCCTGCTTCTTGAAAGAAATCTTAATTTAGAAATACTTTGACCTAAATGCATAAATTTATTATAAAGGTCGATGAAAGTTTGATGATGATTTAGAGGTGTTTTGCTGGTACATTTGCAAGGAACATAGAGAAAATGAGGGTATAAAAATATTTTAGAAAGAAACATCATTCCATTTAGGAATTTTTCCTTCACTTGCTTAGAAATTTGTTAGTATTCTTAAAATTAACACTATAATTCCTATTACATCGTTTATATGTTTCATTATACCATTTGTGTCTGGCGATTGTTTTTCTATTTATGTCGAGAAATTGAAGTGAACTACGTACAACATTACTGATTTTTAAGAACGTGGCAATGGGCGAAAGTTTAATCTAACATGGGGTTTGTGAATTTCTAAATCTAGTTAATAATGGATGAATTAATATTTTCTTTTTAGTAGAATTTAGTTAATATTAACCTCTATTAATTATAACGTTATAAATATATATTAATTTTCAAATAATTAGTTAAATAAGCAATGATAATATTTCAACAAATAATGTTATACGGAACTTTATATGTGGAATTTATTATGTCCGAATTTAAAAAACTAATTAATATATTCGTTGCAGTGTATTGAAAAATGTCTATCCGATTTTGGCCTGGAAAATGTCTTTATAAGTTTCAATGGTGGAAAAGACTGTACGGTTTTGTTACACTTAGTACTGGGCATTATCAGAAAAAAATATCCTGAATATAATGACCCAGTGATGTGTTTGTATATTCAAAGTCCAAACCCCTTCCCAGAAGTAAATCACTTCATTGATTTGGTCCAGCAGTATTATAATTTGGAAATTATTACTATAAATAAAAACGTTCGTGAAGGCCTGCAAACATTTTTGGCAACTAGGACAAATATGAAAGCTTGTCTAATGGGTACGAGAAGAACAGATCCGTATTCCGAAAATTTAAAAACATTTCAGGTGAAAAAGTTTGCCATCAAATAGCCAAAAATCGATTTAGTATTTTAAGTCATTTTGTCGGTATTTTATAATTTTTTTAATGTTAATATTTAATTATTATATTTACCAGATGACAGATCCAAACTGGCCCGAAGTTATGCGGGTTTCCCCACTTCTAGACTGGCATTATTCTGAAATTTGGGATTATCTTTTATATTATCAGGTACCTTATTGCAGCCTGTATGATGAAGGTTACACATCTTTAGGGAGTATAAATAACACAATAAGGAACCCGAATCTCCTCTACAAAACGGATAAAGATGATGAAGCATATTTACCTGCTTATAAACTTTTAGATGGAAATACAGAAAGAAGTGGTAGAGTATGACACAAATAATATTTAGTTATCAATCTAGCAAATCATTCGGCAACTAAAATATTTGTTTTGCCGTAAGTTTTTTTTTTATATCGTGATATTATAATGTTTTTAAGATGTCTTGTGATTTTATTTATATTGTTTTATTAACAATTGTTTATATTAAAATTTTATATAAGTTCACTTTCTTTGGAAATAGTATTTTTACATAAAATATTGTTATATATTCTACATCAAATATATATGACATTGTTATTTATTTGGAGTTTATTTCGACTTTCCCCATATATAGTGAATAAGTATTACACGACATTGCATATGATACATTCGCCAATTAACTAACGGATATTTAATGTAATACTAACAGATTATTATAGTACATTAACGAATTTTAATTTCATGATATATTATTTTTAATATACCGTTGCGTAATTGTCGGGATAATTCTTTGGCGACAGTAAAATCTATCGTCGAAATAACAAGCAACTTTCTCAACTTTTATAAGCAATAATACAACTTCATTTGCATATACATAATTCTGGTAATACTACGATTTTCACGTATCAAAGTCAATATCACTAATGATTCTCAGTGCGCGATATCGGCTACTCTT
The DNA here is from genome assembly GCA_031893035.1 of Dermolepida albohirtum. Taxonomy (NCBI): domain Eukaryota; kingdom Metazoa; phylum Arthropoda; class Insecta; order Coleoptera; family Scarabaeidae; genus Dermolepida; species Dermolepida albohirtum. Next base: position 162,262 of record JAVIWB010001184.1, on the reverse strand, counting down.
ATACACCTGTCGGATATCTTGTTCCATAACGTGTACTTTCTCAAATCGTCCGCTATTATTTTAGGAGTTTCTCATTCTTTCTCGTAGACCACGCATGTTGACCGCTAAGTTTCATGACAATCCAATTAACGTAGCATCTATAGAAAAGTGTCAATAGAAACAATAATAACGATAATTTTATAAACTACCGTCCTTCCAAAAAAAGTTTTCGCTTATTTGATTTATTAAATATTGTATAATCAAATGCATTAAAATAAAAAACAAACTTAAAATTTTATCCCCGGCTTAATAATGAAAACATTAATTTGCTACCCAAAGGAATCCCTAATAACAGGACAGAATGATTAATATAAAAAACTATGCAATAGTAAATTACACTAAACATATCTAACCACAAAATATACGAGGATAACCGTTTATATTTCGGGAATAGCAAACAAAAAAAAATGTTTATTATCGAAAATAGTTTTATTGCTTTTCAAAATATTCGCCTTGAAAATGGATGCACTTTTGCATTCGTTTAAACCAATCCGAAAAGCATTGCTGCGCCTCTGTGAAGTGGTATCTCCAAACTATGAGTTTTGAATACCCCAACTGCCTCTTCCCGCGTAGAAAACCGTTGACCACGAAGTTTATTCTTCACGTGTGGGCACAAAAAAAAATCACAGGGCGCTAGGGCTGTACGGCGGATGGCTCATCAATTCAATGTTTTGCCTGGTCAAATATTCAATTGTTTGAACCGACCTGTGCGCATTGTCATGGCGGAGAATGATCTGTCGTTTTCGATTTGTTTTCCTTATTTCTTCAAAAACTTTTGGCAAACAAATACTTGTGTACCATTAGGAATTGACCATTCTACAACTCTCTAAAGGCACGGTTGCAACGTGACCGGTTTTTCCGAAAATACAGGCGACCATTTGTTTTGATATACTTCAAGCGCGAACAACTTTTGTTGGTTTTGGCTCATCTTGGAATACCCACACGATCGACTGCTGCTTACTATCGGGCTCATACAGTCCTTTATTGAGCGGTTGTCAAATTATGTGGTACCCAACGTGAACATATATTCTTGACTGCTAAATGTTCATGCAAGATCATATGCACGCTGGTGTTACTAATACCTAGAGATGCCTCGATCTCACGGTATGTCACATGACGGTCTTGCATTATCAATTCAGACACTGCGTTAATGTTATCCGACACAACATTTGTGGGAGGACCTTCACGAAATTCATCGTACAAGGAACGCCGTCCAAGTTTGAATTCACTATACCAACGATATACTGTAGTTTTCGATGGTGCTTCTTCACCATATAAAGAATTCAGCTCGTCGATGCATTCCTCTTGAGATAATCCACGCCGAAAGTTATGAAAAATAATTGCACGAAAATGTTCGCGAGTTAATTCATAGATCAGAGTCTTAGATTAAAGAAAAATTTAGTTTATTAGATTATGTATTATTTTTCACATGAACTTTGAGGGGTAAATCTTTCTTCAGCGAAAATTTTATATCAAAATTTAAAAACTACGGTTTACTAGAAGAACTGTCAAAAGAAGATCGAAAATTGAATACCTTTTTAATTACGTGTCTCTATATTTTTCGTCAATCGTGCAATATCAAACAATAATTATTTACAGTTTTTATTGGAATGAATGACAAAATACAGTACAGTTTATCAAGTAACTACTCGAAAAATTAGCCGGAAGCTAAAGAAAATATGCGAAGAGAACGAATGCGTTAAAAAAATATTTGAGGCGATGGAAAACAACAGATCAACAATGAAATAAAGTTTTATTAGGTTATTTAAGAGAAAATCCATTTAAGACAATTTAGATTAGAATTAATAATTCCCAATTATAAAATTCTACAACTCTAAAAAGCAGTTACTGTCCGAAGAAAATAAGCAATATATAATCTGGTACATAGACTTCTGCGGTCGTGGTTTGTTGCTACTCTTTGTTGCACTGTTCCAGTGCAACAAGCAGTAGTTGAGCCCTGAAGATGTCCCATACGAGTGGGTACGAAACGTCAGCAGTTATAGCAGTGACGCGATTCCAGCCCGGAAGCCCAGAAGAAGAAGCAATACATAATTTTGTTTTAGAGGCATTTTATCAATGCCAACAAAACTAGAAAGTTTCGTGTACTGAACTATGATTAAATTCTAACTTTTGTAATCTGTATAAATATACTATATATAATAATATTCAGTGTCATGATAGCTCATTTACCTCGTTATCGTTTTTTTATTATATAATTATTTATTAAATGATGTTAACCAAATTTTATTTTATTTTTTAAATGCGTCAAACCTAAAGTCAGTTCACACTAGCAAATAAATTTAAAAGCATGCTAATTGTTTTAATGTGTGCGTGATTTTTTTCAATATCATTATTGTTGAGGATAGCATTGTGAATAAAGCGAAGAATTTTCAACCAAAATGTTTGCAAGAGATGTTTTGCTATCACAGTTTTCTGTGTCCAGTCAGTAGCAGAACCAAGTAAACAAGCAGTTCCATTTCAGTTGCTGATTTTCAGCCAGTGGCATCTTCTGGTATTACATTTAATAATATATGTATAAACTGTACTCTTGATCTGTATACTAAATTAAAGGAATAAAGTTTGATTGTTATTGAAAAATATGCTTTTATGAAAGTATGTGTTACTACGTCGAAAAGTAGCACTTTTCTTCAATGTTTTATAACAACCAGAGTGGTTTCTTTTCATTAATCACGTGAAAAAATATTTTCATCATTTCTACTATATAGCCTTCATTTGACAATTTACATATTGTTAATTTCTTTATCATTCAGAAAAATTTATAGAGATGCTGATTCTTTTTATATTATGTTCATTCAACCCATGTCACAATTTCGTTATTTTTTATTGAATGCGTATAAAATGTATTTATATTAAGGATAACTTTGCATAGTTTAATAATCTTACTCTTTTCTAATACCTATTGTCCCTGCTCCATAGTTTTTATTTTTAATTTTTAAAGACAATTATCTCAACAATTTCTTCTATTGTTCACATGGCAGTGCGCGAACTAGACTCTCTTAAATCACTCTTTCCATTGTTACTAGCTAGCAAAAGAGTAGAACGATATACTGGCGACGCAATTACGAACCTGGTGATAGAAGCATACATAAATAATAATGTATGTATAATCAAATGTAATTTACAGAATTCAAATATAACAAATAAGAAAATATAGCCTATCCTGATGTTTTCACAGTCACCATATGAATCATTGGTTTTTCGGGTATCACACTGAGTGGCTTGCCTGTCCCTAGAAGGATTGTTCTAGCGATGCTTCACTAAGATCCCACTCAACTTCTCTTGGCTATCGTTCGCCTGTTTTAAGCAATAAAAACGATGGGAACGGGAACGAACACTGAAAAATAAGGTATTGGTAAAACCAGGATTTTCACAGTAGATAATAATACTGCGTTGAAAAATAGCTTAAGGAGCAATTGTTTTACTATAGCGAGAAAGGCAGGTATAATAACAGGATTTCTGGATCTCATGTAAAAGATTAAAAAAATTATTATATCAATATATTAGAAGATGTAATGTTGCCTTCACTCTGCTACCTTTATTCGGAAAATTTATTTACTAACACTAACTGTATATGGGCTTAATTGTCAAAAAGATTTACAAGAAAAACTTTCTATCGCAGTTGTGAAATATTGTGCATGAAACATGGGAAGAAATTAGTTCAATTAATTCATTAGTAAATTTAGTGCTATGTGGACGAGTTGAAGGAAACTGAACGACAATAAAATATTAACGAGATCGTATTGTGTTTTTCATTTTTATAATTTTTTAGTAGATATAAATGTCGTTCTTAACATTTGCCAAATCATATCAAAATCTAAAGTATGAATAGGAAACACACACACACTTATAAGGCTTGTCCTATTTTTATGTGAAACCAACTGTACATACACATTTAAGTTTCCTCGTATAGTAATTTGTTTTACATCGACAAAATGCAATGTATGGCAATGAAACACGTTTTAACTATAATACAATTAAATTAATCCTCGTCATCATTGATTTGATTAAATGTAAGATTATAAAAAGGGAAAAACTAGTGTTTCGTTGTAGTTTGAGTATGTGACATCCCAGATCAATTTGAACAATGATCCTACTCAATTCGACCATATTAGATTTCCAACCCTTACCTAGGTAAGAAAATTACTTCTTGAATAAGCTTTTTTTAATGGCAACATATATGCTAGAAAATAAATGTTTTCTTATATACGTACATATCCTCTGAGGAAACCCTAAATAAATCACAATCGGTAGCAATATTATTATTTGCTTATTATCTAAACGTGAGCATACCAAATAAAAAAAATTAATTATATTAGTTTAAGTAAATTATTACTTAAATTTATTTAAATAAAATGCTTTTATTATATAATTAATATATAATTTTTATATAAATCTAAAAGAGCCTTATACTATCCGAATTACATGGCTTTTATTTAATGAAATAAACATTTATAATTTAGAACAAAGATTCGAAAGTAATAGATAAAAATAAATTAATATTTCTATATATATTTATTTTTATAAATTAACCAATCAATGGAGCTTTAATGTTTACACTAAATGAATTATTGTTCTGCCAATGGATCACTAACAAAATCGACATAAATTTTTTATCAAATTTCATATTTACAAGTAGAAATTATCAAGATTCACATAAGCATATGTTACTGTAAAAGCTATATGACTTGGAAAATATATTAATACGTTTCAATAAATATTACAATTATTTACACACAATATGTTTACGATTAACATGTTTCTTAGAAAGGTTTTTCCCTGAAAGTTTCACTTTAAGTCAACAAACTTTATACAAGGGTAGCCATTTACATTTCAGGAATAGCAAACAAAAAAAATTTTTTTATTACCAAAAATAGTTGTACTGCTTTTCAAAATATTCTCTTTGAAAATCCATGCACTTTTGCATTCGTTTAAATCAATCCGAAAAGCATTGCTGCCACTGTAAAAGCGGTATATCCAAAATATAAGTTTTGAATGCCTCAACTGCCTCTTCCGGCGTAGAAAACCGTTGACCACGAGGTTTATTCTTCACGTGTGGGAACAAAAAGGAATCACAGGGTGCTAGATCAGGGCTGTACGGCTGATGGATCATCAATTCAATGTTTTTCCCGGTCAAATATTCAATTGTTTGAACCGACCTGTAAGAGCTCGCATTGTCATGGTGGAGAATGATTTGTTGTTTTCGGTTTGTTTTGCTTATTTCTTCAAAAACTTTTGGCAAACAAATAAATAAAATGTGTACTATTCGTAATTGACCATTCTACAACTCTCTAAAGGCACAGTTGCAACATGACCGGTTTCTCCGAAAAAACAGGCAACCATTTGTTTTAATGTGCTTCGAGCGCATACAACTTTTGCTGGTTTTGGCTCATCTTGGAATACCCACACAGTCGACTGCTGTTTACTATCGGGCGCATATGTATAGATCCAAGATTGACCTGTGACGACTTTATAAATGTTCTTTGAAGCAAAGCCATTGTATTTTTTGTGCATTTCTTGGCACCAATCGAAGCGAGTCCTTTTTTGAGCGGTTGTCACATTATGTGGCATCCAACGTGAAAATAGCTTCTTAACGGCTAAATGTTCATGCAGGATCTTATGCACGCTGGTGTTACTAATAGCTTCAGATGCCTCGATCTCACGGTATGTCACATGACGGTCTTGCATTATCAATTCAGACACTGCATTAATGTTTTCCGACACAACAACATTTGTGGGACGACCTTCACGAAATTCATCGTCCAAAGAACGCTGTCCAAGTTGAAATTCATTATACCAACGATATACTGTAGTTTTCGATGGTGCTTCATCACCATATAAAGAATTCAGCTCGTCGATGTATTCTTGTTGAGATAATCCACGCCGAAAGTTATGAAAAACAGTTAAACCATTCCATTTTTTCGCTGACATAAAATTTTCAAGTTACTGTCAACAATATAAATAGCGACCGGATAATAAAACTGTCAAGGTAAATATATTGTTAAAAATGACAAACTTCACGATGCAGTCATCAGATCGGAGGCAACACTAACAGTGTTTCCTGTTCCCGAAATATCAACGGGGACCCTTGTATATATATGGTGTATATAATTATATCTTGAGTATGGACTCAAATTAATATTTACAATACATTAAAAATTCCTTTTATGAAAATGTCCCATGCAATATTATAAAACTAATTAACGTAAAATAATTCTACTGTTCATTATAAAGAATTAGATTTTTGAGGAAGTGTAAGTAAAGTACTATTGCAGTGTTAAAATTGAAAATAAATTATTCTAATTAAACACAACAATAACAATTATGAAAAGTATATTTATAGAGAATTTCAGATCTTCAAATAATGCTGTATATAAAATTGGAAATTGTTTAAAAAATGTCGTAATTACAATAAAAAAGCAGTGGCATTTACTGTTGACTTCCAATCAATGACACATTAACGTTTATACTAAATTGTTCTTCCAATTGATCATTAATAAGAGTGACATAAATTTTTTATCAAATTTTATATTTATAAGTAAAACTATTAAGATTCATATAAATGTATGTTTCTGTAAAAGCCATATGATTTGGAAAATATATTTATATGTTTACGTTTCAAAAAATGTTACAATTATTTACACAATATATTTACGATTATTATGTTTCTTTTCTCATTCACGATAATTTTGCATATTTAATAGAAAATAGAAATAATATTAAATGAGAATGTTTTTCATTATTGTTTACAAATACACTTTATATATAATTAAATTGAGAAAAATTACATGTACGACTTAAAGAAAGTTTATCTACTTTTAACTGAAATAAACTACTTGAAAAGTTATAAATAGGTGATTTTAAACATTTCAATTGCTGTTGTATAGTATGATCATTAGATTTTGTTTACATACTTAGGTATTCAATAAACGAATGCTTTAATTTGTAAATGTTTTTACCTTTTCTCTGAAATGAAATGAATTGAATGTCATAAAAGGTATTTGAGGTACGCTAACGATGTAATTGTAAAAGAAAATTTTCAGAACAATAAGTAATTACACTTTCATTGTTATATGTACATGTATATATGAGGGGTTTTGATAAGTCTTAGCTAGTCTTTCATATATGGAATGAATTGAATATCGTAAAGGGTATTTTAGGTACGTTAAAGATGTAAAGGACAATTTATAGAACAATAAGTAATTACACTCTCATTATTTGTATGTACATGTACATACGAGAGGTTTTCATAAGTCTTAGCCTACCATATAAAATGCCACAATATTTCAAATAAAATTTTATTTATTTAACATAATCTCCTTCAAGACATAAACACTTAGCAGAATGTTCATGAAGTAATAGTTCTTTAAAAAAATCATCCTGGGAGTAAATAGTAGTCTGATGATCATCGTTTGTCGAGATCTTTTACCCTTGAATGTTTTTTGAGTTTTGGGAGTAAATAGTAATCTAAAGGCGCTGAATTCAGAGAATAGGGTTAACCAATTCGAAACCCATTTCATTAGTTTTTTTTGCAGTGTAATTAGTAGTAGCAACATTGTTTTGTAAAAACCTTTTGCGAGTTTTTCGCGGCGATTTTCTTTCTCACAATGTGAAATACACATTCATGAAGAATGTACAAAGCTTCCATAATACACTTGTCTCAATTTGTCGATTTTCTAAATTCATATCGTGGACAGAATCAATGTTTTCTGCAGTGGCCACAAAAGTTAGTACCTTTCTTTGACATCTGATCTTCCTTTCTTAATCTGATGTTCCGCTCTTAAATTGCGTAACCCAGGTTTTTATATGCCATGTCAGCAAAAATTTTTTCGGCCGATAATACTTTACAAAATAAATAATCAACACTAGGTTTTCTCACACATGCTGTTTTAAAAAATTCGTTGTTTTATCACCATTCAACTTATTGATGTGAACATTTGACAACTTATTTATAAAGCATCATAGCTGTAACCGTAGCAACCATATTCAACTTTATCTTTAATAGAATTATACACGCCTAAAATTGAAAAACGAGTGTAACTGAAAATATGGAAAATCTTAAGTTATCTCCCTAAAAACATTAACTGTCAAATTTCAGATCGTTGCGGTTATTAGTTTCGTTGTGACAACCGATTAATGGAGAACCTCGTATATTTGACGAGATTGAAGTTCTCCTTGGAAAGCTCATCAGTAACACATATTCATAATAAGATGAAGTGCGATTTGAAGAACTGGACTTCTTCATTTTCCACTGTTCATAAATGGGGTCATGAGTTCAAATATTATATTTTCTGGAGAGCTCTTATTAGTAATTTAAATTCTGTCTATGTAATTCGAAAGCAAGTATACTTAATAATATGAGACACATAGATAGCTGTAGGGATATTTTTAAACAAGGAAATGTGCTAACAACTGCAGCAGTCTGCATATATACTTGCTTGCCTGGAGTTTGTTCATAAGTCGCCAGATAAGTTCTGCAAAAATGGCGATTTTCACGAATATGAAACATGAAACCAGAGTAGTTTGGTCATACCGTATCATCGCATTGGGAAAAGTCAGCTAAGTTCAAATTACATGGCCGTGAAGATATACAATGCTTTGCCTTATAGGTTTAGGAGCCTACCATGGATTAGTCTCAAAAGATTAATAAAAAAGGTGCTGATGGAGAACGTTTTCTATTCAGTAAATGACTTTTTGAATTTAAATTTTGACATTGCCATTTTTGTGTTTTTATGTTTTAATCGTTACTCTGGTGTTTTGTTTTGTTTAGATCTTGCGGGTTTTAACGTGTTTGGTGGCGCATTAATTGTGAGCCACGAAGATTTTTTTTTTGTGTTTTTATTTATATATGATTATGCAATGACGTGTGTATGTATATGTATATACATCAATAAATTATTATTATTATTATTATACGAAAGTATAAAGTTTGTCTGGGTGCTATCGGAAATTTTTTAATTTAGAATTGTCTATTTTACAATATTTGGTACGGCTTAAAATATTTATATCCTCCTCATAGATTGCCATTATATCAGCGTAGAGCATACTACTCTTGCACGAAATTGTATAACGAATTACCCAACAAGCTACAGAAGATTATAATGTAGTGAAAAATAAATTATATAAATTGCTTTGCAACATACACATTAGAAGAATATCATAACCGTTTAATGGTATAGTAGATTTAGAAATGTTTTATCACTTTGTTTTTGGCATATTTTCATGTACTGACCTTAGAATTTAGGAGATTGTACTATTGGTCTCCCGAAAATGAATAAATGACTATCGTACAACCGTCGAAAAGCACCACGTAGTGGATATTCGAAATCTATCACTATACCAGAAATTTTTGAAAAATTTCATTCTATGGTATTAAAAAACCACCGTTTGAAAGCGTATGAGATCTTGAAGATCTGGCTAAGAAGAAGCTGTCCGTGACTGCTCAATGTTGTTCAAAAATTGATGCCACGCAAATTTCTGGCGGGTGTAGTAAATCTCATATGCCTATTTATCACCAGAAAGGGTTCATCATTACACATCCGAAACAAAACAACAAACTAAACAGTAATGGCGCAGTAGTTCTCCTCCCCAAAAGGAGGCGATGCTTAATCTGCAGAAAAAGTAAAGGTTTTTTTTAGGACGCAAAATTATTCCTCTTGTTGATTACCTTCCAAAAGGCCAGACCATCACAAACGCATATTATTATATTTTAGGCAAATTAAAGCAAAAAATTAATGAAAGTAATGGTTTCGATAAAATAAATATTTTCCACCAAGACAATTCTCGGTCTCACACAAATGTTATTGCTATGGCTCGAAATTAACGAACAAGGCTTTGATTTGCTGTGATATCCGCGTTATTCGCAGAATTTAGTAACATAGGATTATCACGTTTTCCTACGCCCAAAAAGTACTTTGTAGGTCAGAAACTTTTAACTTACAGTGAACGAACTCGAGAGTTCTTCATGAAGAGGTTTTGAATCGTCGCTGATTTAAATATATTGAGATAGAAAAACAAATTCATACAAGATTCAAACAGCGAAGTTCTTTCCTTTATTTTCATTCAACGAGCATCCTCGTACCATACACGTTTAGACAAACTAAACACTTTGTTGAAATCATTTTCTAATTTATTATATCTGTGAAAAAGGATGTTCAATTGTGTCGAATCAAATGCATACAACAAATTGTACATTTAAAAAGATTTCGTTGGCATGATATTTCATAGAATATTGAACCCGTTAAACGTAAATATATACCATAAAGAACGTGGGAAGGTGAATTGATTGCGCATGTATTAATTGATTGTTATTTTTCAAGAGTTATGGAGACCACTGGTGGAAGAAGAATGCTTGGCTGGAATTTACCACCAGAAGAGCTCATTCATATTCCAGAACATTGGTTAGTTTATCCCGAACCGGAAGCTTCCATACATTATCTTCTAGCTATAGTATATATTGGATTCTTTTTCATGTCATTAATTGGCAATGGTCTCGTTTTGTGGATATTTTCTGCGTATAAAAATAATTCCAAAAATAAGTACAAGATTAACATCCAATTTATTGCAGAGCAAAACCTTTGCGGACGCCATCCAATATGTTCGTGGTAAACTTGGCATTTTGTGATTTTATTATGATGGCAAAAGCACCCATATTTATATATAATTCGTTTAATAGAGGCTTCGCAGCCGGATATGTGTTTTGCCAAATATTCGCCTTTGTTGGATCTTTATCCGGCATTGGTGCGGGCATGACTAATGCTTGCATCGCGTATGACCGATATACAACCATTTCTAATCCACTGGAAGGCAAACTCACAAAAATAAAAGCACTAGTAATGATATCTTGTATTTGGACGTATACGCTACCGTGGGCTATTTTGCCCTTATTAGAAGTTTGGGGACGTTTCGTACCAGGTATATTATTGGCTTTTGAAATTGTCTGCAATATCTTTGAAGAATAGAATGTGAAAGTCCATAGCTAGAAATTAAATATCCATATTAGCTTAGACCAACTATAGAATTTATGACCGTTTAATTTTTCTTTACTATATTTAAAGGAGATATTTAGATTTGTTTTGGAACTAAGTTGCTTAATATCTGAAAATCTATTATTATATAATTTTATCATTATTCACACTTGGCGTTCATCAAAATTGTTTTTATTTCAATTTTAAAATATTGTAATAATGAATAAAAATATAATTAGACTTAATACACTCCGCGCAACATGAATAGGACTACCCGACTTGTTGCAAGCTTTCGGTGGTTTGAAAAACAATTCATTTACTAAAAATACAGTGCAAGTTTGTAATGGTATGATATGGCAAATAATACGCATTATTGCGCAATAGTGCCTAACGTTATGCATTGGGTGACGTAAGTACCACATACATATAAAATGCACCGCGCCGGTTGGATACGACCAGTATTTAATAGTAAGCTACTGGATGAGTGTCGAGTTACAACGTGTATCCGGATAAACAAACATCTGTAATTAAGGGTATTGTGCAACGATGGGACGACAGAAGTGCTTAAGTATGGAAGAAATTGGAAAAATTAAAGCGTTCCATCAAGAAGGGTATTCCTCAAGGGCTACTGTAAAGAAAATAAGTCGATCACACCAGGTTGTGAACAATTTTATTAGGAATCCCGAGAATTATGGAAAACGTTTTAAAGGGCGAACAACATCCGTTACAACTAAGAGAAAACGTCGAGCCATAGTACGCGAAGCATCGAATTCGGCATTAACGGCAAGACAAATCGCGAATAACGTTGGAACGAATGCATCGATAAGAACTGTACAGAAGTTACTGAAGACCTGTCCGCATTTAAAACGTTTGAAAATTAAACGACGGCCTCCTTTAAGGGAATTTCAGCGCACTGCACGTCTTCAGTTTGCTCAAGCAAAAGTGGGGTGGACAAGAGAATGGCAAACTGTTATTTTCAGTGACGAGAAGAAGTTTAATTTAGATGGCCCGGATGGGTTTTCTTACTATTTCCACGATTTACGTAAAGATGAAGTGATTCAGTCACGAAGGCGAGCCGATGTTGGTTCAGTCATGGTATGGGGAGCTGTTTCCTATAACGGACTTGTTGATTTAGTAATAGTGAAGGGCAGACAGAATTCGGAAAAGTACGTCCAGCTGCTGCAACAGGTGAAAGACAAATTTTCCAACGTTATGGCAGATGGGCCATTTATTTTCCAACAGGATAATGCCAGTATTGACACCGCGCGCATTGTTCGACGCTGGTTTCAAGAACAAGGCATGGAGGTTCTCGATTGGCCATCGCTCTCCCCCGACCTGAACATCATAGAAAATGTTTGGGGACGGTTGTCGCGTAAATTGTACTCCAATGCTACCCAATTCAGTTGCGCTGACGAAGTAGAGCAGGCGCTGAAACGAAGTTGGGCGGAATTTCCCGTTGAGTACTTGAGAACCCTGTATAATTCCATTCCATCCCGACTATTTGAGGTTATAAGAAATAATGGCAAAAGTTTTCATTATTGAACAATAAAGTATTTTGTTATTGCAAACGAATCTTTTATTTTGTAGATTGGTCGTATTCAAGTGGCGTTTAATTACTCTACTTATTGTCATTAGTAACGTACATTTGCACTGACTTTTACAAAAATTATATTTGGTACCTACATACATCTTTTTATCAACCCTCTTATTTTCGAAAATAACAATTCCAGCGCGCTACCATGTTTATACCAACTACAAATGTCATATATGCAGTTGGTCCTATTCATGTTGCGCGGAGGAGTGTATTTTATGAATCTTCACTTTTATTAAGTTGCACTGTCACAATATCTATTCAATAAGGAAACGCCGATTCAGTCCAATACTTTATGAAGCACAAAGGTTTTGTGGCTAATTTAAAGAATCGTTATTTCTTTTGACATTTCATATATATTAATATAAATAATGTTTTAGAGGGCTACTTGACAGCTTGCAGTTTCGATTATTTTATGGACTCATTTGACAATCGCATGTTTGTTGGAGTTATATTCACGTTCTCTTATGTGATACCTATGACACTGATAATTTATTTCTATAGTCAAATTGTTGGTCACGTTGTTAGTCATGAAAAAGCGTTAAAAGAACAAGTAAGATACACAAATATTTGCCATATTTTTGTAGTTTTTTTCTAAATTCAATACTGTTAATAGAAAAATTAACAATAATTTCTCTTTATATTAAACATGTACTGTACTGTAATGTATTCTTCTATTTTTATGATTACGTTAAAAAATGGAAAAAGAATTAATGCTAATTGAAATAATTGACGAAAATATGTTTTATATTAAAAATCTATATATATATATATTATTACCTCCTCCTTTTTTCGAAAATGAGTGAATAATGTTGTTAGTTATGTGAATGAGACAATTTATTACCTCCTTTGTTTTAATAAATAATAATATAGATATTATTTAATAGAGAATATTTATTTGCACGTGATGGTTAGTAAATTTATTAGGAGCGCGTGTCCGGCTAGGTGAAGCGCTGTAATAAATGCAAATACAAAAGAAAGTAATGTAATTGAATGTAATGTGAGGAGTTAATAATTAGTAATTGTGTACAATGAGCATCAAAAGTCCAGGACGTGTGCTAAGCTGAAAGAAAGATTATTAATGGAAATAAAACAGCAGGATTGCCTTTAAAACTTTATTCACTAAGTTAAATTAATTCTTAAAGCTTGAGTATATTAAATAAAGATAATTAATAATGAGAGTAACAAATAAAACAAGATAAACGTAATAGCAAAGCTGTAATGAAAGGTAAGTCTGGATGTACAAAAGCTGCTAATAAAATATAAAGAAGGATTATATTAAAATATGTATCGGACCATACTTGAGTACTTGCGTGTTTGTGTATTTGTATATCCTGGGTCAGGATGCTGTGTATATTCCGCGGACGAAATTAAACACGAGGTCACAAAAAGCGCGAATAACGGTTCGTGGCACAAACACGTGGAGGACTGCGTGTAGTCTGGATGATGGCAGAAAGCGAAGAGGGCTGTTCTCTTACGGCTATGGCTTTATAAGGAACCGACCCCATAACTGAAGGGGATACTGGTCATGTTTGAATTAACCAATAGCAAACAAGAACAGGCACGCCAGAACTGGCGGGCAAACTAATTAACATACATTAAAATTGTGATCTTAATTTCAATATAAGTATTAAGCAAATTATGTACACAGAATAGTAGACGTGTATTCTGTGTAAAAGAAAGAAAATCGGGATTGGCATTTGAATCGCGAATGACATTTAGAAATCAATATACGGAATTAAAATTAAATGTGTTAGTCAATGGAAAAACAGAAACAGTCGGCTTCAATGTTTAACGCAAACGACTATGGAATAGAAAGAAGGGCCGACTCAAAGTACTTTGAAAACCGATATTCATAAAAACAGTGATGCTCTCTGTTTGGCTGAATTTTAAAGGAATTGTTTCTTCTTGAGCTTCTACCAGACAATTACACAATTAATTCGGAAGCGTACTACCATCGATTAGACAAAGTGAATAATTCAATGAAACAGAAGTGGCCAAAATTGATTAACAGAAAAGGCGCTATTTTTTACTATGATAATGTCAGGTCTCATACAAATTTCATGATTAGCTGTTGCATCCTGGATGTACTGCCGCACCCACCACATTCATTGGATCTGGCCCTCTCTGATTACCACTTGTTACGATTTTAGCAGAATTATTTAGCAGGACAAAGATTTAATTCCAATGAGTACGACAAAAATCAATTGGTTAAATTTTTTGCAACTATAGATCGGAAGTCTATCTAGCGCAGAATCTTGCTAGTAACAGAAAGATGACAAAATGTACTGGACCTAAATGGTCAATATATAATTGTATAAAATACTTACATACTATAAAAAATTGTTCCTCTCCATGAAAGAAACGAAATTACTTTCGAACAACCAAACAGTTATTTTATAATCACTCGTTGTTTATTAATCCTGACAAAGGTTGCACTATACTATTGGTAAAGAAAAAGACGGAGAATAAATACAGTTCTACTTCTTTTTTTAAGTAACCTCTCCATCGCCATTAAAGAAAAATGTATAGTAAGATATTTCATGTTCTTTAATATCGGTGGAGACATTATATTTCCCATAGACTATACAGTGTCTAGAAAAAATAACGTCTTCCTTGGATATGGCTAAATATCTATACTACCATCTAAGGTAGATCAGTATATTCCCGCCTTCGAATATGTAAACACTTTTAATGTGAAGGTGGTGGGATTTGGAGGAGAGGTTACATTATTCACAAACTGTACAAAGGGTACTAGGAAATTTTGCAATACAGCCTTGTTTATTTAATTTTTTCAAAGTAATTTCGTCTGCACTCAATACACCTCTCCATCCTCCGAAACCAATCTTTAAAGCAGTTCTGCCAAGTTTCACTAGGGAGTAAATCACACTCGTTTTCCTAAGCCCACAGAAGGTCCTCATCACTGGAAAACCGCTTCCCTTTTAGCTTCATTTTCAAATGAGGGAACAGCGCAAAGCCGCAGGGAGCAAGATCTGGACTATAGGGAGGGTGCTCGAGAAGTTTCAATCCTGTCGTGGTCAAATATTCAGTGCGGGCTGTAGCGCGGTGAGCTGGAGCATTATCGTGATGGAGGAACCAGGTGTCCGTTCTTGACTTTGGCAGCAGGTTCTTCATAGGTCCAATGACTAGACAGGTACTGTTCAGTATACCACTTAGCTGTGACTGTCTTCTGTGTATCCAAAACAACGCGTTCCACAATTCCTCTCGATTTGAAAAATACAGCAATCATTTTCTTCTTTACAGATCGGGGTTTTCTGACAACTACGGGTGTGTCCTCATCATCAAAGACCCAAACTTTGTTTTGAGCTTTGGTCGGCACATCGTAATAGTACAGCCAAATCTCGTCATTTGTCACGATGTTGTTCACATACCGAGATTGTCCCTTATTAAACTTTTTTAGCATCTCCCGGCACCAAGTCACACGTCGTGTCATCTGCTCTTCAGTCAATCGATGCGGCACCCAGAGAGAACAAAGTTTCTTCAGGTGCAAATGATTATGCAGAATCGAACGAATTGCTGGTGCATTTAGGTCTGACGTACCCTCTATCTGTTGGTAGATCACTCGCCTGTCCTCGCCAATCATTTTCCTCACAGTAGTAACGAAATTATAACGCAAAACTGCCCTTATCTCATTTCGTGATTACGATGCCATCGCAAACACTTTACACTCTTACTGCTAATGAATAACTGAGTTCATCGACATGGCGCGGCGGCTACTATGCACGTATGAACATGTCCGAACATGCAGCAACAAGCAGCTTCCTACGATTCATTGTTGCGATATATTGCAAAACTTTCCTAGTACCCTTTGTACATCGGTACTAAAACCTAATATAAATTGATGTCTCTCTCAATATGTTATTATATACTTACATATATGCGAAAGAGGAAAGTTTCAGTTTCTGAAAAGTATACAATGGTTTATCATTTAATATAGAGAAGTAATTGTACGTAGTGTACGTACGTATACGTTTAAGTATTTTGAGAATATTTTGCATTTTTAATTAATATTCTTATAGTGTGAAAGTGATTGATATAATTTAAAATTTGTATAATTACAGTACTATACTTATCGATTTCGTCTAATTTCAGATAATTATCTGAAATTGTTGAATATTTGCTGAATTAAACTATAGAAAACTGTATAGTATTTTGTTAATTTAAAAAAACATATCTTCGGCAATTATTAGCAGTAATGCCTCAATAATTAATACAACACTTTGTTTATCCACCAAAAATAGACTTTAAATATTATAAAAATATTGTACATTAAATTATTTTTACAAATAATAAATTTAATTACTGGTTGACGTGTTTTCAGGCAAAAAAGATGAATGTTGAATCTTTACGAAGTAACGTGAACCAAGGAGCTCAATCTGCTGAAATAAGAATTGCCAAAGCGGCGATAACAATTTGTTTCCTGTTTGTGGCTTCATGGACTCCATATGCCGTTATGGCAATGATTGGCTCATTCGGTGACCCTTCTGTTTTAACGCCTGGCGTAACCATGATACCAGCTCTAGCTTGTAAATTGGTCGCCTGTATAGACCCTTGGGTTTATGCTATAAGTCATCCCAGATACAGGTATATAAAATTAAAAATAAAATGATTCCATTTTACAGGGAAAATGAAGAAATATACATGATATACATATTTATACGTTTTTTAACCAGACTAATGGTAAGTAATGAATTCTTAGTGTCATAGCTCAGTGGTAAGTTACTAGCTTCTCACACCGGTGGTCTAAGCATCGAATACGACGGCCTATTGTTGGTTTTGCAAAGGATAAGTCACGCCACGAATGTAGACATGTATTGGGTCTGGGAAAAAGTTCGTGGCGTTTTTCCCGATAGATGGCATTGGTTGCCGATAACTAAAGAACAACAAGTCACAGCGACACCACCGAGGGCTCGTTTTTTAGATGACCTTCCGAACGTTAGTTTGAGCGTAGAAACATTGTAATCGGTGCAGTGGTTGGAAAGTTATTCGCACTTGAAAATGGAGAAGAATAATGAGAAATTTCGATATATTCTGCAATATTATTATGATAAGGGGAAGAACGCTGCGCAGGCTTGTGACAAAATTTGTGCTGTGTACGGTGAAGGTACTTTATCGAAATCTGTTGCGCGGAAATGGTTTCGCTTTCGTTCTGGAAATTTCAATGTGAAAGATGAGTCACGCTCCGGTCGTCCAATCACTGAAAAATCTGATGAAATTCTTGAAAAAGTCCAACAAGATAAGCATATCAGTAGTGTCGATATTGGCATGGAGCTAGGCATTGACCACAAAACTGTTTTGAACCATTTACACAAAGCTGGTTACAAAAAAAAGCTTGACGTATGGGTTCCTCATGAGTTGAGCGTGAAAAACATGATGGACCGAATTAACATCTGCGATGCGCTGCTGAAACGGAATGAAATCGAGCCGTTTCTGAAACGTTTAATAACCGGAGATGAAAAATGGATTACGTACGATAATCGGAAGCGTAAAAGATCGTGGATAAAGGATAGTGAGCCGTCACAAGCGTTCGCTAAGCCAACATTGACGCCAAAAAAAGTGATACTGTGTGTATGGTGGGACTGGAGGGGAATCGTCCACTACGAGCTACTTCCAACTGGTCAGACGATTGATTCTCAACTCTACTGTGCACAACTAGAGAGATTACGCCAGGCGATTGAAAGAAAACGGCCCGAATTGATTAATAGGAAAGGTGTTGTCTTCCATCATGACAACGCCCGACCACACACTTCTTTGATGACCCGTCAAAAATTGAGAGAGTTTGGTTGGGAAGTTTTGATGCACCCACCTTACAGTCCGGATATAGCACCCTCTGACTATCATCTGTTTCGATCTCTGCAGAACTCTCTCAATGGAATTAAGTTGGTTTCAAAAGAAGCCTGTGGAAACTACTTGATTCAGTTTTTCGACCAGAAACCACAGAAGTTTTTCACCGATGGGATCATGGATCTACCAAAAAAATGGCGAAACATTGTCAATAATAATGGAGCATGTTCGGTTTAAATGAATTCGTCCACGCGCCATGCGGGGACCAGTTGAATTTTACTGAAAAAACGCCACGAACTTTTTCCCAGACCCAATATTAATAAATAATCAACGTTAATCTGATTGGGGGATGTTAAAACATGGATTAGATTGTTATTATTGTGATTTTGTGCGCTATTATATCTTCATTATAATCACCAATATGTACTTTGCTAAGAATCCCCAACAATTTATTTTTAATTTATAATTTATGGAGATAAAAAAATAAAAAAGAGAACAGAGGAATAGCTATTGAATCATTGATACAACAAACTGTAAACAGGAATAAAATATTAAATGAAATGGAGTGACGTACCATTTCACTAAATTAGCCTGTAGAACCCATTAGGTGGGTTTAATTCCAAAAAGAAATGTATTAGATCTACAACAATAATATTTATAATGCTGAGACATTAAACATATACATATGTATTAAAGACATATGTATAATCAACAACTAAAATATTTTTTATCGTATGCGTAATGAACAAGAGACACGTTGTTTGTGAGAAAACAGTGAAGAAAAGTACTTCTTTTCAACTTATAAGTATTTTTACTTCATTTAACTTATTAATTATACGTGTCAATACAGTATTATATCTAATATCTGAAGAAGGTGTCGCTGCAGTAACAGTAAACTGGAATTAACCATTATTATTTTACTTGGTGTTGCTGTTGGTTCGACATAGAAAGCTGTGGTAAAAGATAAATATGTGACGCAAATATTTTGATTGAATTTTCTTGTAGAAACTTTTACTTTATTCGCAATATTATTGCAATGCGATTTCAAAGTTTTCATGTCTACTCCACTATCGGAAAGTAACATTGCAGAACTTCTTTTTAATCAATATTAAGTTATCTCTGGTTCCTGAAAATTTCAGATACTCTACAAACAATATACTTACTTGTCTGTAACGAATGCAAGTCTACGATGGCTAACATTTCGTGGTTCTAAATATTGATATTTTCTATTTCGGTAGAAAATGTAAAGACACATTTTTCTCTTCATGTTTTGGGCAATGTAATATTTTTATTAAATCAGAATCGGCATCTTCAACATCATCAATTCTCAGCAATTGTAGTTCATAGCTTCGGTATGCATCACGAAGACCAAAAGTCAATGCAACTTTCATAAAAGGAAAGGAACCTAACGTGTACAATACAAAAACATATACAAGTACTCTTTGCATTGAATAAACTGTTCAAGTTGAAATCTTAAGAAATTTGGACTTCCCATACAAATAGAGTAATGAAATATTTTCATCATTCCATAACTCGTAGCATCGCTGAAGTTATTTTAATATTAATTAATTATGAATTTAAAACTATATTGTTCCAGCTGACTCATTTTACAAAATAGATCAGCAACATAATGTCATATCTACATTTAAAAAATTTTGTGTAAAATATTTTTATTAAGACTTTTCCATTAAATACTCGACAAGAATAATTAGTTTCATACTTTAGAAGTGATCTATCCATGTTCGTGTAAAATTCTCGCTCTCTAGACTCGTTTGAAAGATCTCATTTTTCTAAACATGTGAAACAATCTGCTCCTAATAATGGGTAGAATGAAAATTGTAAGACAAAAACATTTTTATCGGCTGTTTATTTGAGAAATAACTTTGAAGAGTGAACTATGTCTAAGCGTTACCGTGGTTATTTTCTTTATTTAAGTTGTTGCAGAATGTCTTACGAATTAGAATTACGAAAGAACATAATTTAGTGTTCAAAAACAGCAAATTGTATGCTTACTTTCGGAAGAAAATATTTCTCGAGCTACAATTCAAACGATTCGAGAATATGTTGAAGGTATGACTCTTGAATACAAAAAAAGACAAAAGCATCCAAATTACATCTAGAGAATTCCTTGATGCAGTCGATATTTGAGAAATATTCATTCTGTTGGAAACATGTCGTCGTTATAGATAATGAAAAATATTTTCAACATTTCCATGCGAACATTCGGTAATGCTATTTTTTACACAAGAAATGCTGACTCTCAACGAAATAAAATATAAGACGAGAACTAAATTTCCAGAGAAAGACTAGTCTGGTGCATTATTATTTGGCAGGCAGATGTTTCTAAATTCTACAAATGATATGTGAAGAAAAAGCGGCAACCCGTCGATCTTTATTATGAACATTACTTGCCGAAATTGATTGACTTTATCATTTTGTATTACCAATCTGAATCTTGTCAACGTCTTATACGAAACGTTTGAAAAAAATTATGCCGCATTGTACAAGTTGGAAAATTGAGTGTTATTTAAATTATGTTGAAGAAGTGTAAACCTTATTAATTAGTGTATATTTGAATAAAATAAAGTTTTTCTAAAAAGTCCACCCGTTATGTTATTAGTAAGTAAGCGTATTGCATTTTTTTAATACGAAAATTATTTAGAAACTAATCTTTTTTATTTTTTCACAACTTTTCCTTAAATCTTCAAAGAGATTTACACTATTAATAATTTTATTGTTAAAAGTCTAAATTTCGGTCATATACGAAGGTTAATTTGGTACGTACATCACACCACGAAGGTTATTTTTTAAACAAGGTACGTTTTTAATAAGAAGAAAGATACTGTAAACATCATAAAAATATTTGGTACGTAGACTTCCGCGGTCGTGGTCCATGCTATCTGCTTCTGGGTTTCCGGGCTGGAACCGCGTCACTAGTATATCTGCCGACGTTTCGTACCCATTTGTATGGGACATCTTCAGGGCTGAATTACTGCACTGAGTTTCTGCACTTCAGTTTCAGTGCAGTAGTTCAGCCCTGAAGATGTCCCATACAAATGGGTACGAAACGTCGGCAGATATATTAGTGACGCGGTTCCAGCCCGGAAACCCAGAAGCAGATATCATAAAAATATATTTATTTCCATATTTTACATACTTTCTTCTACTTTTCGATATAATTTCCATTTTTGTTCAAGCATTTGTCATACTGTTCAGCAACCCCAATCCATGACTGCAGTTTTCACTTCTTCATCATCATTAAATCGTTGACCACCAAGGAACTCCTTTAAGTACTGGAACAGGTGAAAATCACTAGGCAGAGGTTTGGACTGTATAGTGGATGACCCCATCCAAAAGAACTGATTAGTCCTATATAGAGACATATGACCTTGCATTGTCATGAAACAACATCACACCACATCAGAATTGACTGCTGTTTCTAGCTTCCTTCCATAAAAATCACTAACAAAATCCCTTTCTTATCCCAAAAGTCAGTTGCCGTGATCTTTCGTGTTCAAATTGCCTGTTTTGGCTTTCACTTTGGTTGCCGACGATGGGTGTCACCATTCCATTGACTTGATTTTAAGAGTCATGTGAGACACCCAAGACTCATCCCCTTGCCGATCGTATCGAGTCAAAAACGATAAACCACAGCCCAACCTTTTTGTTTTGTGATCGTCGGAAAGCAGTCTTAGAACCCACCGACAATACAATTTTCGATACTTGAGTTTCTCTGAAACAATGCTGTGCAAAACTGACTTTGAAATCTGTGGAAAATCAATTGATAACTTTGGAACCGTGAATCGTCGGTTCTCGCGAATTTTGTTGACTACATCTTAGAAATCAGAGAAAGTCAGCCTGGATGTGGCTCATCATGCAATTAACTCGTCCGTCCTACATTTTCACCCACTTTTGAAATTTACTATCACTCATAGCATTATCACCGTACACTTCACGACGGTAAATTTCCGCTCATGCCAAGTTTCTTGCCCCCAGGAATCGAATTACAGATCGTATCTCACTTTTTCTTAAACATAAATTTCTACAGCACAGAACACACACATATGATGCGATTGTAAATGGAGTCTAAACGCGCGCAAAGCATGCTGGAGCAGACACGCATGCTCATTGCGGCGACTGCGCGTCATTCTCGTCTCATTCAAAAACGGATCTTATTTAAAAAATAACCCTTGTATTTATTTCACAATAACAAAGAATAATTTACGCCCTTGAAATTTATATTCGCCCTGATATGAGCAAACTCTATCCACGCTGTTTTTCTAACACGTTTTATGACTGCAAATGGTCGGCCTCGATATCAGTGCACTTATCGAGGGACTAGTAGGCAAGTAATCTGACAACAATCACTCAATGTCGATTGAAACACGTAAGTTACCTCGAAAACCTAGCATGTACACACGGCCCTGTCGTCGGTGAAAATATATGTAAAAATATTAAAATTGCAAAATAAAAATATGTAGATAATATAATGTACCTACAATACTTATTCTTATTTTTATGTCACTTAGAATTGAACTACAAAACCGATTACCTTGGCTAGCCATTAAAGAAGAAAGTGAGACACAATCAACAGCTACCGGTCAAACAACGGTTTCGCAAACTACAGCTACTACTGTAACAGCTCAGACTACAACACCAGCAACATCCTAAGACAACGAAAATGTTGAAATACAATATTTGTATTGATGACGATAGGCAAACGCTACGGATACCGATTTTGGGCAATGCAACTTTTGTAACTCCTATTGGCACATTATTTTTTTTTGATACCTATCTTGAAATATCATTATGAAATCGAGTTAATTATGATTGAAATATATTTCTTTGCAAAATACATTCTGCAGCATGTACATACGTCTTATTATTTCAATTGCACGTTTTTCCCTGCCGCTTGTAATAACCGAATATTAAAAGAAATAACAAATTTCATTAATAAAAATGGTCGTCCTTATTTTCAATTAACTAATTTCTTTACATTGAATACACTAATTGCCTAAATGGATACAAATTAATGTGATAACTATATCTGTAGATATTTCATTTATATACGATATATACTAATTATTTTCCAAAAATTTTTTTAACTAATTTTAAAATGCTCTTAAATGTGCTTGTTACTAGTAATTTTTGAAAAACGTTAGCTAATTATTAAAACAAGAAATAACGCTTATCCTCTTTGCATTTATCACAAAAATATAGTTTTCTTTTCTTTTGTCAGTGCCCACTTTTGTTACCATTTCTAATAATTTTGTATTGTGTGTCAACCAAATGTACCGAGTGTCCTACGACACGATTGTTACAGCAATCTTGAGTTAAAAATTATAACAATATAAAGTTTTAGATAACCTTGCTAACCCAGGTATTACGAGGATAGTTTGACAAGTAGTGAGAATGACACATACGTGGCGCTCTAATTGGCAAAACAAACGCACTGTAATTTAGGCTGCCTATTTATATGTTTACATTCCGATATTTAGATAAATCGGTTGATTAGTTTATTTTTGACAGCTGATTGAAAAAGAAGCAACACGTCGTTTTGTTGAAATGGAAAAAGCAGAGTATCGTGCGGTGATTAAATACTTCGTAATTAAGGGCATGAAAGCTACCGAAATAAAAGATGAGTTATGGGAAACATTAGGTGAATCTGCTCCATCAGCCGCCACAATAGGTAGATCGGTAAATGAATTTAAACGTGGTTAAACAAACTGCGTTGATGAAGCGCGCTCTGGAGCACTCAAAATCGTGACTTCTAAGGAAATGATTATAAAAATCCATAATATTATTACGCAAGATCGACAACTCAAAGTGAGAGAGATAGCAGACATGGTAAACATTTCAACAGGACGCGTACACCACATTTTAACGAAAGAATTGGGCCTTTCCAAGCTTTCGGCAAGATGGGTGCCGCGATTGCTTACGACTGATCAAAAGTTCACTCGTTTGCGCATTTCCAATGAGTGTTTGGACCTTTATAAGCGGAATCCGGTTGGTTTTTGTAGGCGATTTGTTACTTGCGATGAAACTTGGATACACTACAGTACATCCGAAACTAAACAACAGTCGAAACAATGGTTAGAACGTGGTTCTGCACCTCCGAAGAAAGCGAAAACCACTAGTACCGCATACGCCTTATTCACCGGATCTAGCCCCTTCCGACTTCCACCTTTTTCCAAAATTGAAAACGGCACTAGGTGGAAAGAAATTTTCGTCTAACGACGAGCTTATCGTCTTCGTAAATGAGTATTTTGCAAGCCTTCCGGAATCGCGTTTTAGAGATAGTATAAGGGCATTGGAGCACCGTTGGAATAAATGTATTGCTCTTTTAGGAGAATATATTGAAAAATAAAAATTATTTTGTATTTAAAAAATTCGTTTTTCTTTTCCATTCTCACTACTTGTCAAACTACCCTTGTACTGTTGATTCCGTTGTTATTAAAAAGTCAGGGTGACTGTGATTCATCAGTTATTATTCAGTGTGACAGTAAACGTCAATCAAATTAATTTAGAGTGTTTATTTTTCGTGTTACATTTTGACTCGTAAAGTGGCTTGTAGAACTGCTTCTAGCAATGTCCATAGACGTTTAAGAGAAACAGGCAAGTTTTCTACAACTACTTCTGAACGTCCCGTGCAACAACAATTTGATCAAGAAGACGCAATTCTTAATATGGCTGACACTCAATCTTCTACTAGTGTCCGAAAAATAGCCAACGGACTTAAAGTAAGGCTCATGAGAGTATGGAGAACTTTACACAATTTCGGTTTGTACCCGTATCATATCTTATCGGTACAAACTTTTCGCGAATACGCATCCAGACTTGAATTTAGTCGTTGGTTAGTGAGAAATCAAGAGGTTTGTTTGGTGATGAAGCTTTACTCATGAAAAATAGCATCAATAACGCCAGGAAATCACATTGTTGGGCACTTTAAAATCCACGGGAAAGTAGGGAATCTCATTTTCAAGATAGATTTTCGGTGCTTGTTTGGTGTGGCATTTTTGACGATATTTGGTTGGAGGACCATTGGTTCGTTTATAATCGAAAAATGTCTCATGGCAGTTCGTTATTTATGTTTCCTGGAAAATGACCTTACATTACTGAATGACGTCCCTCTCAATTTAAGATGACGGATGTGAATACAGCACGATGCCGCACCTTCGCCCTTTGGTAGACAAATAACAGATTTTCTTAATCAAAATTATATAAACCTGGGGATTGGAAGAGGTTCAGCAGTTGCTTGGCCGTCAAGGTCACCAGACTTAAGCCTCTAAATTATTTGGATGGGCAAGGCTGCAAAATTTGGTTTAAGCAGAATAACTTGAAAACAGAGAACAACTTGCTAGAATTATGAATGGTGCAGAAACTATTCGTGCTGAGCCTGAGACTACTAGCAGATCTTCCTCTTCAATTCTAAGAACTATGTATACAGCAACTGGGTATACATTTTGAACAACTAATTCAATAAAGCGACTTCTTTTTAAATGATTTTTATTGAAATTTTCTTTGCAGTGATATATAATACCTGCATTAGTAGGGGTTATTCAAAACTACAAATGCTTGTGGCTCAGTTACGATAGAATTTTAGGTATATGTTTCTTAGATATTTTGAACTTGAATTTACTTCAATAACACATCCTTATGCTGTGGCAATCATGTTAAGGGATGCCCGGTACATTAATGATGGCATGTATCCAAAATTATTGCTTATTTCATTACAACAGACAGTATTTTTCTAACTCCAATTTCAGAAGTCCAACACTACATTTGTAGATTTACAGTGATTGTTATCACTTTGGTCATCTTCCATTGCTGTTTCATTTCTATATTTCTCATTTTTTTTGTTTAATCTGTTTGAAAATTATTCATAAATAGAGTCGCTACGTCTACAAGATACATAGTTTATCAGCTCCTACTGTTAGACCGATTGTGGCCCATCTATAATCCCCTATCGCAATATACTTTTACCTTTTGGTCATTTATATCTTGTCTGGCACACACTTAGAATACGGCGAATGTTCTTGCTTTAGTTTATATATTTAGCTATTTTTTGATATAAAATTTTCGTTTCATTATGTCTAGCTTTGTAACTGGTTTGAGCCGCTACTGGACATACCGCTGCACAATACAAGTGTCATCTGCCATGCCATCTTTTATAATAAACTTCAGGTGGTAGCCATCATGAATCTCTCTCCTTTGGAAAATAATTTATCTTCGTCAGAGGTTCCATTATGAACACGTTGTCTATATAGGACATAAGACCATTTCTTTGTATCTTCTCCCAATTGGTTGTATAATACGCAGTTCTTTGTCAATTGTCATATTGAATGGTGTATTGTTTTTGTCTGCGGATATAACCGCCTTGTCCAATACAGACGATATTCTTTCTCTTTCTTGAAAGTAAATCATCAGGACATTTTGTTTATTTTGTAAGTTGGCGATGTCAATTGAGCCTCTTTCTCCTTTAGTCCCCCGTGCTTTTGGCGAAAACCTTTGCAATGTTCTTAAATGTACATGCTTCTCTGGTATTAAGGTACTTCATTCTAGGTGTATACTCTTTTTTCGACAGTTTATCCTGCCTGCTTCTGTTTTTTAAGATAGTACATAAGTATATAAGGAAGCAATTATCTAACAGTTAATGTCTTTAAATGTAGTAGTTACCTAAATTTGTGGAATAAATGATGAATACATTTCTTCATTATATAGTCTCTTTTCGTAATAAAATTTATTCTTTCGTTTCCCAATGTCAGACATCATACCTTAGGTAACTTTTAGTAACGTTATAAGTCTGATATAATGAAATGCCTGTTGCTTCTTCTCTGAAGATAATTAGAACTACTAAATTTGTAAATGATACGTTAGTGATGTGTATCGAAGACATCCGCAAAAAGAATATAGCACGACTTTTATTATGTCGCCTTGATTCAAATATTTGACATATACTTGTCATAATGAAATCTTTCAAGCTATAATTTGTATAAGCTATAGTTTTTAATTAGACTGTATAAAAATGGAACACGTATATGACGCGTAAGTATTTCTATCATATTTTTAGCATAGCAAGTTTTACGTGCTACAGTTTTACTTTAAATTATATAAGGTGCATGGAAACAGAAATACTATAATAACGAAAATAATGCTATATACAGTGAAACCTGTCCAGTTGTTCACCTTTATAAGTTGAAACTCTGCGTGTTAGTCGTTTTTTATGGGAACCACCAGATTGCTATAATTTTGCATTACGTTTAATCCGTGTATATTGTCTCCCTGTCTATCTTATATGTTGCACATTTTTAAAGTAGTTATCTTAGAAAAGAAAACCTGTGAAAGTTAACCACCATTGTACGTACATATTTCTAAATGCAAACAGTTGTTACAGATTGAAATTTTCAGAAATTAAGAAAGTCCAACTGTGTTATTTTGTTCACACTTACACATACCTACTTAAATTGCTTTATTACTCCCTTGTACCCACTAAGGTACATTAATTGTTTCGTTTATCCTTAGATTGGGAAGAAAATTCTAAGAAGTCGCCTGCACTTAAATCTGTTAGGACAAGGAGATTCCCTAACTCCAAACAGAGATTGCGTGCGTTGTCATAAGTTTAGTTGGGGAATCTCCACTCTGTGTGATTATGTCTTTATCTTTTAAATTCAAATGACAGAAGTTTTTCAGTTATATCAGTGCTTTCGGTACGATTACATCTCCGTGATTATTTATATACTCGTTCGAAAATAATGGCTATAAAACGTAAGTTAAATGAACTGGCCGTAGGCAAGAAGAAAAAATTGTTAGAGTTGTTGGATCTAAGTGAAAGTCGACGGGTATTGTGGCCAAAATTTGGTGTTTCTAAGCCTACGATTGGAAATATTGCGAAGAATAAAAAGAATTTAAAAAAATTGTGGAGTGACAACTGCGATGATGGACGAAAACGCAAAATGCGAAAAACTGAAAATGAGGAAATCAATAAAATAGTATTTGATTTTTTCTCAAAATGTTGAACTATGAAAATTCCTGTTTCCGGTCCGATGTTGCAAACTAAGGCAAAAGAAGTAGCGACAAAATTGAAAATAGAACATTTTCATGCTAGTAATGGATGGCTACAATCATTTGTACAAAGGAATAACATTACATTTCGAACTTTGTGTGGGGGAGTCAGTGGACATCGACTTGACGGCAGCCTCAGACTGAAAAGTGAAACTAAAAGACGTTCTAAGAAACTATGAGCCACGTAACCAATTTAATGCAGATGAGAAAGGACTTTTTCATTGATAAATTCCAACTAAAGGTTTGGTGAGAAGAGGTGATCTTTGTAAAGGTGGAAAAATGGTGAAAGAAAAACTTAGTGTTCTACTGTGTTGTAGTGTAATGGGTGAAAAATTGAAGCCTTTAGTTATTGGAAATGCTGTAGGCTCAAGAATATTTAAAATAAATGAGGTCGATCCCAAAAATTTACCAGTAAGTTGGTATTCTAATAAGAAAGCATGGATGACAAGTGTTACTTTTGACGACTAACAACTAATAAATAAAGAAATGAAACACCAAAATCGCAAAATTATCCTTTTGGTAAACAATGCTACATCATATCAAACAAGTCTAAATTTGTCTAACGTAAAGGTTAAATTTCTACCATCAAATTTAACTTCCGAAGTACAACTTTTAGATCAAAAAATTATACAAAATATGAAAGTGGCCTATAGAAAAAACAATGTTGGAGTATCTTGTTACAAACGCTGAACTTTGCAATTTCGTAAGAGAATTTAACAAACTGATTAACGTATTGGATGCCATTAGGTGGATCAATAATGAATGGAAAAGCGTGTCTGTCGACACAATTAAAAAGTGTTTTAAACGTGCCGGATTTTTGGTGGAGATGATGAGGAAGATAGTATATCTTTAAATCTTCTTATAAATATGATCTAGAATCATCCACCTGTATTGAATAAGGAAGTAGCGTCTGCTTCTGAAATGCTTCATTTTGAAAACGATCTTATTATTCATGAACAACACGGTTGACATCTGATGAGGTGCTCCAAGAAATTTTGGAGACTAGAAATACATAAATCCCAGATTCAGGAGGATCAGATGACGAAAATGAACAAGCAAATATTCATGAAACTGGATCCTCCTACTCACAAAGAAGCAATGTTTCGTGCAAAATAGCGTATAGCGTAGATGTGGTGAATATTTTATTTGACGTATATAATCAAATCGAAGGGCTATGGTTGCAAGAAAAATATAAGTGTCGCCAAACAAATATTGATGATTATTTTTCAAAAAAATTGTTTATTTTTGTTTAAATATATTTATGCTAAATAAAAAACAATTGTTTTTCAACCTTTTGAAAATTATTTTTGTAAATAAATATGTATCTATATATTGTACTTGGTCCATATTTTTTTGAGGACGACGCTGGTGTTTCTGTTACTATCACAGAGAAGCGTTATTTGGACATGATTAACAAATTCTTAATGCCTCTATTGGAAATATTAAATTCAGAAAATATCTGGTCCCATCAGGATTAGAGCTATGCGTCACGCCGTCTAGGACCACGGTTTACAGGACATTTAATTTCGCGATTCAGTAACGTCGTTTGATTCTCCTAAATCTGTGACCTGACTGATCCTGCCTCTTTTATGGGGCTATTTAATGTTTACCAACCTTCCACAAATGGAGCTGAAGCAAAATATTCTGCAAGTCATCGCAGAAATAACCTCAGAAATTTTTCATAACTTAATGGAAAATGCTATTAAATAGACGCGCGTCCGTAAAACTTCTAGAGGTGGACATTTAGGACATATTTCACACATAATTGTAAAATATAAATAAACTGTTGAGTACAAAATTAGTAGTCTTTCATTTTCTCATAAAATGTTTAAACAACAAATCAGTTAGATACATATGGCCCACCCGATATATTGGGTTGGCAACTAAGTACTTTCGGTTTTTACTAATAGAGAGAGTTGCTTTATTTTTTGTATAACGCGTGTTAGTACTGTACTTTACCGTTTGTCGCGTGATACTAGTCACATTGACGTAACTTCAGAAGCAAGTAGTGCGTGATTTTTATTAAAGCTATTAGTTCTGGGTTAATTTTAAATGGAGTGCAGAAACGAACATTTTCGACATATTTTACTATTTTATTTCCGTAAAGGAAAGAAAGCTGCTGCGGCTCACAAAAAGATATGTGAAGTTTATGGTGCTAATTGCTTAACAGAGCGCACGTGTCAGAATTGGTATCAAAAATTTCGTTCTGGAGATTTTTCCCTCAAAGATGAGCAGCGTTCTGGTCGGCCTACTGAAGTTGATGATGACCAAATCAAAGTCATAATTGAAGAGGATCGTCATATAACTGTTCGAGAGGTTGCAGAGAGGCTACATGTATCGCACACAACAATTGAAAAACATTTAAAATGTCTTGGGCTAGTTAAGAAGCTTGATATTTGGGTACCTCACGAATTTAAAGAAATTCATTTAACACAAAGAATCAACTTTTGCGATATGCACCTTAGACGAAATGAAACCGACCCTTTTTTTAAAAAGAATCATCACTGGTGATGAAAAATGGATCCTGTACAGTAACATAGTTCGAAAACGATCATGGAACAAACACGATAAACCAGCTCAAACCACATCAAAAGCTGAATTGCATCCAAAAAGATCATGCTGTCAGTTTGGTGGGATTACAAAGGTGTTGTGTTTTTTGAGCTGCTTCCAAGGAACCAAACGATCAATTCTGATGTTTACTGTCAACAATTAATAAAACTGGATGAAGCAATCAAAGAAAAACGGCCAGAATTGTCAAATCGGAAAGGTGTAGTTTTCCACCAAGATAATGCAAGGCCTCACACATTTTTGGCAACTCGTGGGAAACTATTGGAGCTTGGCTGGGAAGTGATGCCACATCCCCCATACAGCCCTGATCTAGCACCATCTGATTACCATTTATTTCGAAGTTTGCAGAATTCTTTGAATGGTAAAACTTTCACAAATGACGATGACCTTCACTTGCACCTGGTTCAGTTTTTTGCTGATAAGGACCAGAAATTTTATGAACGCGGCATCATGCAGCTAAAAGAAAGATGGCAAAAGGTCATTGAGCAAAATGGAAAATATATGATTGATTAAAAACTATTCTTTGTTTAAAAAAAAAAGTGTTTTATTTTACACTACAAAACCGAAAGTACTTAGTTGCCAACCCAATAATATTTCGTATGGGTAGTGCTGAATCTCAAATTATGATGGCGACATAAAAAGGATGTCCAAATTTTGATTAGTTAGTAAAGGATATATAATGGAATTATTACGAGATGAAAGGCACGGTCATCACTTTGTCTATGTCTAAACTTCATTCATTTACCAAGTATTATAAGATTAATGGGACATGTTATCTAAATACACACAGGTAGAGCATTTATTCCCTTATTTTCCGGAAATATAAGTAAAATAACAAAAAATATTATTTTTAATGTTTCTTTAATTTTCAATATTTTGTCGGAGCTGAAATGCAGTATCTCTATATAATCCATAAGCAAGTAAGCGAGTATACTTACCTATTATTGTTTTCTTAAGTCCATTTTATAAAGCTGCGCTTTTGTATATTTATGGAACACGAAAAATAAAATTAATAAAAGATTTATAAACTATGTAATTATATTAAATTTTTATGTATACAATATTTTAAAAACCAAAAATGAAGTATTCTTGGACAACTAGCATTTTCACAAACAGTTCATATTTTACACGTATCCGTTGTATGTACATACGTATGTAGATGTTTAAACTGTATTGACAAAACACAACGTAGAAACGACGTCTTAAGCTTTGATTTTAATATAGAAACATGCTTTCTTAACGATTTCAAAATTAGTGATGATGAACTACTAGAAGAGGAAAGTCAGACCAGTTTCGTGAGGAATTCTTCTTCGTGGACCATTGAAAGTGAGGGTTCTCAGAATTCGCTTAAATTCGGCCCCCGATTTTTTTGTCAACCACCAGAAAGATACAAAAGGTAAATATTAAAAAAATAACAACTATTTATTAGTCTCAATTATCCTAATTATTTATAATACTAATATATAACTATATTCAAATATAGTAAAGTTTTGAACCATAATCTCACACTTTCTGAATAAACGTTTTTGATTTAGCTAAATCTAATAAGGCACAAATTTTTTTAAATGAGAATATTTACATAAATCAGTTGTTCCGCTAATAACATGAAGTAAACTAATCTTCAGTGTCCTTTTATCTCTGTAACTATACATAATTTTAAATAGAACGTATATTTTTTTCTTGGAACCAGCATTTCACAGAAGATTTTTCGATTTTCCATGTACCTGTCATTCAATTGATGTGGCACACATTTTCCCATCTTTTGGATTTTTACCATTGCTGGTAATCGGTCGCTAATCGTTTCTTGGACCACATTTAACCCTTTTGCCAATTGTTTTTGAGTTTGGATTGGGTCTTCATTCAATAACTCCTGCAGTTTCGCATCTTCAAACTTTTTCGGTCTACCAGAACATTCTTTGTCTTGCACATCGAAATCACCACTTCTGAGCACTTTACTCGAAAAATATAATTGAAATATTTATTGGCATTCTTGACCATTTGGTAAATTGGGTCTTCACTATCACATCCATTCTGTATCTAGAAGTCCAAAATGTTGAAGGAAAGGAAAATGCTACAGAGACCAAATAAATCTCTTCGAAAACTATTTCAGCAAAGAGTACAATTTACTTAGTTTTTGGAGTACTATTATATGTGTTTTTGCAGGATTATCATTTGAAAGTTGTCATAATCAATACAGAAACAATAAGACTTTAACCCAAATGAAATGAGTGTAGTTTCGCAGCTTCCTCCACAAAATTTTAAGGCACAGGTACAATATTGTTAATGGCTTCTTAATACTGTTAACAAAGACGATACATTGAAACATTGAACAAGGCCTTGTTCTCAGATTATCCTATTTCTTCCATGAAACAATTACTGCTGTGAGAAACAGAGAAGTAATCCCTTTTTAAATCAATTAAATGAAGGTGAATTATTACATGGATACTTTCAAGAAGAGGCATACAGCTGCAACATTTGCAAATATTGAGATATTTGGAAAACTTCTTTTTTCAAAGATTAATATGTAATGTAACAATACAAAGACAAAGAATGTTCTGGTAGACGGAAAAAGTTTGAAGAAGAGAAACTGCAGGAGTTATTGGAAGAATAGAATATATTCATGTACCATTTTCATCTCGTATGCCACTACGAAAATACGTCATAACAATGAAAGTATCTGTAAATGCCAATCTCGCTGGTCTTAGAACTAAGAAGTACTGTTACTATAACACGTAGAGAATAATAATAGCACGAAATTAAGAATTTTCACGCATAAATGGATCACCAAAGATTTCAGGTTGTACCCCACACACCCTGTTCACCAGATCTAGCTTTAAGTGATTTCACTTATTCACAAAACTTAAACTGTTCCATGCTGGAAAGAAATTTTAGTCGAAAAAAGAATTTATTGTAGCAACGAACTAATTTTTTATGGATCTTGAGAAAGGTCATTACTGAAAATTTATGATACTTCAGCATCGTTGGCCTAGGTGTTCTGAAGTTGAAGGCGAATATTTTAAAAAATAGAAAACATTTAATGACGTACCACATTCGTTTCATTTCGAGTTTCACTGTTCGTCAAATCATCCTCGTAATTTGCTAATAGCATTGTTAACGTCTCTATTAACAAATACAAATCAATTTAATAAATAGCGTTTTATAAAATATGACTTCCTTGTCGTCATTAAGAATGAGGAAACAGATTTTCTCGATTAACGTTACTATTTCTTAATACAGAAAACCTGGTGTTATACCTTTCCATGTACCACATAGAAAACTTGTTGAAAAATTTGAACAGAAAATAGAATTACCTGAACCTCTGGTAAGTAAATTAATTGTTTTCAGTAAAACAAAATTGTATTCTTTTTTTTTATTAGACGGGCTTCAAGGAAAAGCAACATGATATATTACGGATCCGAAATATAGGAACAAAAACTGATGGTCCTCCTGCGGAAAAAAGTATTGCTTAAAACATAAAAAGCATAGGTGGTTACCGTATATTTTTTTCAGGAGTAGTCAAGGGTAGACTACGTTTTCAGGATATGACTGAAAGAATAACTACTCTGCAAGTTCTCAGACAATCGGAGGACGTTGTTTTACCACATTTTAAGCTTAAAAATGTGGCTCGACAAACCCAGTTAATTGAGCAGCTACGTAATGGTAGTATAAAAGGATTTATTTACTTAGTTTATGCCGTGCCGCGATCTTCGGAACATTACACACCATATGCTTTAACGTTAGTATAACTTATGCTTTTAATTAGTGTTATTTTTAAAATTTAGAAACAATACTTTTTTATTCTCTTTCCACTAAAATTACAAGTATAATTAGTAACAGATCGCAAAACAGGACGTCATGTTTGGGAGACAAATCTGGGCTCTAAAGTAACTGCAATATCATGTAATAATAAAACGAGTGTTTTAGGTCTGTTACTATGAAATACGATAGTCAATCACTTCTCCAAACGCAATCTACACCTTGAAGGTAATTTTGATGGAAGCTGTGGTTGATTAACTTAATCACTGAACAGTTGAAAGCACACAGTGTGCGTTTTGGCTTTCAACGATATGGATCGTGTGCGTAATTAGTTTTCATGCGTGTATTTTGCCGTGGCTTACCATGTTAATTATCTGCCGATGATGACAACTTAGTTGTCGACATACGTATAAAGAATACGAAAATTAATGTGGAAAGGGGTTATATATCAACCTTCAGTGATTAAATCTACACCTTGTTTATTTTGAAGAAAGAAATTTACAACGACCGACTAATCTATTTTTGATATTCAAAACATCGTACCACTGATACTAATAAGCAAAATAAGCAAATACACACAAGCCATTTTTAGCCCATGATAAAAAGCTTCAAATTCAGTACTCAGACATTAATACTTGGTCGAATTGAATATACGAGGGAGCGTTTTTATATTCGCGGAATGAGCGGGTTGTAGAGGGGTGAGTAGGCGCATTGGGGGCGTGGCCTGTGCAGCGACTCATGATTAGTATAAATACGAAGTTTCATTGTTATTAGACAGTTAGTCTTTGAGCTATCGTTAACCAAGTAACATAATCAGGACTGAAAAGTGAAATATGGAAAAAATCGAATATCGTGCCGTTATAAAGTTCCTTACCAGGCAAGGAAAATCAGTCGCGACCATAATGAATGAGATGTCATTGGTTTACGGCGACTCTTGTCCAGGAAAAACCATGGTGTACAAGTGGCATAGTTTATATAAACAAGGAAGGGAATCCCTTGAAGACGACCCGAGGCCGGGCAGGAGCATTGAGGTGACCACGCCAGCACTTATCCAAAAAGTTGAACAAATTGTACTCGAAGATGCTCGAAGAAACAACTCGCAGAAATGGTTGGACTATCCGATACAACAATTTTTAAAATCCTACACGATCATCTCGGCATGTCTAAGGTCAGCGCAAGATGGGTGCCGAGAATGCTCACGCCGCCGCAAGAACAACAGCGCGTAGAGTGTTCGCGTGCATTTTTGGACCTCTGTAATGAAGACAAGGATGGTGTATTGAGTGGAATTGTTACTGGAGACGAAACTTGGGTTCATCATTATGAACCTGAGTCCAAACAAGACTCCATGCAGTGGCATAAAAAGGGCACAGCACCTCCCAAGAAATTTAAAGTGTCATAATCAGCTGGGAAACTCATGGCAACGGTATTTTGGGTCTCGGAAGGAATATTTTTGATTGATTATAAAGATAAAGGTGTTTCTATAACCGGCGAATATTACGCTTCAATATTAGAGCGACCAAATGAAGCCATTAAAGAGAAAAGACGGGGAAAATTGACAAAAGGTGTTCTCCTTTTGCACGACAACGCGCCCGTCCACAAGAGCCGCGTTGCGTTAGCTGCCCTGCATAAGGTGGGCTTCGAAATTGTGAATCACCCACCCTACAGCCCAGACCTGGCCCCGAGTGATTATTATCTGTTTCCGAAAATGAAAAAAGAGCTGTGGGGTAAAAAATTTACTGCCGATGATGAAGTCAAGGAGGCAGTTTCAGCGTATTTTGCAGATAAAGAGAAATCATTTTTTTATGAGGGTATAAATAAATTAATTGAAAGATGTGAAAAATGTATCCGTCTTGCAGGAGAATATATTGAAAACGAAAAAGAATTTGGTTTTTTTATTTCCACCCCTTGTCCCCCATTCCGCGAATATAAAAACGCTCCCTCGTAGTACAAAATAAGCAGCAATTTATTTTGTGTGTGTGTGTTTTTATTAATGAAGCAAACATACTAAAATATTCTTTTTGTTTCTAATTACAGGATAGTTCCGTATGAAAAAGTGGATAAAAAAAATTTTTTAACAATGAGTGCTCATGGAGTATTGCAACACATTGGCCAAGAACAAATTTTTACTCATTTGGATAAATGGGAATCGGAATACAACATGTATTGTAGATTGATGAGAATAAAGTCATTCTTCTTTTTTCGCATCTGGAAGGCCTTCTTTGTATGGCGAAAATGCATTATTTATGAGAAAATCAAGAGTGCGAGGAACCATCTTAATAATAATCTGTTTTGTCTCAATGATTTATTGAGAGAAGCGATGCTCAATATTCGCGGCATGTGTTATAAAATGTTCGACACATCTTTCACGGATATATTGGAGATTGAAAATTTCGAATTATTTTATTTTATTGAAGCTCAGGTAAATTCAACATTTATTGAAAAGTTAACCGTAGTTCAATGTTCTTTTATTGTATTAGATGGGAAAATTGGAAGACATTACTGAAAAGCTTCAACAATATAGAGATGTTGCTAAAGAAATAATATTAAATGCCTGTCACGGAGCTTTATTGGCCAAAGGCTTTATAGTGGATGAGACATTAACAGAACAGCCCGATAAAAGTAAGTAAAAAAGTAATTTTATTCATCAATTGTAAGTAAGGCTGAACAATGCTCCGAGTAACCAACTTCAAGAATCGATGAGGAATGAACGCCTGTAATCATGCCGATAGTTTACTTCATGTCGGTGACACGAAGACGCCTCACAGAAATGTATTGTTAATTGCGACGGGTGTAAATAAATTTTTAAATCAATTTCCCACATTACAATATACAGAAACTATAATTCACATCTATCCAGCTTTCTCGGCGAGGCTGTATGTTACTTCGAACTCTGAGGATTGTTCAACATTAATTATAAGTAAATCCAAGTAAATATTATTTATACAACAGATATCAAGACAAATAATATAATTTGACGAATTTTTAGCGAAACTGAAGAAAGATAAACGTTTGAAAACTTCATACATTGAACAATCTGATAAAAGGAAGTTTTGTATACGCTTAACCAGGTAATCGAAGAATTTCGTTTACTTCTTACTTTTATTATAATAATTATAACTTTATTTTTATTAAAATATATTAAAAAAATAATCAAGAATCTAGGTAAAGTCTCAAAAATTTATTATTGTAATATCACAATATTGCTTCATCATACTACGTAGGTTGCTTTAAAAGTTTTGCGGTTAGGTACTTCTCGTAAGGTAGCGCTGTCAGAAACATTTTCGTCGTTTTCTCTGTTTTAGTCTGAATAGCATTTACAGATTAGTAGGATATGCTGTTGTCTCTTTTTAATAATTTTTTAAATAAAGTATTGTGAAAAATGGATTTAAAGCGTGAACATTTTCGATCCATGATTTTCAACGTTTAAAGACGGTCTCACTCGATAAGAGTGTTCGCAACAATCTTTGGCGACTGTTGAACAATTTATAGTGTGGGGGTGTTTCACTCAAAGACGGCCTGCCGCTACAGTCACTCCAAAGAACATCGACGCCGTGTGCAACATGATAAAGACAGACTAACACTGCACGAGATATTCGAATCAAAACTATCCTGCATGATTATCTTGCCGTCGGAAAGCTTTGTGTTCGATGGGTACCACACAATTTAACGGAAGCTTAAAAAAAGCGCGTATGGATTGTTGCAAGAAAATACTTAAAAAATTCAACCCAGGGTAAGCAAAATTAGTATCACCATTACAGGTGACGAAAGTCGAATTTATTGTTAGGAGCCAGAAAGCAAACGACAATTAGCTCAATGGGTCTTCGAAGACAAGAAGAAACTTACGAAAGTGAGACGCGTATAAAACTGTGGCTCTTTTTTCGGACACGCTGGTCATCTTGCTACTATTTCGTTAGAGGATCGTCGCACAGTTAATGGTGAATGGTATACAACCATTTGCTTGCCAAAAACTGTGTTCCAAAAAGTGCGAGAGGAACGACCAAGAGGACGAATCATTCTGCATCAACACAACGCATCTCAAACGTTAGGGTTTTTAGCTGCTGTATGTACGGAATTGAAAACTTATCGATCTTATAGTTCCGACCTGGCACTTTGTGACTTCCTTTTATCCCCATACGTAAAAGACAAAATGCGTGGATTGGAATTGAATTGATTAAAATAATTGATTTTTTCTGTATCCTCAAAATTTTTAAAGCAACCTACGTATGATATCATCATGTGTATAAATACTAAGATACAAGTTTTACTTAAAGCAAACCCCAGATAAAATTAAACAAATGGGAAAAGTGAGTTGTCTAGATTTAATTGATCATTTAAAATTAAGCCCAACTTATACTTATTTATTTCTAAACTTTCAAATAAATCAATTTTTTTATTATTATCTTAATGTGTACAGTTTTGTAATTAATATTAAAATTATGTTTTGAATCTAAGCAGTGAAACGAAAACTGATGCCACTTTCGCGAATCAGTTTACACCTTCAAAGTAATAATCTTAGAATGTTAAAATAAGTACAATAAATTAAGTTAAATTTTAAATAAGCAACAAACAGCACATTCTCCCCTCTTGAATTTAAAATTGTAATTTAACAAACTTCTTCTTCCACTTGATTAATTTTAATGTAGATTAACTTTAAGTAAAGCTTGTATCTTAGTATTTATATATCTATGGTGAAACATATTGTTGCATTACTTGAGTTCTTTATTTTCTCCAAATTTTAAAATTGATGCTGTTGACGGAAATTAAATTGACAGCACTAGTTATTGAGTTAATTAAAATACAGCGTATTTCAAAAAGAATATACGTATTACAAAGTATTATTTTGTCCAAACTATCGATCGCTGAACCTCCACTCGGCTATTGGAGAAGCGAATACATAGTCTAGTTTGTTTAATAGCCGCTAGATGTCAGTTGTCTTCTGTTTTTCTTGGTAACCGTCATATGTTTAAAATGGCTACTCCGCAGCAGAAATCATTTTGTGTTCTCGAGTTTATTCCGTGATTACAGTGCAAAGACATTTCAGGTTGAGCTACCAAATTGATCTCCCGAATAGGTGTAACATTCGCAGATGGTATCGACAGTTTGTAGATACAGGATGTGTATGTAAAGGAAAGAGTCCTGCCGCCCTCGTGTTTCTGAAGAAAATGTTGTACGAATTCAAACTGCTTTCCAACGTCATCCTTCAAAATCAACTCATCGTGCCAGTCGGGAGTTACAACTGCCTACAACAACAATTTGGCGTGTTTTGAGACGTCGGTTTGTTATGAAGCCGTACAAGTTACAGTTGTTACAAGATCTGCGTCCTAATAACAAACGGAACGTGTGGCATTTTGTAACTAGAATCATGATGCTATTGACATTCGCACAACGCATCGTGTTCAGTGATGAAGCGACTTTCCATGTTAGTAGTCTGGTAAACAAACACAATGTTCGAATTTGGGGTCTATAGAACCCACATGCAGTCATTGAACATGTACGAGATTCGCCTAAAATCAATGTGTTTTGTGCGATATCCCGATCATCTATTTACGGCCCATTCTTCTTGGATGGAAACACGGTTGACGGTCAGCAGTATCTCGCTATGTTACAAAACTGGTTGTTTCCGAGGCTGCACGAAGAGAACTTCATTTTTCAACAAGACAGGGCACCCCTTCATTGGAGTCGCCAAGTGGAGTTTCGTTAAAGACAACATTTATGTATCATTACTCCCACAGAACTTTGAAGAGTTGAAGAACCGGATCCGTACTGCCATAACATCAGTGACGACGGACATGCTTGCCCGAGTATGGGAGGAATTTGGGTATCGATGTGATATTGTTCGTGTCGCTGATGGAGGACATATTAAACATCTGTAACCTGAACTTGAGAGGTTCGTAAATATGTGTGTAAAGTTTCATATTCGTATGTCTTAAAGTTTAATAAATATATGCATTCGAAATACATATATTCTTTTTAAAACACCCTGTATATCTTCATCAGCATAATTCTCTAGATAGTGATCTTAGAAATACCGATCTCGCGAGGACAACGTGGACTAGAGAGAATCGGTCTGTACAATATAAGATAGAGAATGCCATCCAGTTATTTCCAAAATATTACATGTTATCTATTTTCTTTATATTTCTTAGCCCTAAGATAATATGTGAAGTTTATCCATCTCTTCTTAAATTGTTAATAAAACACATAAACAAATAAGCACGTAAAGAACTATAATACAACTCATAAAGTTAAAATCGTTTTAGACAACCATAACTTATTTAATGAGATTATTTATCATTACTTAATATCTACCTTATTCATTTTAAAATGAGACAGCAATGGGCTAAATTTTTATTATCATTCGTAGTATATTACAGTTAATATTTCCTTCTATTTAATACACTATAGAGTAGGTATTCGCGTATTAAGGCAATATCATTACTGTAGAAAATACTGATTTTTATTATAGACAGATAAAACTACATTCTTCTAAACAAATTTTACACCATAATCATTTCTGTACTAACTTTTTTTACATTTAATACACAGCTTTATAATTTTAATGGATTATTTAACGCTGGATATGCTGCATATGATAATTTTAAATTCAGCTGAAGAATTACTACGTGCTTTTTCTGTGCATTATTCATATATGCCAGAATTGTCTATTTTGGAGAATACCAGCGCTGACAAAAACATTGAAATACCAAGACCAGAGGATGCCCCTCAGGTAAATAAGAAAATATATATGTTATGATATATTGGTTAAGTAGTTATACGTATAAGTATATGAATTACAAGAGAGGCATTAGAAAATTCAGCGTGGGACAGGAGAAAAAGAGTTGTTAAAAATATTTTTAGAAATAGAGCTGGCACTGTGAGAGGATGGCGCACAGTGTGGCCAAATACATGGATTCATGGCGATAATTCTTTCCGCGCACTGTTTAAAGTTGTATAACGTAATTTACCAACAATCACTAAATCTGATAAGAATATGTAAATAAAAAAAAATAAATTTTGAAATGCGGCAATAAATGTAATATATTACAAGAAAGCTATTATGTTATAATCAGAGGTACTGTGTATGTTTGTAAAAAAAAGATTTATTGTATATTATATCAGATTTTGTAAATAGTTTACTTGAATATTAGAAAATATACATACATATATATATACAAAGGGTATTAGGAAGTTTTGCAATACAGCTTTGTTTATTTAATTTTTTCAAAGTAATTTCCTCTATTCTGAATATACCTCTCCATCCTCCGAAACCAATCTTTAAACCAGTTTTGCCAAGTTTCACTAGGGAGTAAAGCACACTCGTTGTCCCAAGCCCGGTCCTCATTACTGGAAAACCGCCTCCCTTTTAGCTTCATTTTCACGTGCGGGAACAGTGCAAAGACGCAGGGAGGAAGATCTGGACTGTAGGGAGGGTGCCCGAGTAGTTTCAATCCTGTTGTGGTCAAATATTCGGTGCAGGCGTTGGCGCGGTGAGTTGGAGCATTATTGAGATGGTGGAACCAGGTGCCCATTCCTGATTTTGGCCGCAGGTTCTTCATAGATCCAATGATTTTAGGCAGGCACTGTTCAGTGTACCACTTAGCTGTGAATGTCTTCTGTGTGTCCAAAACGACGCGTTCCAGAATTCCACTCGATTTGAAAAATACAGCTATCATTTTCTTCTTTACAGATCGGCAACTACTTGTGTATCCTCATCATCCAAGACCCAAAGTTTGTTTTGAGCTTTGGTCGGCACATCGTAATAGTACAGCCAAGTCTCGTCATCTGTCACAATGTTCACATATTGAGATTGTCTCTTATTAAAGTTTTCTAGCATCCCCCAGCACCAAGTCACACGTCGTGTCATCTGCACTTCAGTCAGTCGATGCGGCACCCAGAGAGAACAAAGTTTCTTCACGTGCGAATGATCATGCAGAATCGAACGAAATTCTGGTGCATGTAAGCCTGAAGTACCCTCTATCTGTTGGTAGGTCACTTGCCTGTCCTCGCCAAGCATTTTCCTCACAGTAGTAAGTTTTCCTCCGTAACTGACGTTCGTGGCCTTCCCGTCCTCTCAGCATCCTCCACAGTTAAATTTCCCCTTTGGAATTCTCTACACCACCTGAATATCGTTGTGCGATGTGGACAAACATCACCTAGTGCAAGAGTCTTTTCTTCGAAGCACTGGTCTATGTTTAAACCACGCACGAAATT
This sequence comes from Dermolepida albohirtum, assembly GCA_031893035.1. Classification (NCBI taxonomy): domain Eukaryota; kingdom Metazoa; phylum Arthropoda; class Insecta; order Coleoptera; family Scarabaeidae; genus Dermolepida; species Dermolepida albohirtum. Next base: position 119,245 of record JAVIWB010001184.1, on the reverse strand, counting down.
ATAACGCAAAACTGCCCTTATCTCATTTCGTGACCACGATGCCATCGCAAGCACTTTACACTCTCACTGCTAATGAATAACTGGGCCCATCGACATGGCGCGGCGGCTAATATGCACGTATGAACATGTTTCAACATGCAGCAACAAGCAGCTTCCTACGATTCATTGTAGCGTCATATTGAAAAACTTTTCCAGTACCCTTTGTATATATATAATTAAAAATACATTTTTTTAACATTTTGACCTTTATTATTATTTGAAGAAGTATACTTGTTCGTTTAATATGTTTTATTAACTTCGTAGCTCCCATTATTTAGAATAAATGTGGAAATAGAACCAGAATCTTTATCTTTAAATCCAAATTTCGTCGTAGCAGAAAACATTTTCTTGCAAATATGGGATTTATGGGAGAAGAATACCAAAGGTATAAAGCCATTCATTGGTGACAAAATATACACACCATTCACAAAGTAAGTATATAACTTATTTTACCAGTACGATTACATATGAAATTAAAAAAGTACATTGCTGAATGCAATTCATACAAAAAGCTTAATGAATGTGAATTAAAATTCAATAAATGCTACTGACTTTCCAAAATATATATAATAATTAATTAATAGAAAAACAATATGCACTTTTATAAACATATATTTACAATTATTATAGTCTGATAATAGAAATTAATTGAGTAATTTTAGTCAGACATAATTACTGTAATTGAAATTTTAAAGGACCTACTCGCTAGCATTCGTTAAAATCTAATGAGATAGCGAGTCACATTTAAAGTTTACACGAACGTGCAGTATACTATTAGCACTTCACTTGATTAACAGTGGTTGTTTAAGTCTTTTTATCAAGTCTGTATTTTAAAGGAGCAGATAGACTCGCCTACCATTACCTATTAATAGAGTCTTTATCCACGGCACTTAGCGATCGGACTTAGTATGAGGTATGGCAATTAAATAACGAGACCGCGTTCCTTCAATCGCGCAGCCGCAGCAACCCGTAGTTTCGTCTCACTGCCTGCTTTAGTGTACTTTCGAGCTTTAATTGTAGAGGACACTGTTACTTAAAAGTGCCGTGATAATGGTTAACATAAAAATAGAGCAACAAATTAACCTAAAGTTCGTTGTCGAATTAAAAAAATCGCCAACAAAATGTTTACAAATGTTAAAGGAGGTATTTGGTGACAATGCTATGTCACGTGCACGAATGAGCAAGTCGAAATTGAAGCCAATGCTGATATTTTTCTCGATATCGAGGGTGTTATTATTACTAACTGGTTGTCTGAGGATCAAGCCGTATAGTCAGAAATACTACAAAGAAGTCCTAGTCAAGCTGAGGGAAAGAGTAAGGAAGAAAAGATCGAATTTGTGGAAGAATGACTAGTGGATTCTGCACCAGGACAATGCACCAATTCACAATGCCCTATCTGTGAAGCAGTTTTTAACGGACAAGCGCATTGCCGCAAAAGTGAAAAGCGCATTAGAGGGAACACACTTTCAGTCTGTTAAACAGAAACAACAGAATTGTTGTGGCTGACAATTGATGAACTACAGCATTATTTTGAACAATGGAAGACACGTATATAGAGGTGTATAAATAGGGGAGGAGAATATGTTAATGGGGATAAAAGTTAAATATACTTTTATTTACAATAAATAATATTTCTCACACCAGTCTCGTTATTTAATTACCACACCTTGTATACTATCTTCTAGTACTCCTGCCTCGATTTCTTTGAATTAATTAATAATTTTCACACTCTATGTAGGACTTAAGACTGCACAGAATACTTTTTCAATTACATTTGCTACGTCTAAGAAGTTAGTGAAATGTATCTCCCTAAATCCGATGTAGTGGGAAGGAATTCGTTTATATTGTTATAACAATAACCTTTAAGCTTATACATAAGTAATATTTATTATTTAAATATTGCTATTATTTCTGCAATTTCGACATTTAAGACATATTTTAATCAGCACGAAGGTTAATAAGGTGAGGTAGTTTTAAAATGACTCTTCTAGTCGATTGCTTCAGAAATCCACCAGTGATTAGATAAAGGCCTTGGGTTTTCCTAGGATTGATATTTTCTTTAATTTCAACAAAATGGTTTAAAGAAAAGATAAAATAGTTTATATTTAAATTAAGAAAATATGAGCGATGAAAAGATATAGAGGTAAATCATAGAGATTTGTTCATATAAAAATAAAATAACGAAACAGAAATTATTGGAAAATAATATATGGTATGTTAATTTGATCTTCCAAGTTAATATATAAATATTTCCTAATTTCAGTACTACTATATCAATAAAGGTTTCTACCTGCATTAGCCTTCGCGGCTCAAGTACATGCTTAAGCTGACCAGTTCGGCCATGCACATGGGGGAAGACATTACTTTTGTCAGACACTGTACATATATATGCTTCCTTTCTTTTTTTAGAGGATGTTGTATAGTGTATCCGCTATGTTGTTTTTTTTTGACTAATGTATGGATATGTATCTGTTGGACAATATTATTATGCTCTATCGAAGGCTCTCATCCATTTTGCCACTATTCTATAAAACAATTTGTATTGTCCTCAAGGTTCGATTCTTTCTTTAATTGTAATCCAATTTCATAAAGAAATTTTGAAACCTTATTCAAAATAATATTTGCGACATTCACTTTTGCTGACATGTAAAGGAGAACTAAATTGGAAATCGTTTTCTATACTATGTAATTGCCTAATATAGAAAATATCGAAACTTTAACAATATATTCATTTCTTTATCGACTACATAATTTAAAACAATTTTCTTTTCAGTCCCATAATAAATGGCAAAATAGAAGACAGAATATGTGGTTATGGACCGCAATTAATGTTCTACTTGCAAATAGATAAGCATTTAAAATATTTGAAGACTACTGTTTTTGAGTATTTAAAAGAAAATTATGAAAGAGCTATAGCTTTCATTAATCGTCTAGAATACATACGAAAATTTTATGCAGAAGACTCGGCAAAGGAAGATGAAATGATTGAAAGTGAAAGAGGTATTGCGATTGTAAATTATATTTAATACACTTTCCGGTCCAATATTGACCGGCTAATAAACGAATTTTAGCGTTTGAATATTGAATGTTCATTAGTATAATATATAATTTTCTAGTAATATACATAATAAGACATTCTTACGAACTGTGAAATTATATTGCATAAATTCGCAGCATCGTTATTTCATTCGCTCCTAATAGGTTTAATTTTTGCATTTCATACTTCATGCGTTCCGATTCATTTGACATGTTATATTCTATAACAATTATGAGAGAGAAACATTGTCCATTCATGAAAGTTCGGTACTTAATTCACGCGAATAAGAGTTCATTCAGCTAATTTTAGCAGCAGTCATGAAGTTTGAAGCAAAACACATCAGAGCAGAAAAGGTTTGCTATAATAATTAATTCATAAAATACGTGATAGCAGATGGCAGCTAATGCACCTACCAATAATATATTTGATACTTCATGCACAGTAAAACATAGAATGCTGTACGAAGTGTTGTATTTTAAATAGTGTATAAAATACCAACAAAAGAAATATAAATTTGAACGCTTTAAAATCAATCAACAAACTTCAGTACTACTTAATAAATAAAAATAATTTTTAAAGTCACAGTAAGAGATAGAATATATTTTTTTATCTGCAAATGTCCATTTCTACCGGCAGAACTTGACACACAGATGGTTCTAAGATAGAACAAAGGAATTTATAAATTCAATAAACGAATGATATCCCGTTGAGCCTAAGTAAACATACTATTTCATTTCAAGCAGAAGTAACCACAATACAGTAATTACGCTTAAAAAATAGAAAAATATAGAGATATTACAGTTTATTAAATAATCTAACAGATTGTAACGCTTTAGCTGTCAAATCGGGGTCGGGATACCACAGTCCGTGTCGGAGTAAATAATCAATAAGTAACAGGTTATACATAGTAATACAGTAAAACCTGTGTTAACGGCCACCTGACTAAAGCGGCCACCTAACTAAAGCGGCCACCCGAATCGACTATAAGGAAATTCACATACACAAATACCCATTAATTACGGCCACCTTTGTAAAACGGCCACGGCCAAATAACCCAAACTTTTACGGCCTATTTTCATAGAAATTTACCTGCCAATGTCGGCCGGACTATTTATGACATGTATATCTTTATTGACGGAAATACCTAATACAAATTGTCGGAGTTTCCCGGGGTTTCCTATTACCTGGTAGTAATTCACCCTTTTCGATTTAAACTTTATTATTCTAAAGGAAACAATTCAGTTTAAAGTTGTATTTGCATATTGAAATAAGTAACAAAACAGGTGAATATCACTGGGTGCAAGATTTGGATTGTAAAGATCCGGTCAGACCTTGTGTTTATGCAGAAATAAGTGACTTTGCATGACCATGGACAACATCGCATCGGAAGACAGCAGACCAAACCGCTTGCTTTGCGTGGTACACTGGAGTTTTATAGAGATCACACAGTACGCATCGGAATTGATTGTTGTATCTCTCGTCATAAAATTCACTCGCAAAATCCCTTTCCTGTCCCGAAAGACAGTCGCCATGATCTTTCGAGCTGAAATTGTCCGTTTAGCATTCACTCTGGTTGGCGACGACGTGTGTCGCCATTCCATTGACTGTCGCTTGGATTTAGGAGTCATTTGAAATGCCCAAGTCTCATCTCTTGTAGCGATGTGGTCCAAAAATTCCTTGCTGATCGTATTGAGTCAAAACCGACAAAGTGCAACACAACAAATCTTTTTGGTTTGTGATCGTCAGAAAGCAGTCTTAGAATCCATCGACAACACAATTTTCGATATTTCAGTTTCTCCGAAACAATTGTGTACAAGGCTGACCTTGAAATCTGTGGAAAATCAATTGATAATTTTGAAATCGTGAATCGTCGGTCTCTCGAATTTTGTTGAATCAAATCTTCAGAAATCACTTAACGACTTTCGTACTTTTTCCGCTTATGTCAAGTTTCTTGCTCTCAAGAATCGAATTGCAGATCGCATCTCACAGTCGTCGGGCTAATTCATTTTCTTAAACATTATAAACTTCTACAGTTAAGCACACAGACAGATGATACGACTGTAAATGGCGTCTAAACGTGCAAAGCATGTCGAAATAGATTCTCGCTCTCATTCACACCTTATTTAAAAAATAACCCTCGAACACAGTTGGGAAGTACTTATTCTTCTTCATAGTCCCTTTGTAACTCTACACACTTACTCTAGCAATGCTCAACTTTCTTTGTAGCCTCTACATAATAAGATTGTTCACGGCTCTCAAAGAGGTATCAGTTTCGTCATTTTAGCTTGTTTGGTTTTTTCTCAATGGAGACGTTCGTTTTCATAGCATTAATCTCAGTCTCAACTTTTCTTTTGTTGTTACCGATTTTCCCCTCGTATTAGTTATTTCTAAGTCTGTAAAAGCCGCAATTGGTCGGACGTGCCAATGTTCATACGGCACCACATATACGACACTCGTTTTTAGACTTGCATTGTGAAAGCTGTGTAACTGAGAAATATCCAATTATTAGAGGCGTCACCTTTTGTGAAACTAGTAGTTCGTCCTCTACCATCTTAGGAGATAATTTGAATAATTCGGACAAAGAAATTTAATTTCTTATCTCATTTGTGAGGATCTGTAAGTTTGCATTCATTCTTTTTCACGAGCACGTGTAATTTTATTATTTTTAGGGGCAAAAAACAATCGTAACGTAAGAATTTTTCTCACTTGTTTTTATGGACGAGTATTAATTTCTGTTGTTTTCTTTTCTGAATATTCGGGTTTTTCTTTTCTATGCCCATTTCAAATGTCATCAGAACTATTTTCGTAGCAGAGGACGAACTGTAAGTTAGCAACGTAACAAGATAAGAGTTTATTTTTACGTATTTTTTTTTCTACCCTAGGTGCTAAAATTCTTAGGGATAAATCCCTCTTAATAACTTAATAACAAAGTTAACTAGTTTTTTGTCGAGAACGACTTAATAAATTCAATGATTAACTTTGCATTATAATTTTAAGGTTAAAGTTCTGGCGTAAAGTAAACCGTTTGTGGTCTTTCGTACACAGTCATCTGGCTTTAGTAAAGTTCTTTGCAATATTTCTCCTGTAGTAAAAACTTTAACCTTTGTTTTTGTCGTTATTTACGCGTCTATTCTACTTTCCATCTGCAAAATGTATTATTGCTTGTTTTATCGTAGTAATTACTAGACGGCGCTTGAGAATAATTTAATACTATGGCGTCTTCTGAATATCTTCATTATTTTTCCCACCCCTGAAGCAGCAGACTCAGATGGAGTGGAATCCTCAAATGCGGCAATAGGTAGATTTGGAAGGAGTGGCAATCCTCACTTGCTTCTTTTGCCTGAATTTTATTCCCTTTTCTTCTTTTTGTAGTGGATGACGTCGCAAATTTTTCGAAGATGTCAACTGGATAGTCGACGAAATGTCAGAAAACAAATAGAAGATTGGGACACCATCAGGAAGTTTTTTTATTTTTTTAATTTATTTTTTATTTGGATAAGTTGTCGAAATACGTGTACGGAATACGAAAATTAATGCGGAAAGCGGTTACATATCAACCTTAAGTGATTAAGTTAATCAACCACAGCCTCCATCAAAATTATCTACGTTTCGTATCTTCACGAATGTCCACCATCCATTATAAGATAATGATAATTGTCTTATAATATTGCTATGATACTTTGGATGGGAATCACTTATTCAATTTCTTGTCATCCAAATTATATCAACAAACTTTAAATATTTCTCAATTTAATTTCATAATCCTTCTGTGAAATTTATTTACTAAAACATTTAATATATAATAATAATTGATTGATAATTAATCTCATGCAATACAAAGATAAATTCGTTCACTCACATTACGCGTTAATATTACTACCATCACAAATAACGCACGATATTGCTCAATATTTATATATCGGAACGCCGACGTAATAAATACAAATTCGTAAATTGAAAATTAAATTTTAATAAATTATAATTTCGAAACGGCACCCATTATTGAAAATAAAGGGAAATTTATTTACTCAATTTGCTATTCAGAGCTGTGCAGTGTGTGGCGCGTATCTATTTTATAATCTATTAACAGAACTCACCCGCATTCATTCTCCAATGACGGAATGACGGTCAGTGATTACTCTAATGGATTACTTGCGATTGAACAGTGTTTATTTGCTTAAAATAAATTGAAGGTAAATATTATTTATTGAGAACTGTGATTAATTGAATTAATCAAAAAAAATGCAATTTTTTTCATTAATTAAAATAAATTGTTTATTAAAATATTCTGTTTCCCAGTTTCAAAATGAAACACGTTAGTGAGTATGTCTATTTTTGGCCTGTAACCTTCAGTTTACAATAACGATGCAAATTTTTATTTCATGTGCATATTACTTAATGAAATATGTCATTTCTAAACGCGATATTATAACTTCCTATGTATAAATGCTCACTTATCATCACTTACGTAACACATTTTAGCGTTTTACTCACCAGATAACTTCATAATACATTTTTATGAAACGTTTTCATTTGTCTTTTGACTGTCGGTTAATAATTCTTTTAAAGCGGTCCGAAGAGGTAACAATCATTAGGTGATAAATTAGAATCGTAAAGAGGTTATGGTTGTATTTGCCTGTAGTAGTTGCTGTATGCTATAATGACATTGCTATCCGAACACTCCCTTTTTTTGTGTGACATACTTCCTTAATATTAACAAGGATTATTTAACATTAAACTCCTATTGCAAAACCGTGCCATCGTTCGATATTAAAGAAAAACTCCGAAATCATTTGATCGTCATTTAATGAGAAAATCGAAACTGGTTTTATCCCTTCTTCGCATCAGCTAAAAAAACCAGATCGCTACCAAGTTTACTCCTTTAAATGCATTTTTCAATTTCAATTGCATGACTTATCTTTCATTCTTATTCGCATTGTATATTATTACGTAGAGGTAACCGACAGAAATTACTCCAGTGGAAATTGAACAGTCGAAGATTTGAACGCGTTTAATGGACCGACTGAAATTCGAAATGTTTTGTCAAAAACTAGGAGATTTTCGTTCGAACAGCCAAACACGGAAAATTATGTTGCCGTCATTATAAACCAAAGAAAAAACTGTGCTTCTGCAAGATTATTTTCCCTGTATGCGCACTAGAGATGCTGAAAAACTAATAAGAAAAGAAAATTACTTTCAAATATTAGAAGACAATGCAGTAACGAATATATAGTATACGATTAATAAGAGACACCTCTATATTCATGCAAGAGGTACACACGTGATTTGAACGAAAGTAAGGCAATGTATTCTAATAATGACACGGCCACCTGAGCCCAGATCTCAACCTCATCGAGTTATTAAACCGAAGAATAAAAACGGTACGTTCAATCTCAACAAACTATCAGTAATGAATGGTCTCCAGAAGAAATGGAAGCACATTCTAAACGCACTCCGAGAAAATTTCTCTTTATTGCTTTTAATGTACTTGTATATTAAAAGTTAAAGTTCAAACTCCCATGAACGGCGGTATATTACGATAACGAGTACTGATGTCAATGAAATTGTCGCCCATTGATTGATTATGAATATTTTTAATAATGTAAGTGGGATAGTGTGTTGTCACTTGTATTTATTACCGACTGCAACAAAATGGATTTAGGACGTAAACGCCTGCAATTGAGACATAGAATTCGACAGCCATTTGTAACTGTCACGTCGGATTTATGATTATGCGTTTTTTTTAGGAGGACTTCTTACGACTTCTTCGTACTTTTTTTTCGAGACTACAGAGTCATTTTCATTACTTTCTCTTTGCGACGTAATTGAATTTTTTTCGCAAGCTTCATTAGTGTTATTATGTGTTGTTGTAAAATTAACTTCATTGTTACGGTACACAGTACCATGTTATTATTTTGAGTATTCGCTGGTTATAGGAATGCAAATTTGAACGAACACCTCGTGCAATATTATTTTTTGCATTCAAACGAAGTCGGCGAAATGAACAAATACGCGTATCGTGTGAAGAAAATTCATTATATTCCAGTGAAATACAAATGTTATATCGGTTTAAGACGAATTTAAATATAAAAACGGTAAATAACTACTAAGAATCCCTACTATAATTCTTTAAGATCGAAAAGCTTGCTTCAAATATTGGAGGATGTACGCTTGCAATTGAGCATTTAAAGAGATATACAAAATTATCTAGATATAGAAAAGTTCAACGACGTTTTAAATCAAAATACAAATATTATCAGATTAAGAGCAATTCATGTTGATAATGATAGTGCTTACGTAATTTGAAAGATTATTTTACCTATGCATATGTTGCATTACTGGATAAGAAACGGTCGTTTTCTTTTAATAAGAATATTTTCTCATAACGGTGAACATCGCTCAGCGAAACCCTATTGGAAACATATTAAATACTACGGATGTACAGCCCAACGCATTCACTTTGATAATGCTTCGTGAAAGAGAATATTTTATGTATACAGAGTGTCCCATGAAATGATTGCCACAGCTTAAGGATATGTGTAATGAACATACGCCCAAAACTTTATCGTAACTTCACAACAAACTTTCGTAATTTTAGATGACCTTGCTAATGCAGATATTGAACATCGTTATTGATGTGAATACTAAAAAGGGGCTATGACCGTCTCATTGGTCCGTTTATAATCGAAGTTCGTTATTTATGTTTCCTGGAAAATTACTTTAACAACATTACTGGATGACGTTCTTCTTTATGTAAGACGACGAATATGGATCTTTGGTAGACAAGTAAAAGGTTAATCACAATTATGCAAATCGGTCGATTGTAAGAGGTTCAGCAGTAGCTTGGCCACCAAGGTCACCAGACTTAAATTCCCCTAAACTTTCTTATATAGGGAAAGCCGGTAAATGTGGTTTATGCAGAACAACTTGTTGCTAGAATTATGGATACTGCAGAAACTATTGGTGCTGATCCCGAGACTGTTGGCAGAGTTAGCTCTTCAATTCTAAGAAGAGCTAGACTATGTACACAGCAACAGAGTGGACACTTTGGCTCAGTTACGATAGACTTTCGAGAATATATTCATTACACACATCTTTTACTTGAAAATGATTCAGTAACACGTGCTTGGACTACGTTATGGGACACCCGGTATGGCTATGCATACAAAATACTATTTATTAATTATTTACTCCGATGAGAACGGTTATGGTAGCCCGACCGCCTTGGCAATTCTAGAAGTAATTTATCAAAAAGTAAAAGAATCATCTTCTAATCTTTCTTCAACAAAGTACATATGACGATTTGGAAGATTCCGATATTATACACATTTGATTAAGATCAATCGGTAATTCTGTTACGAAGGCATGTGTTAGCATGTGTGATAGAGATCTTGAACGTATTTCCCATAATTTTTGAGGAAACATCGACCAAGGAGGAATCCTTGAATGACACAAAATTAAAAATAAATCATAAACACTGCATAACTGATCTTGCTATTTCGTTTGATTAATGAAGATTACTAAAATATTTCTCCGTAAAAATCGCTTAGCACTTGTTTCTAATTTTAATGTTTTTCATTTTGTATAGGCACGGAAATATTTATTTAATGATTCCATGAATAACTTACGTGTAAAAAAGTTGTCGTCCAAAGTTATTCTTTAACTTTGAAGACATCTATCTGCTGGAAAATTTTACGAGGCTAACCAGTTATCGAAAGCTTCTGTCGTTACAAAATTACTCCGCCGATCTATGATGCACGGAGTTAGCCAATTACAACGAAACGACACATTTAATTTCAATAAACTCATCTTATTGATGGTTAATTACGACAGGTGTACAAAGCAATTATTGCAAAACAAACGTATTATGATATGTTATTGATATACGGTATGTATGCAGCTTCATCTTTCTTTTATTGGATGTCATTGCGCAAGTTTATTTGAAAACTCCTTTAGAATATTTGCGTAGTACATTTCGCATATTGTATCGTAAATTATAATATATGTACGTAAGCATCTGTATAGTAAGTAGATGCTGTATTTAAAATGTCCTTCTAATAGGTATGTATGTACACGTCTATAAATCTGTGTAGACGTAATGGGTTGCTAATTTCAAATCATATTTTTAGTACAGCATACATGCACATGCGTATGTACATGTACATATAGATATACATGTGTGTATGTATTATATATTATGCCTGTGCCACAAATCATATAATAATAAGGATTATTTTGCAACAAATAACAGGTTTTTTTTTTCAATAATATGACGTCAATTTACGATACAATACCTCAAAGCGAGACGGGCAAACTTCCGATGTTTGTTAAAGTATCGCGTTCATCAAATATATTGAAATCAAAGTAAATTGTGTAATTACGTATGCCTCTTGTCGAATAGTGAGCTTGGAAGTAATTAGTTAACCGAAATATATCATACATATTTGCAAATAAGAGTGCCAGGGCAGTCTCTTCCATAATATGTATGCACATACATACATACATACCTTGATAAACTATTAATTCGTAGTGTTTTTGCTTTCTAAGATAAAAATGACTTGACAAAAGTAATTGTTGCAAAAGTTGTTTTATTTATTGATAAAAGAAAATTGAATGTCAAATAGAAAACAAAACGAGCGTTTCCGATAAAAAACGTAAGTAGGGAGAGTATAACAAGGAAATGGTACGCTCGATTTAGAGAGGGCTATTTTAGCATAAACGATTTCCAACGTTCAAGAAGATTGTATCGAAAAATTGTCAGGTCGTCGTAAATAATGGAAAGGAGAAAATATTTTTGATTGGTTCCTGAAGATATTATGTTCGCTAACAAAAATAGACAATTAATTACTGAATAAAAATATTTTATTGTTTACATGTAAACAAAAATTCCCCAATAAGTTGCTAAATAAATATTTTTGTCTCCTACATCAGTGACATTGATTTTCATATTCACGTAATTTCAAATATGAATGGGAACTCGTAATTCAACTTATAAATACACGTATGTACTGTTGCGATCAAATGAATAGCAATGACAATTAAATAAGCTAAAACTGTGTTGAACCATTAGTTACAATGTCATGACCAATTGTGCAATTATCAAGTAAAATAATTGATATAATTAAATCAGAAACGCTTATTAAAAATAATAACAGTTTCACGTGAACTGTACACAATTGGAAAAATAAAATTATAAAACAACAGCATTCTTTTTTCTTTTTTTATTTACGAAACATATGGAATTAATATTTTGCAGAATACTCGTTCTTTGCTGTGAAACTTTCACATCTTCGTGACAACAAATTTACCAAGTGCTGACGTTCGACGTGCCAAAAGCTCTATCATAATTGAGCTACAAGCATTTTAAACTTTAAATAACTCTACTAATGCATTGATTTCGTTGCTTTTAAAAAGTCGAGGTGACTGTGGAAACAGTTAAACTAATTTACGTCAAAACTTGCATTATTGTTTATGGTCGTTTATAAAGTGTAATAATACATACAGATACTACATAATCCCACAGCATTCTTGCTCTTATAAAAATACGCCCTTATTGTCCAAACACTTGAAACTTTGATTCGTCAGTCCATAAGACCTTTTTACAGTCATCCAGTGTCCAATCTCTATGTGTACCTGTCCATTGGAAGTAAGGGTTTTCTTACAGTGGCCGTGAAAATTTGCAGCTTTAGTCTTCTTTTCACCGTAGTAACAAAAAATTCTTTTACACGGTCGCGATTCATTTCTGCGGCGATTTTGAGTACTGTCAGTTTCCTATTTCATTTACTCAGCAATTTTATTATTATTATTCACTTACGACCCGAACGTCCGGATCTTTTAAATTGCCCGTGCGTTGATGTCTCCGAATGATACCACTAACAGTCGATTTATTAACACAGGTTTTTTCGGAAATTTGACACACCGAATAACCATCTTGACGAAAAGCAATAAGTACACAATGTTTTTCTAAACTCGTTTGTTTTCTTCTCGGCATTTTAAGAAGTTCACATAAAAAATACGGTCTTATCAGTGATGCGCACGCTAGCAAGTTTATTTGAAAACCAATGCATATTTCGGTACTCTTTGGGGGTGAAGGCAGATAAGTTTCGCAAGTTTTTTGCTTGCAATATTATCTCAAAAATTCTAGGAATTACCGCAGCGAGTCAAAGATATAATAGTTATTTGGAAGTGCTGTAATGGATATATTTGCCTGCAGTGGGTCACAAGTCTCGTAAAGGACCTAATGTAAATATATTACTTACATTTAAACGCGATTATATATACTAAACTTCACTAGCTGTCCGAACTAATACGAACGGTAGTGTACGTACATAAGAGAGCTGTTTTCTTTGCTGTCTATCTCATGGAACCAGAGTTGTAGCTGTAATAGTTTTCAACAAGGTCGCTGAAGATGTGGAATTGTGGGTACGACCATTTAGTTAATATTACATATACGTATGTAGACGAGATCGAAGACATTAATCTCGAAATTAAATTACAGTACTCCGTGCACGATAAATTCAACAGAATTAATACGTAGAATCATTAACGAAAATCTATTTCAATTAATCGGAAATCCTATTTGGATGATTGTTTCCCTCTTGTCAGCTCGCATGATTTATTAATGTCCTCAGCCGAAAATATTTGACCATAATGTTGCACAAGTACATTTACGTATCAACATCCTTTTCAATTAGGTTAAATTGCAAGAGGGACAATTACACTTTTTCATGGATAACTAGGAAATGATGTGCGTTATTAAAATATCCACTTTAATGGACATAAATCATTATAATCGGTTCGTTTAAATTTTGTATGAGTCAATTAGGTGTAAATAGCACGACAATTAGAGGTACTTTTCAGAAAAGAAAAGTAAAAGTCCCGTGGAGAACCTTTTTGAATATTAAACGAACGCTTATATTAAATGATGTTGAATATTAAAGGGGCCTCATTACCTTAATAACATATTATTAGCCGTGTACATTTTTATGTACTTTCGGATGGTGCTAAAAAGTAACCCGAACAGCGTATGTGCATTAAAACGAGATCAATGGGAAAGTGGAAATTTCGGAGGATGCAGATTGCATTTGCTTTTGGACATGTTCGTAATACTATATACATATGTACATATTTATATGCAAGTGATACTACTTCAAATGCATTTTTAACAAGACTCGGTGCGAATAGAATGTCGTGTTGTGAATAGAACAACACCACATTCAATCCCATCACAGACAATTTGACATACATTTGTGTTTGTACACATTACATATATAGTTTAAATCAGGAGTGTTTTTCGATCACGTGCTTGCTGTTGTATGAAGTAGTATTTCGACAGGAAGTAAGGATGTCAAATTAAATACTATATTTATAGTGCTGTCAGATGCGATAATATACTATGTATATACCTAACCTATAAATAACAAATGCAAAAGCTGCTTACGTAGGTTACCAAAGTGTAAACTTACAAGGATGACGAAATAATTATTATAAATTAGCTGTTAGAGCAATTACAAATAACAGCGGTAAAATGCAAGAAATATAAGGGAACATCGGAACCTTAGAAAAGACAAATTTCACAAGTCAGAAGCTAAAACACTATTTTATCTGTATTATACATGACACATGTGTGCGTAATACGCTTGCTCTGTAGACGCCTGTTTCTATTCTTTCGCGATTCGCGTAACTCTATTACAAAAGCGTTTGCGCTGATGAATTGGACAAATGCCAGTATCTGTTCGTATTTCGTAGTTTTATTAATGCATCGGCCAACTTTCATGGTTTATAGTATGTCTTACCGCTGAATTGGTAGAAACGATTCTTGAATCACAACAAAAAGCTTTGTAATGATTTCATTGGCCCTTATACAGACGACCTCAGTATATTATTATGAATCAAAATATTTAAGTAGTTTCTAAAACATGTAAATAAGTTTGAAAAGAAGAATGTAAATTTCTTGCTTATTTTAATTTTTTTCTTCTATACTAGAGTCTACGTAGGCACTCTGCCCAAGCACCATAAGATGTAAGGATGATAACTCTATTATTCTCTTGGCAATAGCACTGGACTTGTAATTAAGTAAATGTTCTTATTGCTTTTACGCATAATTAAATAATTACATCTGTTGAAATTAAAATTTAGTCTGGAATATACGTTTTTGCCACTAATAATATGCACTACAGTTATGAACATCCAAATATTTTATTTTCAAGTACTAATACGCATAAATACAACAAGAAACATTAAATGCAAATCTTATCCACATCCAAATCAATTTAAAAAATCTCATTTTGCATAAAGCTTTGAAATTATTTCGTTTTACCGAATTTCTTCTTAAACATAACTACATTTCAACTGTTATCATATACCACAAGTATCATTTAAAATATTAACGATAAATATATTTCCATCAATTGATATTACTTATATTTAGATGCATGGCATTATTGCTCCATTTTCCTTTTCTAATTTCAAATATGCACCGCTCCAATTTATCACTTCTATTCATAATGCCATAACTTTCAACACTTGCACATACTGGACAACGCCTGAGCAAAATAAATTGCTTTTATAAAATAACATTCTGCAATTGTACACCTGAATTACCGCTGACGAATAATTTCTTGGGACACTCGTTTAAAATACTTGTGAGAACTCTGAGATACAATTCTCAGACATGCATTGAATTTCGTAACCCCTGGAATATTTGAACGGAAAATATCGTTACGAGCGATGCGATGCGTTTTCTTTCGGGTACCTAACTTGAATGTCCTTTTTGTCGGTCTTATATTTATAAAAAAAAATATAAAAATCGATATAATTAACCAAAAAATTGCGTTTTTCTGTAAACGGAAGTAAAAAAGTATGATAAAAATGCACATTTCTGGTCTTCGTTTTTACCTTTTTATTAAATTTCAAACACTCAACCAAATCGCTTAATTTTTTCCCAAAACAAGGTTAAAATTGTCAATTGTCGCATGGCGTAGCATAGAGACATATGCAAATGAATCTAGCATTCATAGAATCAATTAGCGCCATCAGTTGCAATCACGACTCCCGACAACCCAACAAATAAATTGGAGTAAGCAACAAGTCTCATTTACCATCATTTATTAACTGTATTCGGAAGAAATTACGACAAATAAATGAAAATTTAAAGTAGAGTAGGGATCAAAGTAGAACCGAAAATAAATGTATCGCATTTTAACATATGCATTTTTGACGTCCGTCGATGTTGGACGGTCTTTTCCAATAATGAAATTGTAACCTGGAAACAATTGCAAAGTATGTAGTATTCAATGTTCGAATATTCAAAATTATTTAAATATTCACAATTTTATGTGTCATGACTTTTACGTTTCACCGCGTTGACGTAAATTTATAACAAAGTGAAAATTAATAGAATTTTAAATTGAGTTTCTATTGTTATTGAGGCAGACGTAAATTTACGGAATATTTTTATCCGGCACTCGACTTGTAATTAAGCACATGCAACAGTATGATCGTACCTGTTTCAAATGTTTCGTTAATGACTTACCGGGCAGACACCTTTTTAAGGACAATAAAATCAAACTATAAAAGACTGAAATTCCATTACCGATTTTAAGTGGCACGCGATAATTATTTCTTATGCATATATTTAGTGACATAATAGGAATATACACAAAGGCATTGCGTACACATGGATGTGTGTATCTGCCACCTGTTCCTCGAAGCGGATGTCCTACATACGCGAATCTAAATTATTACCTCGGCCCGGTAAGAAAATGAGGAGCGAAATTGTGTTTAGTGCATCAGTAAGTATTGGCGAGATGCCTCCTCTGCAGTACACCCCAACGTACAAAGGTGTAAGTAACAAAGCAGAAATCTTCCTGGGTAGTAGACAATGACACGGTGACTACACACGCACACACGCACACACACACACACACAACACGGAATAAATACACGTATGCTAAGCGGCTGTCGTACACGCGCTTACGGCATCAGCTTCCGCTTTGAACACGCGCTCGACACGCCCACTGAACGTCGGCTCACGCAATCTCATCGCATAAATGTTATTTGACGAGATTATCAAATACCGCGCGTCGGTAGCGCATTGAAAAGCGGAGACTACCTTCGTGGCGGAAGAACGGGCGGTTTGCTACGATTTCGCGGCAAATTAACTTATCGTAAATAATTGAAAGAAATCTGAACGGAACTTCCTAAAGGTTAGAGATTCATTTTGCTGTTGAGGATGCGGGCAATGTGTGTCGCAAATATGTGCACTGGATTTTCGAAATTTCTGGATTCGATTGATTAATAATTGAATTGAAAGAATATTATATATAATATATTATATATTGAAAGAATATCTCGAAAAGAGTAATCGTTTTATAATCGCAATTGCAATTACGCCCGTTATTTGGACACATTCTATATACAACATAGGTAGGCATCAATCTGGATTACCACGTGTCCCTACACTAAACACGGAGTGAGATTTCCATTTGCGGACGTCAAATGTCACGCGATCACATGCTATTAACAAACTTACTCTTCTGGCTTATTCGTAAATTATTGATGAACGTGCATTCACTCACTGGCGGTGGACATTACGGCTGATAATGGTTACTTGCACGATCAGATTTATGATTCATTTTCAATTTAAACAACTACTCATAAAGTGAACTCTGGCCATGAATATTTCAACGGTCGAAAACTTGGCTTGTACTCAGAACGTTTTAATAAGCATACGTACGTATGTAGTTCATGTGTAAATTTACTGTGAATAAAGTATTGATGAACCGATGTTATCTTCTCTTTTTTACGAGAATTGACGCGATCGTTCCTTTCGTTTTATAATATATCAGTAGGACGTTAAGATTCAAAGGCATTGTTATAAACTTTTATAAGGATCTAATAAAATCATAGATTGTAGTTAAATTCATAGAATACAGTTTCTAAATTTAAATAGAGTTTTCGACAACTGAATTGTCATCTTCAGCAGCAGAAAAAGTAATATCACTTCAAACACTGTCATATATTTTACAGAAGCAAGTACGTCACTGAAACATGTGAATACGTTAGTCAGTGTTACTTTTTCCTCTGCTGTTGCTGATGATGGCAACTTAATTGTCGAAACCTTATTTAAATTAAATAACTATAGTTATTTTTAAGTAGCTCTAATGAGAATGTTAATTGCGAGGTGTTCGTTTTTTGACTTTTATTATCGTATCTTGTACATGTGTCGATATCTATTATTAATTTTATCACTGTGTAACAAAAAACAATTTTCACTGCCAACAATTTTTGGTGGTAATACGTTAACAAAAATATATTTTAAACGACTTGCTACTTTAGACGACACTATCGCTCGGGTTACAATTAACCATTTACTTTTGAAAAACATACAAACACAGGCATCATAAATGTAACTTATGCTTAGCTAGTAAAAACGTATATTTATAGATTTATGTATGTGCGTTCTAAATACTAACAAAAAATAAATATTTAAATTACCGCAATTTAATTGGGCATTCAACATGATTTAATGATCGTCATTTGTTGATAAATCAATCAACGTGGACTAGGTACCGCTCCCTAATCATCTAACAGATAGTCGGGATGGGAGTGGCTTAGCGACGGAACGACAGTCAACGTGGACTGCGTCCGCGAATGAACAGTCACATACGTACTTGATAACAAATTAGCGTTCTAGCAGTAGACTGCATTGGAAAAAATTCCAGGAACTGTTTTTAGGAATGCATTTAATTGAAAACAGTTCAGAAAATACTTTTTCTTTGTATTTTTTCTATTTGAAAATGTCTTTATGATTGACAGGTTAAATTGCATTAGAGAGAAATCTAGGAAAAGTTTTTGCCGGTGCGTTTTAGTAAATATTGTTAAGGAAACAATTTCTTTTAGATTTTTTTTGCCCGAATTGTTTTTGTGACTGACATGAGGTCTTAAAATCAAAAAAAATATTTTCATCCGGAATATATAAAAGTTATTAAACTAATTCTTTTAATTCCATATTTCAAATAATTTCCTTATCTTTTATTCATGGTATGAAGGACGTTTTGACAACAACAAAAAAAAAAATAAATAGAAACAGTTTCCTTACGGAACACTACGAATTTGAAATTTTAGGTAATTCTAATCAGCTGACTAATTACTGCATATTTACATGTAATTATTAAATCACAAAAATACTCATTTTAATATAAACTAACTGGTGGTCAAAAAAAATCTAGTACAATAAACAACTCTTTCTCATGCGCACTTGACGAATAATCGGTAACATGTTATATCTGTTAATCACTGAAGGTTGACATGTAACCCCTTTGCACATTAATTTTTGTATTCTGTATACGTATTTCGACAACTAAGTTGTCATCATCAGCAGATAATTAAACAGTGTCGTACCTGGGAAACTACGGCAAAATACCTGTACGAAAATAAATTCCGCACACGAAGCGTACCGCCGAAAACCAAAAGGCGCACTGTGCATTAGGCTAAAAAAATGTAACATAGACTAATAGATTAACGCTAGATGTATATAATTTATGACAGAATACGAATATAATTTACCACGTTTTGAAGCAAACCAAGGCAAAAATCTTAAACGAATGCAAAAATTATTGACACATTTCACTCTTCGATGCAATACATTATATGCACTCAAAAAAAGGCATTCTTACTAACCGACCACTCTCAGGTCGTCCGCAGATATTGGAAATGGCTTACCAGTAAAGGAAAGCAGAAATGCAAGGAGCACTTTTGACCGGATGAAGTAGTACTCTGTCTGTGATTAAAAAAATTAATCGATCCAGTCCAGTAAACTATTACTGATTTTGAGAGCATTCGTTTTCTATAATTTATTGTAATTATAAGCTTAGTCAGTATGTGAATACATGTAATATGTGCATGGAATGCATGGAAACTTTTTTAGTGAGACTTCCCTCAATTTACCCACTTTCTTTTTTATCAATTATATAATTCATTACCATAATTTACACACGTAGAAAAGAAATGAAATATATAACACAAAATATCCAATATTTTAGTATAAGGTGTACGGAGACTTTCTTGACCGATTGCTAGTGATTTTATAGATAGAAATTACAAGTTATTTTCCGTTTAAATAATAGTAGGCAAATTGAAATACAAATTTCATAGGTAGGGCGTAATTTTTATATCAAAGTTCAATTTCAAATGAACGTATATCCGAAATGTTTCCTGTTTTACTCTTTATTTACTCTTATTTACAAAAAGGTTCGAGAAAATAAATGACTTAAGCGTTACACTCGCTGTCCGTATTAAGTACCTATTAGGAATTTGAAGTTGGTGGACCATCTCTATTGGCAGCCAACAATTTATTTTTATTTCCACATGTTAAAGAAAAGTTGTAATACTTTAACCAATAAAGCCATTGATTTTCTAAAGTCCAGAAGGTTTTCATTCGTGCAATCGGGAACGTAATAAAATTTTCAAAATAAAATATTGCCTTTTATTATCGTATAAAATGTAACATTAAGGGAACGTGCCCTGTGGATAATGCAGACTGATATAGCCACTGTCCATATATACATACATATGTACATACCAACTTTATTTAAATTAATGGTCTAACCTCATTCTACGAATGTACTGAGTGAGTAGTTTTCCAAGTTGACTCGTACCGGAGAGGCATGTGTATTCTTTACTATTGTTTGCTCCGCTTTCAAGTTCAATATTAACCACAATTTTCGATGTAATTTTCTTACTTCTTTTTTTAGGCAGGTCCTCATTAATTTTTCACGTAGAAAGGACAAGAGGAAAAACTTTCCAGCAAGTGTGCGTATGTATCTGTACGAACAGACCGGACTGAATATTTAAACGCAGTCAATCAGAGCCGTCTAAACTTTTGATTTCAATAATTGATGACGACATAATGAAGTATCGGAGGGACGTCAGTACCGGCAATTTATCTTTCATCGCTTAGTACAGCCAAAGTAACTTTTTCAATACTGAAATAATGAACTACATACGTACGGCGGACCGGACAAATTAGGGGTTCCGCATAATTACCAAAGTTTCCGACTACGGTAGAAATTATTACGAATTTCGGTGTCGCATATATGTAATCACGTGTTATGATTGTGTGACATTAAAGGGAGAGAGACGAAGAGATTTGATTTCGGTTTTGAAAAATTTATTACCGTAATAGATTAGTTGGTAATAGGATATTCGATATTTTGAAAGGATTTTATTGTTTTTTTTTTTAATAATATTTCCATTTCTCGTGTTCAAGTTCTCATCTCATGATGCATAAATAATAGCTCGAAGTGATTTCATTCATCATTCATCGCATTTATTTCAAATTATTCGAGTAAAACTTCATTGTGTGGGTATTTCGTACAAACGAAATTTTAGCGAGTACTTCTCGCATTAAAATAAATGCAGAAAACTATTTTATTGGAAATTTACGCAGGAGGTCATACAGACATTTATATGATACAGATTGGAAACCTGACTGTTCAGAAGTATCTGGATGAAATTTAGAGACCAATTGTTCTTCCGTATGTTGGCTCTATGGGTGAAAGTTTAATTTCAATGGATGACGATGCTCGTCCACGTCGAGTAAGCATCGTGAACAGTAAGACGTGTTGCAGCAAGAAATATGCCACCGTGTATAATTCATCAACTTCAAATTGCTCTGATAGAGGAATGGAATAATATTTCACAAGAATTTTTTGATGTCCTGATTCAATCAATGCCGATGAGATGTCAAACATTTATTGCCTTTCGTGGAGATCACAGACATTATTAACGATAGATTTTTTCGTCATTTTATCAATAAATCTTCTTATAAAATCTCATAATTGTATATTCATTTAATAGTATTTAATCACTCTATTGTTTTAGTAGCTTTATAATGTGTACAAACAAGTTCAAACGTGTTAATACGCTGCTTATTTAAAAACGTTGTAGATAAATATAAAAATATTTGCGAGGTGCTACATTCTTTATTTATTTACTTATTCTATTACCATTTCTCCACATATTCCCTAATTGTTTTGAACAGTATGCATTAGTATTTCATTAGTTCTTCGTCATCTACTTTGCACATTATATTTCTTTAAAATCGCCATTTAAAATATTTAAGTCCTTTGTATTTTCGATAAAAACTAAACTATCGACTCCTGAAGTCTGTAAAGAAGTCCACATCCTCTTCATTATGTGCCCATTGGAGAATTTTATTCGCTTTTTACGACCCAAGTCGGTAATGTGGGGTTTCTTTCGCACCAGGTACTCGTCCATTATAGCCAACGTTTGGCAAAACTTTTCCCATAGTTTCAACGCTGACCGTTTTATCAAGTCGCATTTGGTTTTCAAGGAGCCGTACAACGTTTCGTTCTTCTCGGGTAGTTACCATCCTTGAACGTCCTATCCGTGGAGCATCTTCCATATTGCCGGTACTAATTATATGTTTAACGGTTGAAGCACTTTTCCAAACTATTTCGGCAATTTGACGTATAGAATGTTCCTCGTTGTGCAATAGTTTTACAATTTCTCCCCACTTCTTAGCCGTATGGTGAACCACACGTACAAAAAAATCAATATTCGCCTGTACCATTGCTTTTGTGAGATTACCATGCAGCGATTTTGAGGAATTATCAATTTACTTCGTTATCTGTTTGAGTTTAACTGTTTTTATCTATTAATTAGGAAGGTAACTGTAATAGACAAATTGGACATCGATTTACAATCGCATCAATAAAGACATATTATAAACTTAGTTGTACGAACGCTTTACTGTTTCTACATCGAATTCCGTGATAAAAATACTTCCTCAAAAGCCAGCAATACAATCAATTATCATTTGAAATACACGTAACTTCGCCCGTTTTATGGTACAAAATACTGTCGAAGCTTATTCTATGCATGTGATTTCGATTAAAAAGCACCGAATGGAAATTATTGAAACTATCGGAGAATACAGTTACATTTGTTCCATTTATAAACCAAACCTGAGTCTTACTTGGCTGCGCCGCTAATTGAAAATGCATGCACGAGGATAGTTTGACAAGTAGTGAGAATGACACATAGGTGGCGCTCTAATTGGCAAAACAAATGCACTGTAATTTAGGCTGCCTATTTATATGTTCGCATTCCGATATTTAGATAAATCGGTTGATTAGTTTATTTTTGACACCTGATTGAAAAAGAAGCAACACGTCGTTTTGTTAAAATGGAAAAAGCAGAGTATCGTGCGGTGATTAAATACTTCGTAATTAAGGGTATGAAAGCTACCGAAATAAAGGATGAGTTACGGGAAACATTAGGTGAATCTGCTCCATCATCTGCCACAATAAGTAGATGGGTAAATGAATTTAAACGCGGTAGAACAAGCTGTGTTCATGAAGTGCGCTCTGGAGCATCCAAAATCGTGACTTCTAAGCACTCAAAGTGAGAGAGATAGCAGACATGGTAAACATTTGAACAGAATGCGTACACCACATTTTAACGAAAGAATTGGACCTATCTAAGCTTTAAGCAAGATGGGTGCCGCGATTGCTTAAGACTGATCAAAAGTTCACTCGTTTGCTCATTTCCGATGAGTGTTTCGACCTTTATAAGCGGAATCCGGTTAATTTTTGTAGGCGATTTGTTACTTACGATGAAACTTGGATACACTACAGTACACCCGAAACTAAACAACAGTCGAAACAGTGGTTAGAACGTGATTCTGCACCTCTAAAGAAAGCGAAAACCACTGTATCGGCAAACAAGGTGATGGCATCAATTTTTTGGGATTCAATGGGCATTTTGCTCATTGATTACCTTCAGAAAGGTGCCACAATAAACAGACAATATTATACAGAACTTGTACAAAAATTAAATGTTGAGGTCGTGCTAGACAGCCAGCAATGGCAAAGAAAAAGATTCTGTTTCACCAAGACAACGCTCCCTGGCATACCAGCACAATTGCGATGTCCAAAATCCACGAGTTGCATTTCCAATTAGTACCGCATGCGCCTTATTCCCTGGTTCTAGCCCCTTCCCACTTCCACCTTTTTCCAAAATTGAAAACGGCACTAGGTGGAATGAAATTTTCGTCTAACGACGAGCTTATCATCTTCGTAAATGAGTATTTTGCAAGCCTTCCGGAATCGTAGTTTAGAGATGGCATAAGGGCATTAGAGCACCTTTGGAACAAATGTATTGCTCTTTTAGGGGAATATATTGAAAAATAAAAATTATTTTGTATTTAAAAAATTCGTTTTTCTTTTCCATTCTCACTACTTGTCAAACTACCCTCGTACATACTCGTACGTACATATGTATGTGCATAGGTACACGTTAGAATATCTGTCAGAACGAATGTGTTTCGATCATATAGCAGTTCGTATCTGTATAACGACCATAATAATAATTTACTCTATTCATGCTGTCGACGATATTGAACGCAGAGTAAGTATGTAGACATATTAATGTACATTAATTAATTAATTTGTTGTCCGTGCGCTCCATCCATAATACTACTGCTAACAAGTATTCTATTTTTAAATTAAATAAAAATAATAATTTCTATTCACTTATTGACTTTTTAGCTGTTTTTTTTTCCTTTAGGACAACCGATAGACAATAGTCAATTTAATAGACATTTGGTCCGTTCTTTTTGTCAGAAACGCATTTGTACTTAATGCAATTAAGTACTACGATAGGAAATTGTGCAAAAATTGAAAACTCACCTGTGTGGATGTACGTGTGTTTTTTCATATCCGATTTTTGATGAAAACGTTTTCCACAAAACTGGCATGGATATGGTCGCGTGTCGGAATGTATCAGTAGATGCGTCGAAAGCGTTGAAGATCGTTTAAATGATTTTCCACACTGTTGACACTGTAACAGTGAAGAAAAAAACGTTCATTTAAATTAAAAAATCCAAAAAGTTTATTTAAAAGTTGAGAAATCATTTTTATTGCTAAAAAATTTTTTTCGAAATTCTTGTGATTTAGTTTTCTGATTTAAATCTATTGACTGCTATAAATGCTCTCGCACGAGGTTAGATTTCTTAGAAAAAATTCCGACTGCAAACGATTTTTTTATCTGTTGGTATAATATAGGAGTTCGAAACTTATTAGATGTAGGTCTAACAAAAGAAACTTTTTTGTTTGGTCGAGCATATAAAAATCAGTAAACTGAGTTGCACTACTTTCAAACGGCTTTTAGTATTTCTAAGAAAATAAGAAAAGAGACTCACCGAAATTGACAGGCGTCAACATTTAGTTTCGGACAAATGAATGCGGTATACAATGAACGTAGATAACATCGTTTATGTTTTTCGCAATAACACTGTTTGTATAACGAGATGGCGAGTTACGTACATATGTATTTACAGCATGGAAAATTATTAAATTATGTAATAGCGTAAATATATCATAAAAATGCTGAAACAGTGGTACTCATTATTTTAATGGCGCTAAAATTTATATATTTTGTTGCTTTTTAAGTCACCAGTTTTTCAATTATCACGCCTTACGCATTTTTTTTTAATGCGACAGTATTTAATACAATTTATTGGTACGCTGTGTAATAAGGTTAAGAAACTTAACTACTTAAGGATGACATATAACTCCACAAACATTTTCGTATTCTGGATACGTATTTCGACTACTAAGTTGTCATCATCAGCAATAATTAAACAGTGTCGCACCTGAGAAACTACTGTCAAAGCCCACACGAAACAAATTCCGTATACGATTTGTACTGTCGAAAGTCAAAACATACACTTGGTGACAACGAAGTTGTCGAAATACGTATACGGAATACGAAAATTAATGTGGAATGGGATTATATGTATGTCAAGCTTCAGTGATTAAGTTTAGTCAACCACAGGCTCCATCAAAATTACCAGCATTTAAGGAGTATAGCCGTTAATCGTCTCTTGGGCCACTTTTAACCCTTCTGCCGATTGTTTTTCAGTTTGGGTTGCAAGTTCGCATCTTCAAACTTTTTCGATCTGCCAGAACGTTCCTTGTCTTGCATATCGAAGTCACCACTTCTGAATTGTCGAAACAACACCTCACATGTTTTTATGGTTGGAGCATGGTCACCGTAAGTTTTTTTCTTTTGATTAAATAAGAAAAGTAATGCGTGCCGCGAATGCACTTTTTCAGGCACGAAAATCGACATTTTCAAAGAGGTATAAATCTACGACAGTGTTACTTTCGCAAAATATAATTTGTATGGCTTTGAAGCTCGATGCTAATGGAGTAAAGTGATGTATGTGTCCTAATCATAACATCGCAAACTTAAGCCTAGCGACATATGTTATCAAAACCGGTATTGACTTTCCGGTACACCTGGTATAAATTACTATTCTTCATAAGAGAATTCATTCAGAATTGATTTGTATCAACTTTTCCAAGAGTGGAGAATTTTAGTGCTCCCATATACGTCTCATATAAACTATATGGGATATCAGAATTAATCGATGTATTTTTCGCATGTTTTTTTTCTAAACGTTGAACCATGATTTTGTTTAAAAAGATCCGTAATCTGGCGCAGCGCATTTACATTCATGAACACTCACGAGCCGTGTGAAAAAGCACACACGGCTGAAAACACGAAGTTCAATATATTTCTAATTGATTGTATCATGTCCCAATTAATATTTCAACACGAATCGTATTGTATTTTTCAGACATTAGAGTGGAGATAAACATACATGGGAAAAGAGAGACGGAGCATTTATTGCGCGTATAATAATGAGTAAATACTGTTTTTGAGTTATTAAATGGCTCCCCTTCATTTGAATTTCATATAACGGAATCACTTTAATTGTCCAGACATAATAATTTATTAGAGACGGAGGAAGGTTCATTTAATAATTCCTTAATTACAAAAGAATACTCATTTGCGTTTTGTGTATGTTTTCTTTTATTTCTACTTAACCGAACGACAGACAAAAAGCGGTGTCACGCCATCATTTTTGAAATATTAATGAAAAATACACCGGCTTATCGCGGGGATGACGGCGGAGCCATCCCTTTCGCTACTTTTGTTGCGTTTGTGTTTTCCTTCTTGTGATTGTGTGCTCATTACTGATATATTTTGTGATGAGCATTAATGAAAATATTTACATGTGATGTACGATGTGTAATGTGCTTTCTCTTTGTTCGCCCGCTACAGATATAATACGTCAGATTAGTTACTTTGTTTACTCTGAAAATATGGAATAAAATTCGATCGAATGCAGATTATTATTACTAGGCGTATGGGGAGACAAAAATTACCTCTGATTTAAGTCTGATTGTGTAGACGAATAATTTTTTATTTATTAAAATTGAATAATAAAGGATGTCCCAATAAAAACTTGAATTTCAAATTTAAGAGGAAGCACACTTTTGCAATGAAATTCTTCAACATTGATTCGTAAAGTGTGAATGTTGACATTAGATATGAAATAAAATATCAGTTAAATGACAGATTTCATGGATGTTGCGTTCGAATGTGATTTTCAAATGACTTCAGTGGAAGAAGTTCGAATGCGGCACATAGCAATTTCTTCACAAACAGTTTTAGTCTTTAAAACAAAAGATAGCATAACTTGGGACTTTTTGTATAATAATTCAATTGTTTCGCGTGCGGCATGGCAGCTCACGTCGTTCTCTTGAATTCACATGTCAATAACTTCCTTCCAGCTAACTGCGGTCAAAAACAAAACACATCGATTTTTTGCTCACCAGATCTGAGAATTTCGCTTGCCGATGTAGCCGTTGAGATGCCCCATCATTAAAAATCATGCTTTACTAATTTATTGCTGTTAGGAAATTGAGTTGGCGAATTTTCCGCAGTTTCGATGATCAGTCGATTTCAGTTTTTGAGTCAATTGGGTCGTATATGGATGAATATGCAAATCTCTCATAAGAATTCGTTTGAGGATGTGCAATTGATGTGTAATTCCTGGGTTCGATGCCGGATGGAGGTATTGGGATATTCTTCTAGCCGATCTTCCAAGGCAATATCGTTTGTAAGTTTTCTTGTCTTCCAATGCAAACACCCGCTCCAATTTTTCTAATCGATTTTCAATAATTGGCCGTGATGGACGATAATGTACACCAAAATCGTGACGCAACTTACGATGTTACGATTATAATATTTTCGCTGCTTTTATAATGCGTTTTTGCAATTGATAAACGTTCTTCGAAAATGTAACGTACTATTCTTGCAAATGTCGATGTTTCTGTGTGGCAACTGCTGGAAATTACGCGCGCCTCAAATGTCTTTCAAGTTCTTATTAAGACATTCTTCAGTAATGATACGTATGGGATTATTAATATGCCTTTATACCAGAATAATGTGTTACAATGATGGTTGCTGCCATTATTAATTAAAATACATTCGTTGATAGGTGTTTAAATATTAATATCTCCTTTTTTTAGATAAGAATTTCTTTGTTTCCTCAACACTTCGTGTGAAATTAATTTCAGTCGTGTTGTTCATGTTCGCTTGTAAAATATTAAACGCTCCTATCGTGCTGTAATATGAAAGTGTAATTCACAAACTGAAAATGCACGCCCTGAAGTCGTCATACATCCGATGATTGATTTTGGCCTTTTCCGGTCCGTCCAATATAATTTCAAAGATCGCCCGAATCGCACGTCTTCCCTCAAATTTAAATATTCAAGAAAGCCTGCGTAAAAATACACAACAATACGTTAAATTTTAATGTCTTGTGCGGTTAGTTGGATGTCGGGACACGTCAATCCTTTTAAAAATTCAACTTTGATAGTTTCTTTGAATGTTTCTGTAATCCAGAAACGCGAACATGTGAACGAGAAAATGGTTGTTGCTTCGGGTAAAATTGTATAATAGGGATTTTTGTATCTGCTTGTAGGTACACATGTACATACGTCACGTTGGGAAACGAAGGGTTTTTACATAGAATTTTTACGATTTAACGAAACAATTCCAAGTGTTTTTATTTTAAAAATTTCCTAGACAGATATAGAATGTCAATATAGGGAAGTGAGTGTTTTGAAAATTATTAATTTTACCCTGACATCTCTACAATTCGTATTTATAATTGAGACGGACTTCTTTTTCTTTGTACAACATCTAATGCTTTATACAACTGATGTTACTCGAAGAAAATATAACCAGTGCGTTGGGACATCGTAAGTCGCACGCTAATATATTTTTTCAAGTTTTGTATTAGTTTAGTCTCCTTAAAACACCAAAATATGGCAAAAATTACTACTTAGGCGGATTGACACTACATAAATGACTATTCCGCTAACAGGTGCCACTACTAAACCCATTAAGAACAACACCTAATCACTCAGTATATACATAACATATGTATTTTCAGGCCAGATTTTGTACAAATGCTTACTTACTACGTTGAGGGTAATAAATGATTAAATGTTCATTAAAAATCCACACACGTCACAGAGAAAATTTAATAATGAGTTGGGGCTTCACGTAAACGAACATGCGCTTCTAATAAGATGTTCTATAGACTCCTCTAAAAACTCATTCCAAGCAACTTGTAAAGCATCCTGTGGCTATTATTATATACATCGAAGCATTAAAAATGTTTGAATGTAATATTTTGATAGTCTGTGTTGGGGAATTTTGTAAATAATAGATTGGCAATAATAATACATATTATATTTTTCCGTTAATGACGTCTCGACTTGTAACATGCTTGTAATCGAGCGTATTGAAATAAATTTATTGTTGACCAAGTAAAACTGCGTCTACTCCAAAATACTTTTAGTGATAACGAGAAAATATACCAATTCTTCGACCTATCATATGCCAAACGTGCGGTCCAATTGGCAATATTGATGTTCGCCTATAGAAGTAAGGGAAATGTAATAACTGTGGCATGAGGGCGGGCATTGGAATGTGGCATTATTTTGCCCTTGGATATACGATAAAGCGAATGGTTCTAGTGTACGTACAGAGCCATTGAACATTTAAACAGTCGCAAAGGAGTGCTAATTCCACCCTAAATCGTCAATTCTTTAGTAAGTGCAATTCAGTTAGTCTACGCCCTTCATAACCGCACGAATAAAAACGAGAAAACGATTTGTTCCGCCGCCCTTCATCCCAATCTGCTCATACGTTACACCATTTTACTCTACTAGTGTATGATGGCTACTAGCGGGAGTCTTGTACGGTAGTAAATCAACCCGAACAAACGAATACGATGATATGTATATGATACGCATTGCTATATTAAACAAATCTTGGTGTCTACGCCGATCCCTAGAGGCAAACAATTTTAGTCTCTTATTTTCCCGTTCGGCGGTTCTTCTAAATCCCTCTACGATGTTGTTTATTTTTTTGAGGCCAGTCTCTCCAGCATCGATTGACTGTAGCAATATTTCTTTGCATTCATTTAGCAGTGTCGCGAAATGCGGTACCCGCCTCATATTTTTAAAACACTTTAGCTGGCGATTACTGAATCGTCTTCGAATCCTTGACATTTTATTCCACTACTTCAGAAATATAGGAGCTCAGAGTCGAATAACCAAACTAAGCTGATCCAAAAGAAAAACGAATTCTTTCATTACAATTCGTGATTCGTTCTTTTTTTGTCACACTGTGTACATACATATATTATTGATATCGAAATTAGATAATTTCTTACCGTAAATGTCTTTTCTCCACTGGGTCCGATCGTTGGCAGTTTATTTTGACTATCCTTGTCTTGAACGTCCCACTTCCATCTATTTTCCGCCAATTTTGTCGTTTTCACTATGTTACCTACACTGGAGTCGGGCTTCATATCGTTCGTCTTCATCTCCTGTTCGCAGAGGCTTCCCGGTGACCATATATTATGAGATCTGGATCTTCCTTTCATTGACAAATTTAACGGTGCATCTTCTTCGTCTGCAATTTGACAATAGAAGGTTAGATTAATTTTAGTGAAACTTTCGTGCTATCCGCAACTGACCCATTTTAACTTGTTCAGGAGTGAAAGCCTGATCCACGCAGGTCACCCTCTCCGGACTCGAGGCTTCGGGTGGTTTCTGAGTCGGCGAATAAGGTAAAAATATGCTGGGGATGTGGGGCCAAATGTACGGAGAATAACCTTGCGATATCAGAGGATTGTTGTACATTAAAGCGCCCATCTCTGGAATCGATTGCAATTATGCGGTGAACCATTAATATATACGTTATACCTCTAACAGCTAAGTATTCCTTCGCATGAAAATCTCTGGGACATACTAAGGAGAAGGCGCTATGTCTACTAGTTGACAACGGTGATCTGGGTGATGCGGGACTGGCACTTCTAGACGACATTCCAGCTCTGGGGCTACTTGAAGGCGAACAAGGGGGAGACCTCGATGGAGAATCGACAGCCGAACGATACCGGGGCAGTATGGCAACGCGAGGCATTCTGAAAGTAAAAGATTCTATTGATACATTTCTTATTGCATCCATTATTGAAACTTATTAGACTAATATCAAATTGTTCCAAAGTTTCAACATGATTTTTACAGAATATTTCGATAAAACAATCAATCAATTAATTATAAATATAAGCTTTAGTATTTTTCGTAATTTGCAAGTACCCATTGAGCGAATTTGTTGCATTTGTTGCAACTTCAAATCTATTTTACACACCTCATTAAGTGAATTTAGTAAAAAAGCGAATAAACAGTAATTGAAGGCGGTATTGTGGAACAAAATTAACAGTACGTTTCTTTTTACTTTTACTATTTAGGAAAAAAATTAATTCACAAAAAGATTTACAATTTGACATTATTTTAGGGACCCTGCAGGTTTAGTAAAATTATTATTGTTCTTAGGGTAAAGTCGGGCATATCTGTCCGTGGAATAAGCTGTACCACCGTTGAAATTTAACATATATTTGACTATTGGTTTTGAATATTTGAACCCAAAATTCTTACTGTACCTTTTCCCAGGAGCGTATAAAGTAACAAAGAATATGTAACCTCTGCATGAATTTTAAAATTCTTTCTATCGGTTCTTATAGTTCCATTAAAAATTCGAAACAATAGATGTGGCTCTCTGAAAGAACCGAAAATGTTGTGAAACTGTGACTGACATCTATTTTGAAACACGTACATATACTTTTTCCCGCTGGCGTGGTGTATTACTAACTGTTAAAACCTGCTGAAACAGTTAATACTGATCTCTACCGACAACAAATTATTAATTTGGACCATGTATTGACATCCAGAATGGGCTCGAAGACACGGTAAAGAGATTTTACAGTACGATAATGCTCCGTCTTCTACAGCAAAACCGGTCCAGGAAGCGTTGAAAGCGTTGCCACATCCGACTATCACTTTTTCGTATCAATGGGACACGCGCTTGCAGAGCAGCACTTCACCAATTTCGAAGTAGTTAGAAAATGGCTCGATGAATGGTTTTGCTCAAAGGACAAACAGTTCTTTTGGGATGGCATTCATAAATTGCCTGAAAGATGGGCAAAATGTGTAGAATCAAATGGCCGATATTTTGAATAAATAAATGTTTCCATTTTCTTGAAAATTATGGAGTTTTTCACGAAAAAGCCGGTAATGACTTTCTGGTACACCTGGTATGCTGACCAATCAGAGCTCATTTCATCGGTATTTAGCTGTTTTCATAAAAAAAATATTTTCATTTTCATGAAAGCAAATACGATACACTTTATCATAAATAAGACGAGGAACATTGTATAGGAGATGTTATTTTCGATTTTAATTTTAATTGATCCAATCAGTAAAATAAATGGTTCCCGAAACTCAACTGTCATTTTAGGATGGACATCATCATAAAGGAAAACTTTGCTTTTATGTGTTCGTAAATGCATCATGTTCTTCTGCAAAAAAAATGAAGAAATACACTAAATTATTGATCATTACAGCTGTCGTGTTTTGATTAAATACATTTTTGAGATAATTAATTTTGGGAATTGAAATTCACGTAGGTGAAGTTTGAAGAATTGCGACTAACAATAGACAAATTAGTATTTCATACGGAATATACTGAATCACGGATTTATTAACTTCGTATCAGTACGTATATTGAATCGTCCAATTAACACCTGCATGTTGACGTATGTACACTGTTACACCTTACAAGTATGGAAAAGTTAGAATCATTCACCGTGTTACTTACATCAATTAGAAGATATCAAAGATTGTATTTCATATGGACAGAGACAAATTTAGTGAATTAATGCAAACTTCTTCGTTTTTAATTTTTGACTTCGAGTGTGTTGGTACGACGAAATAAATTTCGATCGATGACAGAAAAAGAATTCAGGGAATATTATGCACATATTCGGTTACGCTCTTATCCTCAATTACTTATAAATTCCTTTGACAATATATTAATTAGTAAGTCAAATAGAGAACAAAAAATGTGCCAAATCATTGTCTATAATCTCTACAAAAAATTAAATTTTTTTTGTATTAGAATTATAATTCTGTTCGCTTAATTAATTTTTCTTATACGCTTTTGTACATTCAAGTGCTGAACTTTTATTATATTGTATTATTAGAATTTCTTGTGCTTTTTATTTAAACGCTCTCAATAACAAAGTATTTCTGCGTTAATAACGTTATAATGTTAACACGATATTGCAAGAGCAATATTATTTTGGCTGTATATGTCCCATGAACAATATAAACTGAGATAGAGTCAACAAGATGTTTCCTCCCTCACCTTCAACAGTAAAAAAAGTGGACGACAGAATTTAAACGCGGTCAAACATATGTCCATGCATACATCGATTTAAGATAGTGAGCGTTCTGAAAGGCAAATTCTCCATTAGTCGGTGGAATGTCGTTGAAAAAGTTTAAAATGTAGAGCCGAATAGTCGATATACGAAGCGTGTTTTTAAGTAAGGGCCGTTTGAAAATAGAAACCAAACGAGAGAAAATTTTCAAAAACCAAATTTATTTTCAGATTCTACATACATTTCTCTATTTTTCAACATAGCTGCCAAGTTCGTTTAAGCACTTCTCGAACTTTACAACTAGATTTTAAATACCCGAATCGCAGAAACTTCGCCGCCTGCTCTGATAACCAAAAGGTCACGGCCGTTTTCATTTCTTCGTCATCGTTGTAGTGGTTACCGCCGAGATGTTTGAGATAGTGGAAACGATGGAAATTGATCGACGCCAGGTCTAGGCTGTAGAGGGAGGGGGGGGGGGGTCCTAAACTTCATAGCCAAAAGAGTCCAGTAAAGCTCGGATCTGGGCTGCGGTGTGAGATCTTACATTTTCATGGATTAGCAAAATTCCTTCTGTCAACATGCCGCCTCTTTTATCTTGAATCGCTGTGCGTAGTTTTCGCAGAGTTTGGCAGAAGGCTACCGCATTTATGGTTGTGGCGGGCGATTCGATAGTCTCGAACATTTTAAAGACACAAAACAGACCGTACAGGTTACCCACATAGCTGCAACTGAGCAAAGTTGTTCTCAAGAAATGCCGGGACATGACGCTAGCACTTGTTGCGGCGTGCGCACCATGTATTAGTGTATACAACAAAACGGTCCTTACTTAAAAAACACGCCTCGTATATATGGGTATATTTGTACATAAAAAATGTGGAACAAATTACACATGAGGGAACGAACACTTGCAGGAAACAGATTGCATGAAATACCTAGGCGTAGTAATGGAAAACCAAGAAGGCTTCGAAAGTGCAATAACTAACAGAATCGCAAATACAAACAGAATGTATATGGCACTATGTGACATATGCTTTAGTAGAAGAGAAATAAGTAAAATAACGTACATGAAACTGTACTGATATCCATTTTCGTGTATGATTGAAAATCTTGCACGTTGGCGGAATGAAATACAAGGAATAGAAATAAAAATACTATGAAAAATAGAAAATATGACCGAAGTAGAGGAAATAGAAACTGAAGAAATTAGAAGATGGTTGAGAAGAAGAAGTATTACTACTAAAATAGAGACATAATAATTCACATGGTATGGACACATCGTGAGGATGAAGAAGGACGTCTGTAAAGGTAGTGTGGTAAGTGAAACTAGCTGGAAGAAGAAGGAGAAGCAGACCAAGAAATTTCTGGAACTCAGACGTTAACGAGAGTATCGTCGCTACACTATTGCACGAGAGGAAAGGGGATAAATAAATTAGTAAATTGTTGACAATTACATCTGTTCTATTGTATTGCGTGTCGTTTGATGTAAAAATTCTAAATCAATCACAGTTTTGAGTTCGCAAGAATGTTTAAAGTAAATATTTTGGATGCCGAGGCGGCCAGATAGG
Source organism: Dermolepida albohirtum (assembly GCA_031893035.1). Taxonomy (NCBI): domain Eukaryota; kingdom Metazoa; phylum Arthropoda; class Insecta; order Coleoptera; family Scarabaeidae; genus Dermolepida; species Dermolepida albohirtum. The sequence goes on along the minus strand of JAVIWB010001184.1, from coordinate 83,925 downwards.
TATTCCGGAGAAAAATACCCATACCCCATAATTTTACCTAAAAATTATCATTAATGTCATCGAGTTTATATTAAAATTATTTTACCCCAACGAGCATACTTTTATAGTTAGAAAACTTAATTGAAGACTACAACATACACGTGTACGTAAAACCCTAGAAAAGTTTACAAAATTGAATTGTAACCTTGAAGAAAGACATCCTTTTCTAATCCCATATTGCGCAAACATGTGGATAATATTCTCCAGTATGTACATGCATGATCTAAAAATATTTATTTTCCAAATAGAAATAAATTATGATTACAGAATATTTAGAGAAACGTAAAAACTTGCATTAATGTTTGTATAATATTCATGAGATACATACATTATACTCTAATGCATCGTTACTGCCTTTGTTGCCGTACAGTTTAGATAATGGAAACAACAACCAGACAGACATCTCATTACGACTGAAGGAAATACACAGTACTGTACTTAAAGGGCCACAATCACGGGAATGGATACATGTATGTATGTATACATACACGGACTAGGAAATTGTCGCGTGTTAACATAAGCTTTTAGGTAGATGTAAACAGCATTAAATGAACGTTCGTTCCCGGGCATTGATTTATTCGCGTTTCCTAATGCCTGGTCATCAGACAAAGAACGCTTAAGTATGCTATACAGTCATGGTGAAACCGAAATTTCACTTTTAAAAATTCCATTATATAAACACATATCTCTATGATTGTGAGAGATAGAGAAACTGTTTAAAAAGAAAATATAATCGGGCGGTAAGTTAACTTTAATAATTTGCCTCAACCTTAAAGTATAGTGACGAAATCTTCATTATAACTTAAAAAGCACATGTTCAAGTGAATAACGCGACTTTTTAAATAAAAGATATGAAGAACGGATTGCAGTAGGTTATAGCAATGTAACACTTAATATTGGCGAAACAGTTTGCAAAAAAGGTGTGAAATTTCTAACTATTGTGGCATATTCAACGTCATCAGTAGAAGTAATTGATTCCTCGAGTAATTAAAACAATGCAACTATGCATGTAGGAGAAATTAACCTCAAATACTTTTCGGAATCCTATTTATGTTATTTATAAGTTAAGTTTTTTTAAAATTTCTACTGGTTAGATATTGATTTCTGTAATCTTTAATGGCGATTAGTTAAACTAACGAGTTTATTCTAGGTTCATTAAAACGCTGTATACCTACTATCCCCTTTCAGGCTAAATCTAAGATAAAATGATATATGAGATCAGACAGAGTATATTGAAACTAGTAATAAGTTGACAGAAGAAAACGAATGGAACACGAAAAAATCACAAACGAATAATTTTGTTCTTGGCGACACAACTGCGCATTCTGCACGTGCCCATTTATTGAATTTGTGACGACCCAACCATAGCTCTCCTGGTTACGTTTGAAGACCACATTAGATATAATGCAGGACATTAAAGCCCCTCTGTGCCTACATAATTAGTTAAATTATTTTTTATTCTTATTTTCATGTTTACATTCACAACCCAATTTTATTCCCCTTTAAACTGTAACTAAGGTTGAGAGGGAATATAAGAATAAATCACATAAATGACTTATAACTTGCATGGCATGATGGCGAAGTGAATTTAATAATAAAAAGTATGTATACTCGTATATGCGTAGATATGTAAAATTAATCGAGGTGTATATGCTGTACATAAACGTATTTTACACATGTTACGTCTTATGTAAGTACCTACATAAATAACTAGCTTTCTTAATACATAGCTAATACTGGGTTTTTTAGTATTTGCATGAGTGTTTTTATTTACGAACAGTAATTAATGTTTTTGTTTGCTGTTGTTTTACTTATACTATGCCTATGCCTGCTAATAAATACATCAGCATCGAGATATTTAATTGTACATGTCATTATTAAAACAGGCAAGAATCGAACGTTTACAGAGTATACAGACTTTAACGTTACTATCTATGCAAATTGAGGTGGGAAGCGTCTAAAATAGGCAAAAGTATAATAATAATTTGACCAGTTATAAACAATGTTGCCTTTTAAAATATCCGTCGTGTAAGACGCTTACTGCTCGGTTTAAATAGAATCGTCCACCATTCAGCTCGTATAAAATTATTAAACATTTTTTTCTATATTTGATTTCCAACAAAGCATGTCATAAAATTTAAACTACTGTCAAGAACTTGGCAAAAATATTATTGTAATGTACAGAGACATAATACCTTTAGACACCTTCCAAAAGCATAACTATTACTTAGTTGTGCTGTGTAATGAAGGCGATTCATTGTTCTGGACTTATTTTATCATTTAAGCCAGTAGTTAGCAATTAGTGAAATGCTCACACCTGTTTGGGGTTAGGTATCACTATTCTAATCCCGTTAATCTTCTACTCAAGAAGTTCAACGGTTCATAATCCTCAGAAAGTGATTTAATAGTTCACCACTATGTGACCATTCTCAATCTCCGACCAATGTAACCAATGTACCGTCCCGTATGAATTTGGATTTTATTTATAACCGGCAGTTGTTGCGATATTGAAATAAATTTGTTTGCTATTTATTTATATGCATGTAAACCATGTCATTCATTAATCATCATCAATTTCATTTTACAAGAATTTCTTTGTTGTGGACAACAAGAGAGATATAGCAATGGAAAAAAAAAGTCTTTTAAAAACATTTGACTTTTTTTAAAAAGTAATTTATTTTCTTTAAAAAATGTAGTTCCATCAACTTTTTTATATCAAATACTGGACTATGGCTGTACTGATGAAAACCATTCTTCGTTTATTCAAGCTTTGTAAACAACGTTGGTATTATGTTTACAAAATGTACCATAACTTCTATAAATTTATTTTATTTCATTTAAGTATAAAATATGTAAATATGTTTTCGAAAACATCGTTCTTTGTATTAGCTGCAATTTTTGGCTAATATCCACATTTTTTCCAATCTATACATACGTACATGTAAAACAAATATGAGCTGAGTGAGAGAGAGTCGGCACGCAAACTTATAGTTATACAGTTCTCTGTAAAGGGCCGCATCTTAGAAGCCGTTTTACTTCTGAGTTACACATTGTTAGCATACGTTAAGATACGTTAATAGATAATGTGGCGAAACTTAAACAAAAGCGCGAAATACTAGCATTAGATGAACAAAATGACTATACGTGTGGAATTGCAAAAATATTCAGCGAATCTTCTGTTAGAAAGTTGAAGAAAAGTGCACCGATTAATTATTAGAAACAAAGTCCGGCAGTTGCACAAAACACAAGTTAAGCGAAGGGAATGTGAGTATGCTTATGACGCAAGGACAGATTTGTTTTAGGCCACAAGCCACTTCAACTGTAGTTAGTGTACACGCAGTGGACAGATTCCTTAACAAATTGGTTTTTCGAGTTATTAACCGAAAAATTAAAAACAGGTCAACTTGTGCGAGCAGAGGACAAAATAGTCTGAGGATTGACATAAGGATGTATTTTGAAATCAATAGAAATTAAATTTAGTTGGTAATTTTGATGGAACCTGCGGTTGATTAACTTAATCACTGAAGCTTGATATATAACCCCTTTCCACATTGGTTTTCGTATTCTGCATACGTATTTCGACAATTATGTTGTCATCATTAGCAGATAATTAAACAGTGTCTCACATGGAAAACCACGGCACAACACCCGCACGAAACAAATTCCGTACAAGATCTGTACCGTCGAAAGCCAAAACGCGCACTTGATGACAACTTAGTTGTCGCAATACGTATACAAAATACGAAAATTAATGTGGAAAGGGGTTATATATCAAGCTTAAATGATTAAATTTAGTTTAGTTGGTGTAAATGGAAAAACAACATTACGGCACAAAAGGCAAGAAGGACTTAACTTGATTGAACTGTATGTTACCTACCTTAAAATACTCGCCCACTCTTGTAGAAACGATGTTAGATCCTTAATATTTTGAGAAAGTTCAGTTAATGATACTCGTCCTAAATAAATAACAAAAACAGCAAGACTACTCAGCGCCCTCTCGTTGAACAAAATCTACAACTGCTCTCCTATTTAAACAATGTTTTTTCGTTAATGATCTTATCGCGCTTTTAGGTAAATTTCAAAATTAGATAAATTAATGTGTGGCACGTTCGAGATTTGTCCACACTTAAATGCGAGAAAGACGGAAATGTCTTTGTTTATAATTAGGAGTGTATAGTCTTTTCTGTAAGCCGTCCTGTAGTAACAATGCTTCCGAATTGAACGTACGTATCTCGCCGCTGCTGTCGGACAGACACGACTGTCCAGCTCTAATTACAATAAACACTCTTAAAAGTGTTATTAAAAGAGCTGGGCAAGTAGATACTATCGTACTTTCGTTTTAGCTCATAGCTTCTATGTATGCCCCTCTGCCGAAACGAATAATAAATAAAAGTTAGAAAAGAGCCAGCTGATGTTTCCAAATATGAAACAGGAATAATTTGTAAAGGCGCCTTTAAATAAAATATTATCAATTAATTATTCATTATACCCAATGAAATTAGTCTAGGAAATGACTTTTAAAAGTGTATTTGTTGAAAAAATTATTCACACATTAAAGATACATACGGAAACCTTTCGCTCTTAATATCTGTAGCTGATATATTGTATTATACGTCACAAACAATGCTTGTTATGGCCAAAGTCATTAAAATTTTCGATATTTCCCCTTAATAATTGACATTGGACGAACTGAAATGATTCTCTGGAACGTAGTTGCGTTTTAGAGAATTTTGGTTCTTGAATTTTTGTTACTTTTCACTGTCAAATTATTCTCTTTGACACATGTAGATACACGACTGTTTTATAATGACTTTGTGGGCATCATTTGTATTTTATTATAAATTTTTAAATAATTCTTCTCAGACTTCGTTAACCACTGGTAATAAATGTCTTTGTACATATCCCAATTTATTACACAGTTGATTTTGGACTGGACATTAACTTAATGATTGTGTTCGAAATTGAACAGAACGCCTGCGGCTTCCCAATGTAAACATTGATTATGGTGTGTTTGCTTAAAGAAAACAACGAACTGCGATCAATTTGCGAACATTGGAATTAACAAACTGGCTTACTTCGTCAGTACAGGATGTTGCCGATTTAATACTTCCAGGCTATTACTTATTTAGCCAAATAAAAAATTAACATTAATCATCGACTTTACAATATTCAAAGCCATTCGGCAGGAAACCCAAATAATCGCAGTCGAAAACTTTGTTGTTTGTGAGGATATGAAATGAGTTATTGCTTTACGTTTACAATATAATTTAATTATTATTGTAAATTATGCTGTCTTTTTACTTATGAAACTAATGTTTGACACTCTACTTACATTCATCTGAAAATTAATAGAAAACTACATCTTCAACCATTAATCATTATGCTGCTGTATGCTATAACATTTCCAAATTCAAAATCAGAATACGAAGTACATATGTTAAAATGTAATAATTAGTAAGAGACGTCCTATTAGGACAAGTCCGCAATTTGTAACTTAATACTTTATCTGACACCGTGTAGTACTAATTACAAATAATGCAGACTAAAATTGACGTTTGTTAATAAGGAAAGATTTCAAAAACCCAAAACTGTGAAATGATATTTTTCGATTGCAAGATTTATAAAGATAAGATAACGACTGAAAAGATTTACATTATTCGAATTCTTGAGTATTATTTACAGTATTTCAGGTTCGTCTTGTTAAAGGTGTTAAAAATATTAGTTGTTGAGTCAACTTCAGTATTTCTAAAGCTATTATGGGCTAAGGATTAGTAATTTGGTTCGATTTAATCTAGTCATAAATATAGTATTGGAACATTTTAGATACAAATATTGGCGACGCATCAGCAATCAGTTAGTTTAATTGGTGCGTCGCATCAAAAAGGGGCACAAAATTAAAAACAAAATGCAAATTTTTAAATTTCCGAAAATACAATTAATCATAGATTTTACCTGACGCAGAAATCTGAACAATTCATGCATTTACAATGCGGACACTAAACTATACGAAAGGCACTATTTTTCAGTTCATTTTCAGGCACATTAATGGACTGGCGCGAAAAATCAGGCACATATCATCACAGTAAGTACATAATCCCTTTTTACAGTAATTACATTGGCGATGTCGCGTATGTATAAATTCTAAGTCGGTTATTTCGCCTGAAGGTGGAACACGCTTCCCCTTCTGGAATTTGGATCACGGCGAAATGTCGTCGTCAATGCACACACTTGGAATTATAGCACCTGACTGAACTCATCAAAACAGTCACTTCAGGTATATCCAACGTGAAAACCCCACCAGAAAGCTTTCGATATCTTGTACACAGGTAAATTGAAGCAGGTAAATTGCAGCACGTGCGCGTTTCAATAATCACTACCGCCCACTTTTCACCTGCCTCGCGCAAGGATTGGCTGTGATCTCCACTGTGGGAAAGCACCAACGCCAATAGAATTTCTTATTGGTCTAAGCCTTAAAAAAACAGTTTTGATTAGTATTTTTCATTTATTGTTTTCGTTATCAGTATCTGTAAGTATTCTAAATGATGTTATCCAATTAGCCAATTGTTTCGTCTTCTTTAATAAAAAAGGAAACAATATTGTAGTGTACCTGGCAATTACTTAAGTACGTTGTCGGCATATGATCGTAATTGAATTATATTTTATGCGTTATTACACAGCCGATATTGTATCCGAGATATTTTTTAAAGGAGGTAACGGAGAATAAAGCGTTTGCTGATTGATTTTCTAAGTAACATTGGTTGTGAATTAAAATTTTTCGACAGAAGTAGTTTTTCATTACTTCCCTGAAATTTTTAATGTAATTTAAACAAGAACTTTCAGAAAATTCAAACGTGTTCACAATTCGTTGTTTTCGAGTACTATTGTTACTTACATTTGCAGTATAAAAACATGCCAAGAAAACGGGTGAATATTCCATAGACACAATTATAAGAAATCAACGATGTAGAGGAAAATGATCCGATGTCCGATCGACCGGGGAAACCCCGCCATAAGTGTTTTGGAATTTTTAAAGCTAAAGAACAGGAGGTGATGAAACAAGGGTCAAATGTAATGGATGCTAAAATGGCCATAATCGGGGCCGATTACAACTGGCAAAGATGCTATGAAATTTCGAAAAGACGAGGACCACCATAAATTTGAAAAGGTCACAGTCACATAAACCTTATTTCCATCTCAAATAATCTGATTAAGTCTAGTACTACTGCCACTACTTTAACAAATCAAATTATTTAGTGTCCTACATAATCAAGTACGTAAGTTAGTCTATGATTTTATCTCGGAAAAGACGGAAACCAGTGGAAATGTGTTTGCAGAGAAAAAGATGAGTTATCAAGTATACTCTATACATATTCTTAAAACGCTTAAATTTCAAGTGTTAATGAGAAATTGATCATTTCACAACATATTCATATTTAATTTTTATTTCAGACAAGTCGGGCGTAACGCTAAGAATAAGCTAATAGAAAGAGATGAAGTTATCAGGTGTGGGGGGGGGGGGCATCTGGCAACAACAAACATTACAGGGATGGGAGTCGCCCAATATTTTACTTGGACAAAACCTGGTTAAATGAGGGACACGCTAAGGAAAAAGTTTGGATTGATGCAAGTGTAGCAAGTACACGACGAGCTTTCGTTGAAAGATTATTGACAGAATTAAAAAATGGTAAAATTAAGTGACTAATAATATTTCACATCAGAATTCGGATTTGTGGAGGATGGACCGTCGCTTCTTGAAGATGGAAAAACAGCTGACCACCATGATAAAACGAATGATATTATTTTTGAACAAGTATTGCATAGGTTGCCAGATAATGCTGTTACCATAATGGACAGTGCATCATATCATTCACGCAGAGCTAAACTAAACCAACTTCTTCATGGAGGACTACCGCAATCCAAGATTGGTTACGTTCCGAAAATATTGAGTGTAATGCAGAAATGTTACCTGCTGAATTATTGCATCTAATACATCTTCATTAGGAACAATATAATGTATCTATATGTAACTGACCAAATGTCAGCTGCTGCAGATAAAATTGTATTCATGTTACCACCATAGTTCAATCCAATTGAAATGATTTGGGCACAAATTAAAAATGAAGTTGCTTTAAAAAATACTACATTCAAAATGTTACATCTCCGAGAACTTTTGATGGAAGCTGTGACAAATGTTACAATCACTAGGTAATTGGACAAATTATATCAACTATGTGATTAAAGTAGCAGAAATAATATGGTATTTGGATGGATTAACGAATGAGATTATGGAAGCATTTGCTATTGGCATTGGACACAGTAACAGTAAAAGTGATTTATTATTGTCCAACACAAGTGAATCCGATTAGTTTTTGCTGCTAATGTTTCTATGTTTATAATCTTTATTGTTATATTTTGGTTGTACTTTTATAATGAATTTTAAAAGTAGTTTACATTTCACACTTTACCACATTCACAGCTGTTTATGTTTAATTTTTGTTGTGAGTTACATTTTAAGCTATGCGTTTCGGGTTTTAGCGGGATATTTGAATCTCTCCTTATTCCGAGACAAGATATAGTGACATCAAAACTCATAACTTAAACACAACAATTCCTAACAAGAAAATGGCAGTTTTATAATAAAAACGCTCAAAGATTAGAAAGAGTTGTAATAAATTAGTTGCGGGTTTGCACCAGCTCGTTGCTTGCACTATAGCCGACAAGCGTTGTAAGGAAACGGCTTCTGTATTAGAAAATGATTTTTCGCATTGTACGATGGTATCAAAGTGATACAAGAAGGTAATTTTGGCGGAGCCTGTGGACGATTAACTTAATCACTTAAGCTTGGTATATAACCCCTTTCCACATTAATTTTCATATTCCGCCTACGTATTTCGATAACTAAGTTGCCATCATCAGCAGATAATTAAACGGTGTCGTACCTGGAAAGCTACGGCAAAAGTCCGCACGAAAATTAATGCGGAAAGTAGTTATACCATATATCAACCTTAAGTGATTATGGTACAAAAAGTTCCAAAGGGGAAATTATTTTGCATAGGAAGACGTTTTGAGGTCAGAACTTCCTACGTTGTCCATTACCGAGGACGACATTAATTCTGCCACCAAGATGTTATACAAGTGATTACAAGGTAAAGGAACGTCTGGACATTCATGGCCCGACAATTCATAACATTTCCGAATTACTCAAAAGCATTCTATGTCTTCATTCTATGTCTATCATATAACGTAATTTTCGCACCATATGATTTTGCATCGGTATCCCCCCCCCCTCCCCATATAAAAAACAAACAGCAAGACAGAAAAATTTCTAACGATGAGAATGTTTTTAGCTTTCAGAAATAATGTGAAAATATTAGTTTGGCTTATTTTATATTTCGAAATAGTTTCCATTAATACGAATTCATTTAAAATTGTGTTAAAATATTTCTTCTAATCTGTTACGTAGACTTCCGCGGTTGTGGTCCATACTATCTGTTTCTGGGCTTCCGGGCTGGAACCGCGTCACTGGTACTTTTGAGTTTCAGTGCGACAGACAGTAGCAGTAGTTGAGCCCTAAAGATGTCCCATACTAGTGGGTACGAAACGTTGGCAGTTATACCAGTGACGCGGTTCCAGCCCGGAAGCCCAGAAACAGATATTTCTTCTAATTTATTCAGTGAAAAATCATGAAAGGACGTCGTATAGAACCATTGAAACTGTTCAAAGGAACATTTTATTTAAAGTAAAATTCGACAAGTAGTTTCACCGTATAATAGACCAAGTTATAACTTACATTGTACCCTGTAAATAGTCTACCTAGTTATCTGTTAAGGTGATTAGACATAGGAATTGTGCCCACTATAAATATCTGTTTAAAATATCTGACAGTTAAATACACAGTAAAAAGCATTTTTTATTTTGAATCACTACAACATAAGTACAGAATAATGACCGCTTATCAATTCCAATAGTCGGACTATTTATAATGTTCAAACGTTAAACTCTGCTCGCTTTGATGTACCCCTTAAACTATCAATAGTTTATTATCGCAACACACAATTGAATATATACATATGTATAAACATGTAAATAAAAGTATTTCACTAATAAATAGACATATGCGATAGACAAACAATGCATCAATAATTCATCTTGTAAATATAATATGTTAAGTATTCAAAAGTAAGATTAATATGTACATATATGTATTGTGCGTGTTCTCCTGAAATTGCAGATAATTGAAAACACACATTCGCATAGGTGTGCGCGGTGGTTCCGAATGGTGTGCCACCGATAGCGATACAACTATAAATACCCGTACAGCAGGTAGATGTTTTTGTAATTGACACATTATTTTAACAAAATATTTAAATAGAATTGTTTCTTGGAAAGCAGCTGTCACTTTTCCTTTCCCGAATACGAATACCTGTTTCCATCGAAAGCGAAATGGGATAATTGTAATTGTTTCTCTGAGTTTGTGTTTTTACGTTAGAAACGGTTGTATTTTCTACCTCCTCGCATGAACTTATTAAGTAATTATGTCTTACTCTGCATATGGCGCGGAAGTGTAAATCTTGTAAAATCATGACGGTTATACACAGCCTCGTGCAAAATATAAATATTGAGCTTTTACTTTAATAAAAATTTTCACTTAAACGCTGCCTTAGGACGGGAAAACAATTAGCAACGCGGAAACAATTTCGACTAATTGCAAAGAAGTGGTAATACGTCCTAAATGAAAAAAAAGCAGTTTTCTTTTTTTTACAAACATGTCTGCATTTGAACATTAAGGACGCTGCGAATGCCCAAACACTTATATTTTGTAAATGAATTTCAAGTATTCGTGAAACGCGACCATCACCACCACAATGTTCTATTTACGCTAAATGTCTTAGGAGAATGCTCGTTTTTACATACGAGTATAATACGAAAAATATTATTATTCATCAAATAGCCAAGTATAATATACAGGTTGTTTACTAAACAAACATGCTGCAGAAATTCAGAAAGATATGCCTTGGATTACTTTCAGATTTTTTGCTTCCGAATGATTTCAGAAAGACGCGGCGCGGCGTTTCCAAAAAAAAGATTTTCAAAACTTGCCGGAAACGACTGCCACCAGCAAGAATACATACACCCAATTCTCTCCTTCTTGACAACAGTCGAACCCTTACAGTACCAGCGTTGTTTCTTATTACACTATGACTCACTTTCTTCTAAAGCAAGGCACACTAATATCTTCAAATAAACCCATTCAAAAACTTTAAACGACTTAAGTCTGGGGATCGAGCAGACCTCGATCAATCCGACGATCTTCATATGTTGCGTTTAAAAATACACAAGCAGACATACCGAAGTGTGGTGGTGCATCATCGTGCACATATCACATTGTATTTTTCGTTGCCAGTGGCAAACCTAGAAACTTAAGTAGTGATTCCTACAAAAAATATCGATACGCCTCATCGGCAGGTCTTTCTGGTAATATTTAATAAAAGTTGATGTTGCAAACGATTTTCTAATACTGCATGTGAAGTTTAATTAGACTACATATGGTTATTATTTTAGTTGCTAATTGCATTTCTTGAGAAATATGCTTTATTAGTAATCAAATAGCACCGAAAGTTGCAAGATTCTAACCAATTTATACAAAAGTTTTTGAACAAATGAAATACGTGGAGGAAAATGGGTAGGATTCCGTGTCTGTACGTGCTGAATGTGGAATGGGTACAGTGAAAGTACTGGCCCTTCGAAATTTCCCAAACGCTCCTTTTACTTATGTATATGTAAAGTATTTGTTATTTTTCTGATAGAAGTACCTGCATCTTCCTTTACCATGTCCAGCACATTCTATTTGGCTTTCTATGATCTCCGTTGCGTGTAAATATACCTATCATATGGATATTAATGTATATTTTTTATGTAAAATGCTCATCAGTCATCTCAGCATTCATTGTCAAATGAAAATACTAACTCCTTTAACTTAATCCCTCAGAAAAGGAATAATTTACCATCGGGAGTAATGAGTTTGTATTTTGCTGGTTAAGAGATACTTTTTCTTTTACGATAACATGAAGGCTAAGTTTCCAATTTTTATTTCGTCGGAAATCTTCAGTTTCTTGTAGAAACACATACCATTCAACACGATTTGGTTACTTTTAATTTCAGGCGGCCGCTTAAAATAAGAATTAATAGTGTGAAGAAACAACCGAAACAAACGAAAAAACATGTTCGAAATTCCTAAATTCTTAATGGTCTTCCAAAATAATCCCCTACTCCGTTATCTTCACCAATGATTCATAAATTCTAAATATGAAAATAAACCCTACAGTTGCTAGTTCGTTAAAATTTAAATTTCATACGCAAATGCTTTCTTGATAGTCCAGAAATTAATGCAATATGTAAAACAACAATGCTGTTAATGTATTAAGATCAAAAGATCAATGTAATCTCATATACATACAAGTATTGATATCGACTGCTTACATATTTTAAGTTGTTTGTTAACACATGTATCTGTAATGACATTAGACAATGGAAAACTCATTTGAATAATGCAAATTTATAACCGTTATGTTTTAACAGAAAATCTCGAACAGTCTTAAGGACTATCAGTTAGTTATGTCGCATATGTATATATTGGCTATCGCCGACAAGTTTAGACACGTAGATGTATAATTACCATATGATTGTTATTGTTACGATTCTCTCTTTATTCTATACAACACACCTATAACCTAAATTATTAACGACAGATTTCAGAAAAAATATTTTCCGAGTATCAAATACATATGTATGTAAAACATTACGCAGCTCTCCGTCACCATAATTCCGAGATATCACCGATGCTCCCAGAATTGCGAAATGCAAAGAAGTTTTAGAGAAGCAATCGCTTTTTGAACGGTTGCAACAATTTATACAAGTTCAACAGAATGCCGCCCATTACAAAACATTTTCAGGAAAAGAACACCCATTGAATGAAGGATAAAATAATTCATTTTAAAAGTGTTATGAAAAATAAATTGAAATCATTTCTTGGTCCAGTAAGTACTAGCTCGATTATGTTCTCGCAGACGCAGCTAGTCGCAGTTAATATGTAATACAGTGTGGAATTTGGACAAAGTCTTTTACTTATTCCATACTGTAATGGAATTTTTTAAAGTAACGACCTCAACAAATAACTAAAAACAAAGTTCGTTTTTAAACAGAAACTGGCATATTTATAATACTCAAAAGGTACGTAAAATACTTTTCTTCAAGCCACTGTTCGATCTATTTCGGCTTTTAAGGTCGTTTTAATCTATGAATGTATGCGTTTTGTCGATATGAACTCAGAAAAGGTGACGATAATCTTCATAGTAATGGTGCTCTAACTATTCTCTCTTGAGATTATATTGTCTATCTATCTTATATATATTTGGATTCATTAATACCTGTGGTTTAAATATACAATCTCTCGTACGTGCGATTACAACCAATTATGTATTTTAACGTTTTTAATTCGCAGAAGGAATTAAATTAAGAGCCACGCTAATTGCCTTTCGAAGTGTGTTTTTCTGTCCATAAAGCATTTCAAAAAATATTGGTACAATTATCCGTCTTTGGGGAGACAGAGTGACAATATACTTATATTTCGTATAATGTCGTATTCGCTAGTTTCAGTTAATTCCCTACCGTCCAGTGCTGTATTTCACTGATGTGTACAACACGAGCAGATTGTGATGAAGAATGGCATAGTATCATGTGGTTGTATATGATCATTGACGAGACTGACATCGAAGAGCGGAAAGGCATTTTTTCAAGTTTTCCGTAGATCATGAGACTGACTGCACGTAATTAGACGATTGACAGTTTGGGATGGAATTTGCATAGGAAATAGGGCTACTTTTCTATTTCTTCGAGACCATTTAAATATTCATTTACGAAGTTTTGGACAATTCACTTTACTATATATCCAAAAGCTAAATAGCGACCAATTCCAATAAGATAATGTCTGTAATCATGTTGCAGTAGCACCGTTTGCTATTCTCAACACGATAAGCATTTCTACGAAACTTAGTTTAAAAACGCATTCTTTTATTAGATTATTCGTTCTTTCTGTCACATTTTTCCAACCGCTCATAAAAATTGCGTTTCGTCTATAGTGTGTACATCACTGCGAAAATATAGCGAACAAATATATTGCTTTATTTTCCATGCAAGTATTCACATTTACTCCAGCCGCTTGCCAAAATGGAAAATGGTTTTGTCGTTAAAATTCCCACTCTGTAATGTGAATTGACAAAAAAGGCTCAAGTAATATCTGCAATAAAGTTTCAATGGATTTCCTTTTTTGCGGCTAATCTCTTCCGTGTACGCAGACAAAGTCTTACACCTTCGATTAATAAACGAAGCACATTCGTTCTTGCTCTACATTTTGATAAATTAAATAATGCACTGAACCTCATTTACTTGAAATACTAGAGAGATACGATCTTGACTTGTCGACAATCTCATCTTCCCGCATCAAATAAATTAAGCGGTTCGACTGAATTTTTAACTGTCGGACGTATCGGGCCGAATGTAATGAAGTGTACTGATGTAATGATTTAATAAGCGTGTATCAGCTTCGCATTCTGGAAGCATCGGTACTTACGGTTCGAGAAATGCGTTGGGTAAATTAAAATAAAAGATGAGCCAGCCGGCACCTGCTCCAGTCGAACTTGGCGTTCCGAAAAAGTCGGAGAATACTGCTTGTTTATTATGAGGTTCGGATTTGGTGTGTCATTAAGACTGACGATTATTAATATTATTTCGTTATTTTGCTAAAGAAAAAGTAATAAAGCCGCGAGAGATTTTATCAGTTTGTTTTTGTCCCTAACCGCAACATAACATTAATAACAATCCGGAGTGGAGGGGATTATTTATTTACCGTTTGTTGGCCATATAATCACCGTAGTTTTCTCCGCAAGCAGAGACATCACCTTTCACGGGGCATTCGACAAATGCAATTTTCGTAATAAGATAATAATTTATCAGGGTACACAGGTGACCGTAAAACTTCGCGGAATAAACGTTTGTAAATATCGACGGTGCAACAAGATTTATCCATTAGCCAGGGTTTATTTTTTCATCGCAGTCTGATTTATTTGCATAAAGTTTTTCTTGGCGTTTTAACCCAGTTATTAACAATCTTTAGTGACAGCGGCAATTGAAAACACTAATAAAGTATTATGAAACCACAAAGACTTTTACACGAAAAATCATGAAATCGAACGAAGAACATTATGTATTTTCCTACAACGAAGACGAACGATCGTTGTCAAATTTTTAAAAGGCATAACTTGACCGAAAATGTTAAAAATTTTTGAAAAGTGGACGATCAAAAGTTACAACTAAAGTCGTAAACACCAAAGTACGGTATGAATTGACAGTTTTTAACCAGAACATTGAAGAATGGAAAATATCTTCCATGTAAATTGCATTTATTACAAGAATTGTTAGATGGTCATTACGATCGTACAATTGAATTTTACCAGAGTGACGACAATTTGCAATAATAACCACCAAAATTTTACATTCGATTTGCTGTTTTCCGACGAGGCTACGTTTCATTTGAATGGAACTATTAATCACTATAACGTCAATATATTGGTCAATGGATAACCCTTACTGAATACAAGAAGTGCATACGCAACATCCACAAAAATTACGCGTTTGGTCTGGCTCTTCAGGGACCGTCTTGTTGATTCAATTCTCATTATACTTTTGGGTAATCGAGTTACTTCCAGTATTGAGAAAGAATAAAATTACGATGGCTAGATGATTCGAAGTTTCCTGAACGGCACATTTTCAAGATGGTGTGTATTGGGTATGATACGTACATACATATGTACATTGCGGTTAGGAACAGAAACAAACTAATAAAACCTCTCGCAGCTTTATTACTTTTTCTTTAACAAAATAACGAAACAATATTAATAATCTTCGATTTTAGAGTCCATATTATAACTGTGCTAATCATACTAACGGGCTACAATCGTAAAATATTATTGAATAAAACTTACTTAATGATTAGTTGCATCTTCAATTTGTCGTATAACATTGGTATACAACAGGGTTTTGGTCCTTTGGGGACTTTTAAAATCTGTGGCTTGTGTTAGACAACTGCATAATCTGAACGAGTTACGGCGGAGAATAATTAAGGAAGTGCAATTAATTCGTCAACGGACTTTGGCAAATTTAAGTCGTCTTTTTTTATATTTTGATGTTTTCAATCAAATTTGCTGCATTAGATTCAACTAATAACTGCTAAACCTGCTTGTTATTGAACGCCGAAAACAGAGCTCTATTTGAATTTTCAAAAACAGAGAATGGTCAGATATTCATGGATAATCATTAGGTAAGGCCAACTATGATGAATACTGAGACGACGACCTTAATTCAGAAATGTTGTATTGACACAATAAATCGGCAGGGACACAAACAAAACATCGGTTTTTTTTAAGTCTAATGAAAATAACATGAAACTGGTAGCCATTATTTTGAAGACGAAGCTGTTGCCTTTGTGGAATTGATTTTAGGACGCGTTGCAGGTAATAAATTGTATTGTGGCGTTCATTCTATTTATTATTTCCTGTTCGTTTTCTTCAAAAAAAAATCCAAACATAGGAATTCACATCTGGTGACCTAGCAGGTCATGATATTCGTCCATTTCGTCCGATCCACCTATCTGGAAAACGATTCTCCAACTGCGCTTTTGCAATTCTGGCATTATGACCTGGTGCGACATCGTGCGTATAATACATATTGGCTTTGATAAATAATGGAACGTTGTCCAATACCTGCTCCAACACATTTACGTGTTCATTTGCAATTGATCTATGCGACAGAAATATTGGTCTTATAATTTGAAACTTTAAGATGCCTACCAAACAATCATATGAAACTTTCATTGGTCTCCAAATACTCGAATGACTCTGGAATTTTTATCCGTTCAGAATTTGAAATTCTGATTAATATTCGCTTTAATAAGGACTGAAACAACTGCTTCTTACTTGGAACTAGCATTTCCTGTGCAACTAAATTAAATTACGACACTTATTCGTCTAGTACTGGAAATAGGATCCTGATCAGCATTATCCAAATGTTCTTCTTTAACGACGTCTTAATCTACTACCTGCATCACGTTCACTGTGAGTAAATGTGCCCGTTTCACGAAGTCTCCGAATCAATCTTCGAAATGTATTAACAGATGGGTACTCCGCTGTCGATATTCCATGGCCCATTCGTCTTTTGCCTAGCGAGCATTTCCATTGCAAAACCCGAATACCACATACATACATATCAGCGTATTTGTTGAAAGTATACCTTGCAAATTGCTTGGCATATCACAAGAACAAAGTAAGTAATGGAAGGGAAAACAATGAACGTTAAACTGACAGCATAGCGGTACAGCACAACATTTACTTAAATGTGAAAATTTTATTAAAATCCAAGTAGCTATGCCAAATTTCCTTTTGTTTCCAAAAAATAAAAAAACGGTACTCCTATCTAGCGCAGAGCAAAGACGTGTGCTCAAATCAGTTCATATCGTGTTTGTTATATCGACAACGAGAAATATTACGCCACTACTGATATGGTGAACATTTTTTGCAATGTAATTTGAATACGATACAGTTCGAGCCATTACGTTAGTATCGCTTTCTCTATTCCCTCTTACTCTAAAGGATGAATTACAAGGCTTACATTTGACATTGACTGAAGAAGCGGACGGTGCATTTAAAAATGAAACGAACGACTTACAACTCGAAGAGACTGTAAAAAATATTTGAAGATCGATTTCGGCGGTTCAAAATAATAATAAATAAATCTGTTTCGTCCAAAAATGGAAATTAGAGAGGCAGAAACGTTATTTTGCGATATTTTTCATTGTACCCGTAATATGTTGCACATTCGTAATTCATAACAAGTGCCATATAATAAAGAAACATTCGTTTGTCCCAATAGTTGTTTCGATACGCGAGTGTAGTTTTGATTGGAGTCTTTCAGGTGGCGAGGAACCGTCAAGCAATTTGCGTAATGGAGTGTATGTATGTATGTATATAATTCCTGTCTGTATACAGATACATGTATGCATGTAAGGATGAACGCACAGAGGGTGAGGTCACGGAGGGTGATTAGCAGCGTCATATGTCTTCAACGGTCTTCTATTATCGTATTACAATCACACGCCGATTGGCTAAGCTGGTCTGTTGCCTCGTGTTTGTACGGCATCGCATAATTTTTATGCCATTATACGGGCACGCTCCACGACCATCCGAGAAAGGGTGAAGTTAAATAAATTATTATTATTATTACGTCGGATCAAGGCGATTGGGTATCTACGCCTTATCTAGTTCAGATATTGCCAACGGTGATTGTAAAAGTAACCGTTGTGAAAATTTACTCTGAATTTGGATATCGAAATTGGCGAAAAACGTCTTTATTTTCGTAATATATACACGTCGCGATCGAGATATCTATCATATATAGCAACAATTGTTTTATAACTTCTATGTAATAACTTCTTCGATAAAATATTAACCCCGTTGATATGATAAAGACATGCATAAAACAGAATAATTATTATAAATTCAGCGATGAGATAGATCCACAGCCGAACTAGTGGTTAAGAAGCATGACAAAGCTCTTAAGCTCTTCATTAGCAGAGATTTGCATAGCATGATGTTAAGGAGCCCTATTCACAAACATAATCGTGAAGATATAAAACGAATATTACATTAGGCCAGGTATTTACATGTGAACGACGCGTGGCAGAGAGAAACACAAGATATTGTTTCAGTTTTTCGGAGTACGTAGTGGACATTGAAAAGCGAATGTAAATATGTTAGTCGACATGATTATTATTATTATTATTACTTAATAGGTACGTGTAGTTTTATATTGTTTTAAAAAAGAATACATTGAAACAGCAATTCTAATATGTTTATTACAATGGATATGGGCATTATAATAAATACAGAATTATATTGCTTTTTTTATAAAAGAATTAAATATTCGTTAAACACATGATATTTTCATATTTGTAGATGTCCCAAATCGTCTACACTCAACTTTCACACAATTCCTTGACTGATCAGCATCACATTATTTGCGCCACGAACTTTGAAAGATGCCTAAACTAAATCGCATTTAAATCGGAATAAAATTTCATCGATGCTATATTTTTTATGACGCGACTTTTCTCATCTAAATTAACGTTCATATTACAATTTAATATTACGCTATCAGCAGGTAAATTCTGGAACCTCAACCACTCGATCATTTCACTTTTCGCCAGATTCGAATTAGGAGCTTTATTTTCCTGAATGTTCTGAAATGGGAGCACATAACTTTACAACAATTTGATTTTGTTACGGCCGCATTCTACCATGTGTATTTATTATACTTTATTTTTCAAGAACCCTGTACCAAGGGTACTAGGAAAATTTTGCAATACAGCTTTGTTTATTTAATTTTTTTAATTTCCTCTACACTCAATACACCTCTTCATCCTCCGAAACCAATCTTTAAATCAGTTCTGCCAAGTTTCACTAGGCAGTAAAGCGCACTCGTTGTCCCAAGCCCGCAGAGGTCCTCATCACTGGAAAACCGCCTCCCTTCTAGCTTAATTTTCACATGCGGGAAGAGTGCAGGGGAGCAAGATCTGGACTGTAGGGAGGGTGCTCGAGAAGTTTCAATCCTGTCGTGGTCAAATATTCGGTGCAGGCTTTGGCGCGGTGAGCTGGAGCATTATCGTGATGGAGGAACCAGGTGTCCATTTTTGACTTTGGCCGCAGGTTCCTCATAGATCCAATGACAGGCACTGTTCAGTATAGAAGATATAAAGGACGAGGAACACGAAGGATAGTGGCGATTTTTCAGCATTGCGACTGAAAAACTTTCAGCGGCTTAAGCATGACCACCGCTAGAAGAAAATAAAATGATAGTGAGTTCGCGAACGCAGGGTGGGCGAACGAATTTATCTTGTAAGGCGTCACGGGTGGTTCTCCGGAAGTAAGGATCGAAACCTTCGTACATGAATACACATAACGAGGGCGCCAGCACATAATACATACAGAGGCGCGCCCACACTTACACTAAAACACGGACATGCAAACAATACACACCTACACGCTTGCTCGCACGGATACAAAGCCACAATTGCTGGAAGGATTAGAACGACGACGCCGGAGGAAGTTGCATAGAGGATTCGGCATTCTAACTGAAAGCGCGATAGCGGCGAGATCCCACAGCACGAGCACGCCAGCACACACTATACACAGAAAGCCGTGCTTAAAATCACACTAACACTCATGGTCACGCAAGTCATGAGGACGACCACGATGACCAACCATGGGGTAAGTGGTGATAAGTTAAGTATAATTCTTTTTTATTTTTTTTTGAGCGAGCACGAATGAATGAGAGAGATGCCGACACACACACACACACACACACACACACACACACACGAGCGCGCACACACATCAACAATACGGATACACACGGCACAAACACGAGTACGAGCGACACACTAACACGCTCAAACACTTGCGCGACGTATACAAGGTGAGCATTTGTAGATCTACGGAATGAATGTCCGAATGAACGTATTGAGTGGAGAAGCTACCAGGTTCTCTGTTGTTACAGGGGCCCAAAAGGAGGAGAGGCGGCGGAGAGATTCCACCGGGAAGAGGAATGCTAAGACTGTAGAGCGGAGACAAGACTACGGTGAAGAACGATTCATCGGCCTCTCGACCTGAAAGGATGTGTATGATAGAATACCGGACATTTTAGTGAATGAGATTTATAAGCAGCGGACTACTTCCGCAGAGTAGGAGCGAAATTGTGAATAATATTTAGGCAGGACGCGGGCTAGGCCTAACTTAGAGCTCTAGATAAGACTAGTTTAGATTTAGATAGTTAGCTTTGTAGCAACTAAAGATTAAGGTTAGGTTACATCCGGTGTAGTGCCACAGGCGGAGCACCGGATTCTAGGATAATTATTGTTAATTATCTAAGTTTCTTTTCTAAATAAAGACTGTTCAGTATACCACTTAGTTTTGAGTGTTTTCTGTGTGTCCAAAACGACGCGTTCCACAATTCCACTCTATTTGAAAAATACAGCTATCATTTTCTTCTTTACAGATCGGGATTTTCTGACAACTATGGGTGTGTCCTCATCATCAAAGAGCCAAACTTTGTTTTGAGCTTTGGTCGGCACATCGTAATAGTACAGCCAAGTCTCGTCACCTGTCACGATGTTGTTCACATACCGAGATTGTCCCTTATTAAACTTTTTTAACATCTCCCGGCACCAAGTCACACGTCGTGTCATCTGCTCTTCAGTCAGTCGATGCGGCACCTAGAGAGAACAAAGTTTCTTCAATTGCAAATGATAATGCGGAATCGAACGAATTGCTGATGCATTTAGGCCTGAAGTACCCTCTATCTGTTAGTAGGTCACTCGCCTGTCCTCGCCAAGCATTTTTTTCACAGTAGTAACGTTTTCCTCCGTAACTGACGTTCGTAGCCTTCCCGGCCTCTCAGCATCCTCCACAGTTAAATTTTCCCTTTGGAATTCTCTGTACCACCGGAATGTCGTTGTGCGATGTGGACAAACATCACCTAGTGCAAGAGTCATTTCGTCGAAGTACTGGTCTATGTTTAAATTCACGCACGAAATTATAACGCAAAACTGCCCTTATCTCATTTCGTGACCACGATGCCATCGCAAGCACTTTACACTCTCACTGCTAATGAATAACTGAGCCCATCGTCATGGCGCGGCAGCTACTATGGATAGATTATACGTACATACTATGGATGTATGTATGAGCATGTCTCAACATGCAGCAACGAGCAGCTTCCTACGATTCATATTACAAAACTTTCCTAGTACCTTTGCGTAAGCATGTGTATTTGGTTATTTATGTACATACATATGTCATTAGTGTAACGTTTCATTTCAATTTGCATTTACTTTATGCGTATTTGTTTGTTAACTTTTTATTAACTTTAAGAGTTTTTTATTTAAGTCGCAAAAAGCAAGCCCTATCATGTTTTAGTTTTTTTCAGTGCATCTTTATGTAGGCCCGCATGCATCATAATCGTTATCCGTTTGCCTCCGTCTCGCCTGCATTAATAGATCAGCTGGAGGTGTACGTGGTTACTCTCTGTCCGCATGGGAATCGGACTAACGTCGAGTTAGGTCACCTCTGCAGAATGATAAGAAGCGATGCTGTATTTGAGTAATTAATTTTAGACGAGTTTAATGATCACTCAGTTGACGTTTTTAAAAAACATGCACACCGTGGAAAAGATATTTCGAAACACGTCCACAAACGGAGTGTGTTCTTTAGGGTTTCATTTTCTTCATTCATTTCCTTGTGGCTTCGCGTTTTCGTTGGTAACGTAACATGCGTTTATACGTGAAGTGAGGCCATGCCAGCCGAATGCATAAATTCTTGCTGATCGAGACGTGGAAAACAATTAATACTTAATATCAAAGATTCCCTTTTTTTCTTCAATATATTATATATGTATACAGTTAGCAGTAGCTTTCGTATCAGTTAATAAGTAGTGTCATAGATTTTCAATATATGTAGAAAGTGATTGCGTCAATGGTTAAATTAAGAATATTTTACTTGTATTAGAGGACGTACCGTTAATATTTTTGTTAATTTTTTTTCTGTTAATTAATTGTTTATTGTTGCTTTGTCAATTTAATAATTACAAACACAGTGAGTCATATTAAGTGAGCTGGATTAAAGTACCGTTGTATGTACGTATAATCTTTTGTAAGAAGTATTATGGACTGTGTATATATATATATATATGTACGTATGAGTGAATAAAATTTCTTAATCAAAATAAGGTTTATCATTTGGAATACCATGCACGGAAGGTTTTTTCATTTTGTTCAATGTACGTTGTTGCATAGTACACCCATGTTATTTTCTTGATATCAACTAATTAAGAGATGCTACTACTGAAGCAGTGTAACAACTTCTTCAAAGCTTCGCGACGAAAATGGCGCTTCAATCTATAGATCAATTCCAAAGTATAGAGCTAGGCTACATTCAAAAGTAATTTGTGATGTTTCGCAATATAAATTTAGTAAAATATTTTGTAAGTATATTAAAAAGGATTTATTTCTAGGTATAACGCATACATATGGGCACAGCTTGGACAAAGAGAAACGTACGCTAGCTGGCCCTGAAACTAACGTCCTACGTTTTTTTAATTATTTTATTATTTCAAAACCTCAATTAGCTACGATGTTCTTGGACCACCTTTTCTGCAACGATTTTATTCCCTCAGCAAAGAACGATTCCTGTCGGTCTACAAAATAGGCATTAATTTCCTCTTTCAATCGACTATCGTCTGTAAAAATGACACCTCCGAAATGCTTTTTCAAATTTTTAAATAAACAAAAGTTGAACGAAGCCTAATTCGGACTGTATTGTATGCGGTCTAGCACTAAGAAATTGCTCTCGCTGAGGATGAATCGGACTTTTTCGCCTTTCTAACGGAAGTCTGAATGATATTGGATGTGGAATTTTGTTAATGTATTACCGTAGGTAACTACTGCTATCGTAGCCCCCTTTGGCCCATATTCTCTGTCTTGGCTGTTTTTGTACAGGAATCTTAACACCTGTTCTGCTTACATTTTTTTGTTTCATGAACCTTAACGAAATTGTTTTATCCAAAACTTTACTTTAAAATATGACGGCCATTGCAATTTTCTTCGCCATATATGTATATAACAAAACATACAGATTCAAGACGATAACATCTTTCCAATAAAGTAATATATAATAGCAGAGAAATAAATTAGCAATCAAGAAAGACAAGTAAAATCACTTGCCATATTCTATACACGTATTTCTACAACTAAGTTGTCATCATCAGCGGATAATTAATCACAGTGTCGTACCTAATACTATGGTATTGTGATTAATCACCTGCTGATGATGAAAATTTGGTTGTACAAATACGTATAGAGGAAACCGATATTGATGTGGTAGGAGGTTTTATTTACCTTTTCCGATTACTTCCATCAACCACAGAATTCATTACAAGTTAACATAAATTAGTGACATTGGAAAATAAAAGCGACACACACACTGTATCGGTGGGGCTCTTCGAGAACGTTAGGTTTACTCAATATTGATTTCAAATATCAATCAGCTGAATCTCTACAAATTGAAAAATGTACGTTAAATTGTATTTGTGTGCATTCTTATGAAACACGTCGACCAACAAAAACACCTAAAGTAATTACATCGGTTTCATTGTCTTATATCGAGTCTCTGATATCGCATAAAGAGAAGTCGAAATAAATTCGCAAATATGTAAAATAGGCAGATGCGTTCCATTAAACGCTACTTGTTCACACATGTCGGTATTAATTTAAAAATTTCGCAAGCACACTTGACAAAAAGTCGGTCCCAGTGCTCTATCACAGTTAGCGTTGTTAACGCGATGTCAACTACATAGGTTTGGTCCATCTGCGACTTATTATTCAATTCTGATGGGCTTCCTTAATTAAAATAAATTAATAAAAAAGCGGGCTCTCATGGCCGACATAATAAATTAACGTCGATATAATAAACTTGGATGTGTTTATGAATAATCTATCAAAAATCTAACAAAAAAGTGTGTAGTGAAGGCTATAAAAGAAACACCCGTCGTAATTATTATCACGTGTGCTAAAGTTCTCGTTATAATTTTAATGTCGATTGTAGCGTGGCCACGTTTAATGTCATAAAAGCAGGTTGCCTTTTAAAACGATAACCGTAACATTTCTTTGACCTATAAACACACACACAGGTCCGTCTGTTGGACACGTGCACCACCAAGTACAGGAGATGTTTACGCTATCTCCTCGACAACAATGAAACTGCCTCTCAGTGAGATTTCGATATTGCAGATAAAAACGCACCTAACTAAAATGCGTAATGTGTATAATATACGAGAGCTAAAGTTTTAATTGTGACAGCGCACTACAGTACGAAAACTGCGCGATGTAATCAGACACACTATCGCTTTTACGTTTATGCTATAGGTAAACGAGCAATTGTATTTCTGAAGAGTCCCTAGTCAGTAGAATGGCTGAAACGTCAACAAATGAAGAAAGTATTGTGGATATGGTTCCGGTGTAGAAACTGCTTTAGACAGTACACCGCGAAATTCGCATTACCAATACTACATATGCTAAATATGTAGCTGTCGTACGACTTTTTTCGGAAACGGAGTGAAATGTTGCCGATCGACTGAAATGAAATTAACCTTTGGTTATTAAAGTGTGGGCGCCCACTGCGATTTAAGACGATACTACGAGCTTATTGAAATTATATTAAAAAAGTTACTGGGCACGTTATAGTGCAGTGATGGATGATCAAGCGTATCAAGATGCTAGAGCTGTCAAACATTGTAATGATCTCAGATGAACGAGCAAGATATATTTTATGTATGAAAATAGTTTTCGACCACCGCGATTGTCAACAATCAACTAGAAATTTCAAAGAATTGACACGATGTACTAATATACTAATGGCACTGTAAATACAGCAGATGTGGTTTTGCATACGTCCTATCGTGGCACCATGGAACTACGCAGTGTCATAGCGAGGTCAGTGGTTGCAGATGGATTAGTAATGTACAGCAGTAGCAATTAAGTGTCTCGTTATTTATTTCAACGGACTCGATCTACGAAAGGGAAACAGAAAGGACAGATTTGGGTGTCGGCGTCAGAATAAAAGCTCTCTTGACTGTGCTTTTACTGTGTAAAGGGACGTAGTATTCTTTGATTATTATTCATGTCCATTACTACCTAGAATATATACTCGTATTTTATATAAAAACCCCACCATCGCACATGACTAAAAATGCCAATGCTTTGCATAAATGCCCAATCCAATAGTTTTATTGCCAGTAAACAGTTCGTTTGCAAATTTCATGTTTCGTTTGGGTTTTTTTAAATTTATGGACAAATAAATATTTATTATTATTATTATTATCACTATCCTATTAGTTTATAAAGTATGAATTGCTAATTTACTTTGAGCTAAAACGAGAAAATTTATTTCCATTAATCGTCCTTTTCATTGTATTTTTCTTAATTAAATTCTATAGAAAATATTGTCAATGTACTTAAAAATGTTTTAGAATGCCACTCCGCTAAATTGTCTTTAGCATAGGACAATGAAATTTCTACCTGGATTTCATTAACCGTTAGCTAGGGAAAAAAACAAATCCCAACAAATTTCTTAAATGTACACGAAGAAATAATAGTTTACCTGTCTGCAATAAAAATAAAATTTCAAATAAAACTGTGTGTGTTTGTGACAGTAGACGGTCTATAAAAAAGAGGCTCAGAGGTGATGACCCGTGCTCGTATGCGTTCGTGCTCTCACTTTTTGTGTTCACCCTCGCCATGGGTAGGCCAGCTCGTGTAGCGGAGCCAGGTGAGGGTCATTGATTTGCACACATGGTGCTATTAATTACATGGCAGCAGTATGGGCAGGGGTCGCACCGCCAATTTGATTCACCGATGCGCTTTATCGGGATTGTGAAGTGGTTTTTATTTGTATTCACACGCGACGACGCCACTGACAACATCATTATGATTGGAAAGGATTAATTATTTTTTTGGTAAGTTCGAGTTTAAAACTTTGCCACTCCATCGTCCCCTAAACACTACGAATCGGGCAAAACACCCAGATGTTCGTTTCTAATTGATTTCGATAACGGTAGGGCGTAGATTTACTGCATTATTATGGCATCTATGTAACACGAATTTAAGGTACATACGATGCATACGTATGTACCTGTAAATACATAATTCAAAAATGCTATTCGGTATTTGTATACTTGTGTGAACATAACATTGGAAGAATAAATATTATTAATTACGATTAGATGTTAAAGGGCAGTTATTAGAACGACCATTCGAACTAATAAATATCTTCGAGGCTATTTAAAAGAAGAAGCGACAACCCCGTCTAATAAATAGCTGTCACAGGCCGTACACACACATCTTAGAGCAAGTATCTGTGAGTGATCAAAATCGACAGACACCAAAATATGCATATGTTGTACATCATCTGAAAAACATCTCAACTACTAAGCAAGCATGTGCATTGTGATGGGAATGAAAACATAACCTGAGCGTTATTTATAACATAATTATTATACGATTATTATAACATTTTTAGTATTGGAAAGTTATAAAGCAATGTCCAAAGTAGTACTCAGTTGAGAGAATTACGACGAACGATAATATAATTACACTATGTGGTAAAAGAAAAACGAATCGTCCATTACTAAAAGTACACATTTTTAAATCAAATTTTGCCGTACAAATGTTTACTTTGTCAAAAATAATAAATGCTTAAAAAATAGCAAGAAAACAATCAATTTTCGTGACGATTTTTCCGAACCCTAATGAAAGAAGTCGTTTTTCTCAATGCTGCTAACCGAACTATAATTATAGTGCTTGTACGATTAATGATTAACACATAACATGTTGGTAATGTACAGATAGTAGTTTTTTTCTTTCTTTTACGCATCATAAAGTTAATAATATTCAGTTAGTAATTTACAATATGCGATTTCTCTGAAGTATATCGAGATTAACTTGTAATGTTACACGTCATTTGTACAGAAATTTAAGAAAAACCACTTGATATTGTATGATTTACTGAAGATTATATACGTAAGGAACAATTTGTTGTTTGAAACACTTATGTATTGGATTGGCAACTAAGTACTTTCGGTTTTGTAGTATAAAATAAAACACTTTTTTTTAAACAAAGAATAGTTTTTAATCAATTATATATTTTCCATTTTGCTCAACGACCTTTTGCCATCTTTCTTTCAGCTGCATGATTCCGCGCTCATAAAATTTCTGGTCCTTATCAGCAAACAACTCAACCAGGTGCGAGTGAAGGTCATCGTCATTTGTGAAAGTTTTACCATTCAAAGAATTCTGCAAACTTCGAAATAAATGGTAATCAGATAGTGCTAGATCAGGGCCGTATGGGGGATGTGGCATCACTTCCCAGCCAAGCTCCAATAGTTTCCCACGAGTTGCCAAAGATGTGTGAGGCCTTGCATTATCTTGGTGGAAAACTACGCCTTTCCGATTTGACAATTCTGGCCGTTTTTGTTTGATTTCTTCATCCAGTTTTATTAATTGTTGACAGTAAACATCGGAATTGATCGTTTGGTTCCTTGGAAGCAGCTCAAAAAACACAACACCTTTGTAATCCCACCAAACTGACAGCATGATTTTTTTTTGATGCAATTCAGCTTTCGATGTGGTTAGAGCTGGTTTATCGTGTTTGCTCCATGATAGTTTTCGAACTATGTTACCCATTTTTCATCACCAGTGATGATTCTTTTTAAGAAAGTCATTTCGTCTAAGGTGCATATCACAAAAGTTGATTCTTTGTGTTAAATGAATTTCTTTCAATTCGTGAGGTACCCAAATATCAAGCTTCTTAACTAGCCCAAGACATTTTAAATGTTTTTCAATTGTTGTGTGCGATACATGTAGCCTCTTCGCAACCTTTCGAACAGTTATATGATGATCCTCTTCAATTATGACTTTGATTTGGTCATCATCAACTTCAGTAGGCCGACCAGAAAGTTGCTCATCTTTGAGGGAAAAATCTGCAGGACGGAATTTTTTATACCAATTCTGACACGTGCGTTCTGTTAAGCAATTAGCACCATAAACTTCACATATCTTTTTGTGAGCCGCCGCAGCTTTCTTTCCTTTACAGAAAAAATAGAAAAAATAGTAAAATATGTCGAAAATGTTCGATTCTGCACTCCATTTAAAATTAACCCACAACTAATAGCTTTAATAAAAATCACGCACTACTTGCTTCTGAAGTTACGTCAATGTGACTAGTATCACGCGACAAACGGTAAAGTACAGCACTAACATACGTTATACAAAAAATAAAGCAACGCTCTCTATCAGTAAAAACCGAAAGTACTTAGTTGCCAACCCAATACGTTATTTGACTGTAAGATTGAAATGTCGTCGTGCATGTGAAGTTTGTTTTTTTTTACATCCATGGTGTTTTTTTTAGTAACAACTAATTAAAAACTTGTACTGCTGAAGCAGTGTAACAGAGTCTTAGTGGTATTTCCAATGTTCGACTTATTTAATATCGTACGTCACATGATAAGTTACTAATCGTAGATAAAAGTAATTCTCTAAGACTTTGCAGATTTATATTTTTATTTTGCAAGAAATATTTACCTTGTCTTTCATGTTTTAAACTTTTATTTTTAATATTACACTAAGCAAAATAAAAGTTAAACACATTTCTTGTACTTTATTTGCCGTACTCTGCTCTTCGTAAATACTAAGACAGCTTCCCCCACGGATGGTAACACTAATTTTTCTTTCATAGTTTTGGATCAGCTTAGTTAGGTTATTCAATTGTAACAGTTTGCAGCTGCGAATAAGTGTTTTAAAATACCAAGAGTTCGAAGACAGCCAAATTATCGCCGACTAAACAATTTTCAAGGGGGACATACAATGGGTGTTGCCTTTGGTGATATCACTGGACGGATATAGAGAAATATTGCACTATAGTCATTCGTCGTTGCAGAGATTGGTCTCAAGAAAGTAAGCGACAGCAGAGGCCTTGGACAATCTATGGAAGATATTCTTTTGGCAGAAATATGTCGTATAACAATAATTCATTCCATATACATAGTCGTATTCGTTCGTTTTGGTCGATTTCTTATCTTTGAAGATGAATAATACAACCTCTCACTAGTCGTAAACGTCGCATCTTTAGATTAGAATGGTGCAATGTATGGTTAGATTGGGATGAAGAGTGGAGCAATTTCGTCTTTTTTTTATACAAATCTTGTTTTTGTTTGCTAGCCCATGATGGTAGTAGACGAGTAGTACGATGTGAAATAGGAGAAAGACAGTTTTCAAATTTTTCCATTAAACACCAAACACTTTATTTACTGCGGGATCGGTGATTTAGAGTGTAATTTACATCAGAAGTAGGACTCTTTTAGTATTACTTCAATACCATTTAAATGCTCAAAAGTACGTCCGTTCACGAAGTTCAGGAGCCATTCGTTTCACCACATATCCAAGGGCTAAATAATGATACATTCCAGCAAGACAATAATGATGCAGCTGCTATATTACGACATGAATATTCTCAATTGATCTCCGCGATCGCCCGTAGAACATGTCTGGCATATGATAGATTAAGAGATAGAACATCTTATTAGAAGCATGCCCGGACGTATAACGGAATGAATTTATTTACGTAATGGGGCAACTCATTGCTAAACTTTCTTTATAAAAGTTACGAAATTTTTCAATGAACATTTACTAAATATTATTCCGGACACGGAAAACAATTGTGTAAAATTTGGTCTAAGAATTTCTTTTTACCTTTGCGTTCGTTTCTACATACTTACATTACATTAATCAAACGAAGTAGTGAGGACGTGGTTCCAAGACTAAGTGACGTTATTACTTCTTTTATTCGCCTTTTAAATGGAGTCGTTTTCATAGTTAAAAAAAAACTTTAAATCTCTCATGAGCACATTTCAAACTCAAAGTAATTAAATCTGATCCATAGGAAAACAGCTGTTCAACTTTCTCATTTCAGCCCTTTCGGATTTCTGATTCATTCGAAACGACTTTCGATTTTTATCGGATTTCGTGTGCGGACCGACAAAGGTAACTATTTCACGACACGATAGCTCTCTCCTTTTTCCGTTTCCATTTGATAACCTATTGAAAAGACTCGACTATATCTCGGACGGTAATGATTTACCGCCCGCAAAGAAAACGACAACACGTCCGATTTAGCAAAAGGTTGGCAGTCAACGTTGATTGTACAAAAGTTTTACTGTTGATGTATCCTCAAGATGGAAAACAGGTCGGGGCTAGGACGAGACGACGAGCAAATGCCAGGTTAAGCGTCATCTGGTAGACGGCACGTGCCCTGTTGTTGCCTCTTTTCTGACCCCATCAACGGTCGCCGCGATTCTTCATCCGTGTCCTTATACACATTGTAACTACCTACTAATAACGACGGCAATGCTATGCAAATAGATGCATAAAACGTTTTTATTTATGGACGAATCAATCTCTTGATGGTCTCTTTCTGGGGAATAAATTAATATCGTAAGCGTCGCGATTATTTATTATCGTGCGTTCGACAAAGAGGTAAACACTCAGTCAGCGTTTATACTACATACTCATGTACATCACCGTCCACATTAGTTCGGACAGTTAATGCCTTCTAAAGAATAATATAATTGCGTTTAAATATAAATAATATATTTACATTAGGTCCTTTACGAGACCAATAATTCTTGGAATAATCCGTACCGCCATAAGTACGATTATTTTTGAGATAATATTGCAAGCAAAAAAACTTGTAAAACTTACCTACGCTCACCCCAAAGAATCTTGTCAACCGAAATGTGCATTAGTTTTCAAATAGACTTGTTAGCATGCGCATTACTGATAAGACAGTATTTTTTATGTGAACTTCTTAAAATGCCGAGAGAAAAACTAGCAAGTTTAGAAAAACGTTGTGTAATTATTGCTTTTCATCGAGAAGGTTATTCAGTGCATCAAATTTCCAAAAAGACACATATTAATAAATCGACAGTTAGTGATATCATTCGGCACGTTTAGCTCGCAAGCGAATAACATCTCACGCCGACAATGAGCCTATAAAAATGCTGAGTAAACGAAATAGGAGACAGATAGTACCCGAAATCGCCACACAAATTAATCACGACCGTACAAGAAAAAATTCTGTTACTACGATGAAAAAGAGATTAAAAGCTGCAAATCTTCACGGCCGCATTGCTGTAAGGAGACCCTTACTTCGACGCAGAAAAGGGCAAAAACGACAACAATGGACAGAAACTCACAGAGTTTGGACACTGGGTGACTGGAAAAGAGCCGTATAGGTGAATCAAAGTTTGAAGTGTTTTAACAATCAAGGCGTGTTTTTATAAGAAGAGCAAGTGGTCGAAGAATGCTGCGGGAGTGTATAGTGCCAGCCATCAAACAAAGAAGAAGTTCTGTCCTTGTTAAAGTTGTTTTTTGTTACGCCGGTACAGGGGACGTGAAGCGGTATTTTACGAATGGAGGGTTATTTAGAAATATTAGAAAAAAATACAATACCATCGGGGCTACGTTCAATGGGAGAAAATTTTGTGTTTTCGCAGGACGACCCCAAACACTCAGCAGTAATATGTAAGAATTTTTTAAATAGCGAAGAAAACAATAACACCTTACAAATATTCGCACAAATATTACAAATTGTTGCTAAACGACTATCTTGTGATATGTGAGATATAGGTTTGGCACCATCACTAGTTTTATCAGACAAGTATGAAGTAGTCCACGAAATTAAACTACCGCCAATGTTATAAAGTATAAGACTGCGGAGCAACAAAATGTTGCTCCTGCGATCGGATCCATTTTTTGAGTCCACTTCGACTAAATTCCTCTGCTTTACCATCTGGTACTTTATTGGGATGGGTAGTGTATCGACGGGACGGCAGTCAGCATGGACTGTACCATCAAATGGTCAACCACGCAAGCATCTAAGATCAAATCTACACAACACTCTGGCGTTAAGACGCGTTAGACAAAATTTCGATAACTGACTGTTTTTGCCAATGCATTTTAGTTTTTTCCTGTTTGAAATGTTTTTATGATTAACAGGAGATCAATGTTCTACCATTAGATTGCGTTAGGAAGAATTCCGGAGACTGTGTTATAACCTAGAAGAAGATTTCTTGAAAGACCGATGGTTTTAAAACCAAATAAAAATGACCTTTTTTCGTCTCGATTTATTTACACTTGTATTAAACAAATTAGTTTTTATATTTGACATTTGAAATTACTTTCTTGTCTAAAAAATACTTCAATCTGTGCTGTTTTTTAACGCGTGAACAATTCCAAGAATTTTTAATCTAAACCGTCTCAAAATAAATAATGTTTCGAGTATTTGAATTGTTTTAATGCTTATCATTTGATGGTCAAAATATTTTCTTTTTAATGTGGTATCACATATAGATATTATCTTAAATGAAATGGAAGCAGAAAAGTGAGGTTATAAATTTATTTTAGGATATCGTAGACATACCTGGATGCCATATTCTCTAATATATATATTCCTATGTACCTGATGTACCGGAAAGTCATTATCGGTTTTTCTAACAGATGTCGCTAGCCTTAAGTATACAATATTATAATTTGACACTTATGTCATTTTATTCTACCGACGTCAAGCTTCGAGGCCATACATGTTATATTTTGCGAAAGTAACACCGACATAGATTTGTACCTCTTTGAAAATGTCGAGGTTTTAAAAATGATTCTGATGTCAAAATGTCCCTCTTTAGATCTTGCAGCTTAATACCGAGATAACTTTAATAGCATGTCGAAATGTGAACTTTTGCAAGTTCAAATGGATTGTCAATAAGGTTTGAATGATTTTGCTTCGGAACTATTATTTTAAGGGCACTATTCGTGAAAATGATGGTACGACGATCGTTTATGTATATTAGGATTAAGTGAATTTATAAAAATGATTCGTTTCCGCGCTCTTAAGTCTCGTACAATAGTTATTGAACATCTCTGTATCGATATCCATCCACGAAATCACAAGTGTGTAGGTATTTCAAGTTGAACAAATTTATTTCACCTGACACACATGTTGTACGTCTTTAAACTGTATGCACTGCTCGTAAATGCAATGAAACACATACACAAATAATTTCCATTAAATATTAATAAACCCGTAATAAAAATTAATAATTAATGCTTCCTATGATTGTTATTCATGCCCGAATGCATCCAGACCGAACAAATCCCGCTCGTTTTTCGAACTAATTAAGGAATGTTTATTTATGTAATCTCTAACGTTTCAAAGTGTTGTTTGTGTGGTTGTTATTTTGTTTGCCATTAGAACTGAATAGAAACGGAAACTTTAATAGATGCGGGGCCCTCTGAACCTTTCGTAAACGGGCATCTTCGACAATGTCGTTTTCAATGTGGGAAGTCATTCTGCACCTGCATGGTGTAATATCATGTTTTATTGTTGTACTTGGACTGTTCACATTTTATTTGAACTGTTTTTTTCCGTGTACTGCTTTCTTCGTGATATGACCGTACGGAAGAGTACTAATGAAGCATTCTAAAAGGCTGTCCAGAACATGCAGTGGACTAAGGCGGGACGACTCGTTTTCAATTGTGACTTTTCACAGATGAGAGATAATATGTCATCTGCAGAAGTGGGCAACCAGCCGGACATACATTAACGTACGCATCCTCGGCTTCTAGTTTTAATCACGCAAATTTAATTCATAAAGATTATCTTTTGAATTTTAATCTTTGCACGTAATTAACTTAAATGTCGCTCTTTAATATTGTTATCGCATGTAGGTCATCGGTGTTATTAATGACTGGGGATTATTATCGCTTAAAACACTTTTTCATTCACAACACATCCAAAATTCCGGAATTAAATGCCGCCAACAGTTTCATTATCAATCGTTCCACGTTATTGCATTCAATAGCTAGAAACTCGGTCGTCTTGTCTTGTGTAATATTTCTCATGTAATCCCCTGACAATTTCATCGAAGCGCTTTAGATGCCTACGTATGAACATACAGAGTGTTACAATAGAATACGATCGTCTTGAAAAATCAATGAAATGAAAACGAATGATGACGAATATTTTGAATTTGCTTGCTGCTTATTACGACACTGATACATAGACGACTATCTATGAAAGATAATATGATTTAAATGTCCACCTCAGCTATTTTGACAAGAGGTCAGTATTTTGCTAGATGCAAGTGACTTTTCTGGCACTTGCAAAAAAAGAGGTGAGAACACATTTCACTTTATCTCGAAAGAATAATTCGAACATTAAATAAACAAAGATATCTTAAAACATTCCGCTTATCGGGGAAACCCCTTTTGCGCGAAGAACAGCCCGTACAATTCGAAGGCTTCGTTTCACGAGTTTTTCAAGCACTCTATTCCGTATACTATTCCATTCTTCTTGCAATATGTTCCACAAGTGATTTGTTGAGATAGGCCACACTTTTCAGACCCTCCTGTCCAATTCATCCCATAACAATACAATACCAATAACAAGAAATTCTTATATAAATTAACTAAAAACTATATAATAATTTTTTTTTTGATCAATAAGGTTGATATATAACCCCTTTCCACATTAACCTTTGTAAATTCTGTATACGCATTTCGACAACCAAGTTGTCATCATCAGCAGATATTTTCAAAGTGTCGCACCTGGTAAAACACGGCGAAAAACAACTGTACGAAAATCAAACTCCGTACGCGATCCACACTGTGATCGTACACTGTGTTTGTTTCACAAGATTTTTAAAAATTATTTTTACTTAAACTAACATGCACTACATTGAAAAAACATCTCGGACTTCTGATTCAAATTCATCTATATAATAATATAAAAAATTATCAAAGAGTCAATGCTGTATATTATCTTGGTATTAAGAAGCATCCTTTGGCGGGTATTCATCTTGTGCGCCCACAATATCGTGAAAATGGTAACTGACGTACATATGTTATATGTTATATGATAATGCACCATCTCATCGCTCGACGTTTATCACTAATTTTCTAACTACAAATGACATTTTAACCGTCAACATTCACCGTATTCATCGGATTTGAGCCCCTGTGATTACTATCTATTCTCAAAACTACATTTGCCGGTGAAAGGACAACGTTATACCGACGTCGAAGACATTAAAAAGGCGTCGAGAGCGATCTTGAAGGACATCTCTAAAGATGAACTTAAAAATTCATTCGACATGTTAATTGACCGTGTAAAACGTTGTATTGAAGCCGAAGGCGACTACTTTGAATAAAATAATTGAATTTGATCGGAACAGTAAGCTTTCGTATTCATTTTAAAAAAGTTCCTTTTCCTCTGAGACAGACTTTGTATTATAGTGTTGCAGCATTGTATTTATTTTGTTCATCAACGTGCAACATTTTTCCCTCATGAATTAACAGACGTGTTTGTTATAGAAGAACACGTGTGCCTGCCTGCCTGCCACATGTATTCACGTGAAGAAATTTAAATTATGTGGGAAACTTGACCGATGATGCGAATTAAGTAATGGTAGTAGGAAACGGAAGTAGTTTAACTAAAATAATTTGTAGTATATACTTACATATGTACATACGTAAGTATTTCGTGCTATTAAAAGAGAAGAAAGTATTTAAGCAATCAACTTTATTAAACCAATTTAACCGATATTTTTAAAGTGTCGTCTAATTTCCAGTTATGAACGAGGGCTGAATGGTATTCCGAAATAAAGGAAAATGACAGTTTTTAATCGTCAGCGTGTCGAGAAAAGAAGTACGTTGAATTATTTTAAAGTTGCGAATACCGGAAATGAGTACGAAAATAAATATCCTCCCTAGTCTAACTGGGATCGCATCGTCATCAGCTAGTTCATCGGGTGACAGACAACTAGATAGGTGTCAGCAAATAAGCGGTATACACTCCGCGCAACATGAATAGGACCAACTGCATATATGACATTCGTAGTTGGTATAAACATGGTAGCGCGCTGGAATTGTTTTTTTCGAAAATAAGAGGGTTGATAAAAAGATGTATGTAGGTACCAAATATAATTTTTGTAAAAGTCAGTGCAAATGTACGTTACTAATGACAATAAGTAGAGTAATTAAACGCCACTTGAATACGACCAATCTACAAAATAAAAGATTCGTTTGCAATAACAAAATACTTTATTGTTCAATAATGAGTACTTTTGCCATTATTTCTTATAACCTCAAATAGTCGGGATGGAATGGAATTATACAGGGTTCTCAAGTAGTCAACGGGAAGTTCCGCCCAACTTCGTTTCAGCGCCTGCTCTAGTTCGTCAGCGCAACTAAATTGGGTAACATTGGAGTACAATTTACGCGACAACCATCCCCAAACATTTTCTATGATGTTCAGGTCGGGGGAGAGCGATGGCCAATCGAGAACCTCCATGCCTTGTTCTTGAAACCAGCGTCGAACAATGCGCGCGGTGTGAATACTGGCATTATCCTGTTGGAAAATAAATGGCCCACCTGCCATAACGTTGGAAAATTTGTCTTTCACCTGTTGCAGCAGTTGGACGTACTTTTCCGAATTCTGTCTGCCCTTCACTATTACTAAATCAACAGGTCCGTTATAAGAAACAGCTCCCCATACCATGACTGAACCAACATCGGCTCGCCTTCGTGACTGAATCACTTCATCTTTACGTAAATCGTGGAAATAATAAGAAAACCCATCCGGGCCATCTAAATTAAACTTCTTCTCGTCACTGAAAATAACAGTTTGCCATTCTCTTGTCCACCCCATTTTTGCTTGAGCAAACTGAAGACGTGCAGTGCGCTGAAATTCCCTTAAAGGAGGCCGTCGCAGGTCTTCAGTAACTTCTGTACAGTTCTTACCGATGCATTCGTTCCAACGTTATTCGCGATTTGTCTTGCCGTTAATTTAGAATTCGATGCTTCGCGTAATATGGCTCGACGTTCCCTCTTAGTTGTAACGGATGTTGTTCGCCCTTTAAAACGTTTTCCATAATTCTCGGGATCCCTAATAAAATTGTTCACAACCTGGTGTGATCGACTTATTTTCTTTGCAGTAGCCCTTGAGGAATACCCTTCTTGATGGAACGCTTTAATTTTTCCAATTTCTTCCATACTTAAGCACTTCTGTCGTCCCATCGTTGCACAATACCCTTAATTACAGATGTTTGTTTATCCGGATACACGTTGTAACTCGACACTCATCCAGTAGCTTACTATTAAATACTGGTCGTATCCAACCGGCGCGGTGCATTTTATATGTATGTGGTACTTACGTCACCCAATGCATAACGTTAGGCACTTTTGCGCAATAATGCGTATTATTTGCCATATCATACCATTACAAACTTGCATTGTATTTTTAGTAAATGAATTGTTTTTCAAACCACCGAAAGCTTGCAACAAGTCGGGTGGTCCTATTCATGTTGCGCGGAGTGTATGCACGTGCTAATTAAAGAACTGCTTTCGAAACAGTTAACCGCGGCGATAACGCGATGATTTTCCATTAATCGAAATAGTCGACAAATATATTTACTTTAATGAATGATAAACAGTAAAAGACTGCGTATAGCTTAAAGAAATAAATTCAACCTTAATACTACAACTGACTCGTTACATCTATGTGCTAGCTAGGTTGGCAGCATTTCTCCTCACTTTTGTCTTGTGGAGCAGTACGTATTGCGTTTTCAAATTACAAATCCACTTCACTGAACGGTAGAAACTTAGGAATTTGCTTCTTTCACATTATGTACAGCAATCGGACCACAGTCTCATATAAGGACTTTATTTAATTACAAAGGAACAATCAAGTTTATAGAAATAAAAGCGAATTAAAACATAAAGCGATTGTCAAAAAATAATAATTAAAATTTCGTATGCGCCATTCAATAGAAGAATTTGAATATTCCGAATTGTAAATAACGCGACAGCAAACAATTACTTGCAAAAATTCCTGCAATTACTCAGCAGTAAATTTAAGTAAATTAGTATCAGGGTTTCGTGCTCATCGTGACCCCCTTAAAAATTACATATTCATATTAGAAGCCTATATTTTGTTGAATATTTATGTAGCCTCGATACTTGGCTTCGGTTCCCTCGTTCACAATGAAAATGCAAATTTCTTCTTTACGATGATTATTCAATTCAGAAGAACAATGAAGATAATGTTTTACGAACGAACGTGTCCAAGTTCAATTAGAAAGACTAATGCGTGCGTGCGTTTCGCTGAAAAACGGCTGCTTCAAACAATTACAATATGTAATAAAAAAATATGTGTAGTATGGGTTGCAAAATGTGACAATAAATACATATTGATAGGTAATATGAAAGTTGGTGACGCATGTAATAATTTGTAAATCAATTATCCACCAGATTTACGAGAAATACATTTCGGCAAAAGTAATTTCAAAATAGGAGGTTCGCTTTCGGAATGTGAGTGAAAAAATGGCGTTACAAGAGGGATAAATTTTATTGTATTCGAAATTTACCACAATTAACTTATCTCTTCCTTCGAACGATCTTAAGTTTCAATTTACACCGAATACGGCGTCATACAGTGCATGATAATATGACACCTCCAAGTGGTGCTAGAGAACTTTAGACTGCGAATTGCAGACAAACGCTCGCTGAATCAAACTTTCTGATAAAACTGTTACTTTTAAAAAGCAACACTGTCGCTTATATATTTTCAAGCAAGCCTTGGCTACTCGTTTTAATGTATAACTAATATATGTTGTTTTAAATGTTTGCAAGTGTTTCTCGCACTTGGCTATGAAACTGAACGACGTTTCAAGCATTTTGGAACAGTGTTCGCAAATTTCGCAATTCCTCTGTCACTGAATTCTAGCTTTACTTGAAAAGGCGAGAAGTACAGAATATTATTCTGAAAATGTGCGTATTCATCCGGCGAACGTATCCGTTACAAGCATTACAATAAATGGACGTCCATTTTCACCAACAATAGACACTCCGAAGGTTTTGACGTTCTCAGAATGTGACGTAAAAAGCAGGGTCCTCATTACAAATGAAAAGAAAACATCAGAGAAACGGACAACCATGCATATTAACGGACTATGTTTAATTACCCTTCGTGTAAATAATCGAGCGTATATACACGACGATACGAACACTTGG
This sequence comes from Dermolepida albohirtum, assembly GCA_031893035.1. Taxonomy (NCBI): domain Eukaryota; kingdom Metazoa; phylum Arthropoda; class Insecta; order Coleoptera; family Scarabaeidae; genus Dermolepida; species Dermolepida albohirtum. Next base: position 44,051 of record JAVIWB010001184.1, on the reverse strand, counting down.
GGTATTTGAAAGGGAGCCGAAGTAAGTGTTAAGAAAGTGTAGCCCTACATATAGAAAGAATACGCAGGTGTGACTGTGAGGAGCACCTGTACAGTGGAGCAGGTGCCCCACCCTCGTCTGAGGACCGTTGTCGGAGAGTTATACCACACACGCACGCGCTACTCCTCGACTGAATCCGCCTGGAGTCTGCCGTCCAGTCTAGATATCTTCATTTAAAATTGTTACTCTCTTGTCGTTCGACTCTCTCTCTGGTTCGGCCGCGTTACCCTCTTGATTAATGAAGGAAGGAATAGTCGACGGTGAATGCGTAGTTTTTAATTAACAACTGAACCCGCTTAATAGTAATAGTGTAATATTTGAACCAAATCGAACAAGATAGGTGAAGCTTCATTTTTTGCCTGCTGCCTCTTTTTTTTCAATACATAATAACTACTAATTGCAGAGGAGAAGTATTTTTTACCGTTACGTCGTTTGTAATTTTATAACATCTTACGTACAGGTATTCAAATGAACTTTCTCAGTCTGCTTGAGCAAGTTATCGAACAAGTATTGTTGTTTCTTACTTCTGTTTCAGGATACGATTTGTCTCCTCGCGCACGAACACCACAAAAACAAACAATCGCGCGCTTCCCAAATCAGAAAAAGTTTGTGTTTTAATGGAAGTTAATTCGCTGTTTGTTGTCAATTCTGTACGTATGTAGATCGTCTACCGAAGATGGGATGCAAAATGGACAATGAGTGTGTGAGAGAACGGTGGTAATTATAGGGACGCTTATGTAAAGAGTTGTCTCCGGTGCTTTATGAACAGTTCCAAAAGAGTGTCCTGCATGTACATCGGAAATTTTAACCTGCTTTCTTATACTTTTCTCTGAAATTGTCTTCATCGTGTCACCATAAATGTCGTCCGAAGTATTTTCAGTTGAGACCCTTAGATCTGCCATAAATTTCTTCCGCTTTCCAATATTTTCTGACATTTTGTTGTAGCTGTTCAGTGCAAGAATCGAAACCCCGTGTGCATTCTAAATGGCACTGAAGAAATGCAACATTGAAATGAAAACTTTTTGTTCAGTTATAATAGCACATGCAACATAGAGATGTAAACATATACGAAGATGTGACGATTACTTTTAGAATCTACGAAATTCAAAATATGTAGTACATCGTCTATTGAAGACCATCCTAAAACTGGATTAAAAATAACCTCTCTGCCACAATGTGGTTTTTTGGTTTATTCGTATTTCAACAACTAAGTTGTCGTCTTTGCATTTAAAAAATAAATAACACTCTGCGCGTTGTCACGCATCTTGCACGAGTACAGTACTCGTACATCACTCTGTCACCGACGTGTACTAATAATAATACCAATCTTAATGGATACAAAGTTAGCTACAGTTGTCCGAGTTAATTAGAAGAACTATTCTTTTGTTTGCGAAATGGCGGAATAGTTAAAACTTTCGCTTAATCTTATAGAGGGAGTGACTTACGAACTTTCTTCGAGAAAACTATTGTAAATATTTATAAAATTATATTTAAGCCTCAGCTTTTCAATTTTCAGGAAGAGCACTATGACGAGAAACATAAATGAAACTGGACTGTACAGTTAACCGTAGCAAGTGTAAGTATGTATATTTACATGGTTCATTAGAGAGCTGCTAATCGGACGTGGAATGCAAATATAAACAGATTTACATAAATTTTGCATTTTTGTGTATATTATGGTTCCGATCGTTATTGATGATTTGCTTTACTTCCCTTAAATATAGACATTGTTTTACCAGTTCCGAAACCGTCCAGTTTTTAAACTAAAGAAAGAATCTCTCACTTTGCGAAAAACCGATATGACATACATATTTATACAAATTAACTAACCCGAACAGAATATAAAGTATTTACTTTGAAACTTAAACTCACACTAATAACTGGCTGTTGTCGACAGGTTCGTTTTAGAAAAATGTGATTTCTCTCCGGATTATATCGAATCTATTCTCCCTAACGTAACTAATCCCAACGCCATCAAAGTACCTTCCGTAAACGGCGACGGCTTAAATATCTCGCCAGCGGTTTGTATTAGATACAGTAGTGCAACGCAACTGTGCAATTAGTTCCCATTCTCATGTTTATCAATAATCAAATTGACTGCTTAATGACGAGGACAAGACGTGTTTAATTTGTAAATTAGCATCGTTCAGATTGTCATTGTCGGCTCGTCATCCGAACAAATCGTTACCGTTACATTTGTCGATATCCGCTTCTTTTTTTTTGCCTGGAGTCAATTCCCATCATACGTTTCGTGTTAAAATTCTTAACTGTTTCTGTGTCAAAAATTATCAGAAGCATCGGAGGCTGTGACACTGATTTTGATTTATGATTTCTATTGACATGAACGTACATACACTTCTACGTGTACAGCAACAGTATATCTTTATGTACACATAACAGAGACGATGTATCTTATACGAGTGAGATAATATTGAATTTGCTACATTCGTATTTATTACATATCCGCATCGCAGTAAAGAAGAAGGTAACAGGCTAATGAACATCTGAATCGGGTATATTAGTAGCGTAAATTCTTGTTATTTACCCAGCATTTATACGTTCAATGACAGTAGAGAGACGTTAGACGCCAAAATATTTTAATAATGTATAAAAAAACTCGCCAAACACTTACTCTTCTGGGAAACGTTATCAATCTGAATGAATTCAGCTATGCTGGTATTAATTGGTTTCCAGTAGTGTTTCACTCAAAGACGTATGCAGCGCTGAGGAGAATGTTTTTCTCGTACAAAGACAACGGTCATTCCACACCTAATGACGCAACATTTGCATAGCTAAAATAGTCTGTCATTCTCTGTCTATCGTTAACATTACATGTTCGTCTTATTCCGAAAAAAGCTGAATCTCTGTTTAAAACGCTATTTAAATTTTCTATAAACGACAATGAAGGATTGACTAATTTGCCTGTTGTCAGAGATACGTATTCCCCTCTAATAGTAAACAGTCTGTAAATACCTGTTGTCCCTTCACATTTCAAGTATACAACAACAATACCACGTAATAATCTTCGAATAAAATACGTAAAACTATTTCAAAAAAGTATTCAATTGGAATATCTATGCTTAAAACATTTTACAAGTTATGTGATATAACATAAAAACAATGCTGTATACACACACACACACACACACACACACACACATATATATATATATATATATATATATGTATACAGATAGGGTTATGATTGTAAGCTGAAAACAAATCGTGATAAGCAAAGGGTACTAGGAAGGTTTTGCAATATGACGCAACAATGAATCGTAGGAAGCTGCTTGTTGTTGCATGTTAGGACATGTTCACGCGTGCACAGTAGCCACCGCGCCATGTCGATGGGCCCAGTTATTCATTAGCAGCAGTAAAATTGCTAAAAATAACTTCGCTGACCTCTTTGGGTATATCGAAAAACCTTTACAATTTTGTAAAGCAAAACTTCAATTGACTAATTGAGAAACTTTCCTTGACGAATATTTATAACTAAATTAATAAATACACAGAGTGTTACAATTTGCATCAATTTTTAACGCGCACAAAATAAATTACTTTCTCTAATGATATTAGTAACATGTATTGACACAAGAATAATTGCAAAAGAAATTAATTATAGAATATTATTGTATGAAAAAGTTTGCTATACATACATATCTAAGCACATAAAAGTTGTCTAATACCTTCTTTAAATTAAACTAAAGTTATAATTGAAAGGGGTTATTACAAAGGCTACTAGGAAAGTTTTGCATGATGCAACAACGAATCGTAGGAAGCTGCTTGTCGCTGCATGTTGAGACACGTTCATACGTGCATAGTAGCCGGCGCGCCATGTCGATGGGCTCAGTTTTTCATTAGCAGTGAGAGTGTAAAGTGCTTGCGATGGCATCGTGGTCGCGAAATGAGATAGGGGCAGTTTTGCATTATAATTTCGTGCGTGGTTTAAACACAGACCAGTGCTTCGAAGAAATGACTCTTGCACTAGGTGATGTTTGTCCACATCGCACAACGATAATCAGGTGATATAGATAATTCCAAATGGGAAATTTAACTGTGGAGGACGATGAGAGGCCGGGAAGGCCACGAATGTCAGTTACGGAGGAAAACGTTACTACTGTGAGGAAAATGCTTGGCGAGGACTAAATGCATCAGCAATTCGTTCGATTCCTCATGATCATTTGCACGTGAAGAAACTTTGTTCTCTGTGGGTTCCGCATCGACTGACTGAAGAGCAGATGACACAACGTGTGACTTGCTGCCGGGAGATGTTAAAAGAATTTAATAAGGGACAATCTCGGTATGTGAACAACATCGTGACAGCGGCTGTACTATTACGATGTGCCGACCAAAGCTCAAAACAAACTTTGGGTCTTTGATGATGAGGACACACCCGTAGTTGTCAGAAAATACCGATCTTTAAAGAAGAAAATGATAGTTGTATTTTTCAAATCGAGTGGAATTGTGGAACGCGTCGTTTTGGACACACAGAAGATAATTATAGCTAAGAGGTATATTGAACGGTGCCTGTCTAAAGTCATTGGATCTATGAAAAATCCGCGGCCAAAGTCAAGAATGGACACATGGTTTCCTGGTACCCTTTGTATAATAATAAAACGTGAAACTATCCATAGAGCTATAATATTAATACTCTGTGAGAATTTATTTCTAATGAATCTTTGTTTTAATTGCATGTACTTTCTGTATTCGTGTTTCATAGCGACATCGCATTTTTGAATTAGAGATCATTTTGTAACGAATTGTATATTCTTCTGATCAAAATAAGCTAAAACGACGTAAAGACAAAAAAGTGTGTATTTATCCGTTTATATACATATATAGCCTTAAGGACCTTATTTTCTGAAGGTAGTTAAGTAAGGACAAACATTAGATGTGATGTAGGTATCCAACTCATCCACACATCATGCCGTGTCATGTATCGTTCTGTGTGTATGGTACATGTAATGCGTCGCTACATTACAGCTTGTAATTGTGAAATACATATCAACCCTGTATGTATGTTGTGTAGCTTCCTGCATTACAAACATTTACTCATCAATCCATCAGTGTAATTTAACTGGGCGTAGTCTAGAAATGCATTTTGTACAATACATCTCTACGTTTGAAAAACTCATTACGTAAGGAAATAAGTTGTTATATTCGTTTGCTAAAACCAAAAATATTGCTATTATTATTATTATGACCATTAGTTTTCGTTACCCAAGCATATCATCGGCTCCTCGATTTCTTTTTCTAAAAAAAAACCGCCGTTATTTTCCCCAGATGTCTGTCTAGTCCCGTTTAATTTTGTTCCGTTCAATCAAATTCATTTTTGGTCAAAGACTAACTAAATACACACGTTTATATTGGAGTTGCAGGTGTAACTTGTAACTCAATTAACAGTTCTTCGTGCATTTCCGTGGTGAAAAAAATTAAGATATTACATTTTAAACACCCTTGTTAACTAGCCTCTGGTTCGCTTTCCCCGGAACCGTTAATTGGATTTTTAAGTATTTGAAATGCGACTGGTCATAAAATTTTATTGTTTGAAATCGTGGACGGACAATGAACGGGCGCAGTGCGTCATCAAGTCAGACTGGCTAAACAGTTGCTTCGATTTGGTTTTTCTCTTCCGTTGGCTTTTTCTAAACGGCGTTATTGTCTCATAGGAGATCTGCAGATAGACATTTATAATTACAATAAACTGAATTGATAACCGTCGATTAAGGAGAATATTTATTAACTTCCTTTCTTTATTATATTTATCATACATATACATATATATGTATGATATATATATATATAGTATGTGTGTGTGCAAGGAAAAAAATGAAAGAAATGATTTTGTGCCATGTGTGATAATTTATAGGCGCGATGGGCAGATGTTCATGAGGATGAATGTTAACGATTATGTTTATATGCATTCCCGTGAGTCTTTAGTGCTGGTTGTTTCGAAGAGGACGTGAAATACCTTTTGTGCATATGTTTTTCTTTGTTACGCGGTCATTAATATAGAGTGCCATCATTTCAATCGACGGCGATAACATCGTCCACGTATTTATTCACTCGATTGTTATCACGGCCATATTTACTGATGAAATATACGTATGCATATAGTAAATAGAATTGTGTGTTGTACAAATTTATTCCGGTAAAATGTTAACAATAAATCAATAAGTGGTATAAAAGGCGGTCAGAAAGCAAACATTAATCGTGTTATTTATCACTACGTACGCATGCCGTTACAAAGAAATAAATAATCGTTAGATAATCGCCATACAGGTTTCGCTCTAATAGGCTCGTTAGCAGACGAAGCTTGCTCGAACTCTTTTGTCGCCTAAGTTTCGTCTAAAAACACGTATCCGAAATATATAAACAGAATCTCGGCAAAATTTTTAATTCATCCGTTGTTTATTAAACCGTTTCGAGAGTGTCAAGTCTATCGCCGTATATTACGCATTTGCCTAAATCGAATTACTTTGTTAAAGTTAAATCTATGGAAAAATTACCTATCAATTATGCCTATGGTATAGAGACAGTGCTTCAGAGTTCAGCAGCTAAGGATTGTAGTACGTTAGTTAGACCCTCGGAAGAGTGCGTCACTTGAATAATGGGTGTTTCAAGTATTTATTGGAAGCAAAAACAAAAATAAAACAAGAATTTACGCTCACGTAGTTAAAATCTGTACATTGTTTGTTAATATGACGTAGTCCGCCTTTTCACACGTCTGCAACCTCCTAAACCGGCGTCTCGAGCTTCGTTAATTAGCTTGGAGTGGTTTGGTGAAGGTGGTACAACTACGTTTCTACTACGATAAGACAATAAGAAAGAAATTTTGTGTACAAACGGCTGTATGTGACTCTAGAAACAGCAAATAACCCGCTCGCGACGTTCTCGACAAGTTCATTTAATTCTAGGGTATTGTTCACAAATCTATTAGCACAATCTCGGTATGTGACCAACATCGGGACGGGTGACGAGACTTGGCTGTACTGTTACGATGTGCCGACCAAAGCTCAAAACAAAGTTTGGGTCTTTGATGCTGAGGATACACCCGTAGCTGTCAGAAAATCCCGATCTCTAAAGAAGAAAATGATAGCTGTATTTTTCAAATCGAGTGGAATTGTGGAACGCGTCGTTTTGAACACACAGAAGACAGTCAGAGCTAAATGGTATACTGAACAGTGCCCGCCTAAAGTCATTGAATCTATGGAGAACTTGCGGCCAAAGTCAAGAATGGACACCTAGTTCCTCCATAACGATAATGCTCCAGCTCACCGCGCCAAAGCCTCCACCGAATATTTGACCACAACAGGATTGAAACTTTTCGAGCACCCTGCCTACAGTCCAGATCTTGCTCCCAGCGACTTTGCACTGTTCCCGCATGTGAAAATGAAGCTAAAACGGAGGCGGATATCCGGTGATGAGGACCTTCTGCGGGCTTGAGACAACGAGTGTGCTTTACTTTCTAGTGAAATTTGGCAGAACTGGTTTAAAGATTGGTTTCGGAGGACGGAGAGGTGTATTGAGTGTAGAGGAAATTTTTTTGAAAAAATTAAATAAACAAAGCTGTATTGCAAAACTTTCCTAGTACCTTTGTATAGTTTAGCTATCGTGTAGGTCAGCGTTATCACAATTATTAGTTTTTAAAGTAAAGTTCAGTAGAACAAATTCGAATAAAATAATTCATAATCAATTTCAACTCACCTTTTAGACGGTAACATAGGATAACATGGTCTTACACCCGTGTACAGTAGTGAAACAAATCAAAGCCATATCTTCTAGAACTTAAAAGTATCCCACAAATATTCCTTCAAATCGAAAGGAATCAACAGGACTACTTAAAAAGAAACCCGAAAGATAATTTTAAAATATTCAATTTTGACGATAAGAATATTTGCATGGTTGGAATTAATTGTAAAACGAATCATTTCGAATTTTAAGTCTTAATTCGTGTCGGGTTGTTTCTCATTTTATTCACAGTAGATTGCACAAAATCATCATTTTAACAATACCTACTTGAAATAGATGTATAGGCTTTTACGTTTGTACGTTTACTTTATTATAAATAGAGAACACTTGGAATGGACGTTCTTAAGTCCACGCAGATGTCCTAATATCACGGGAATTATTGAAAAGAATCGCGAGACAACGGGACTCCTATTCATACGTCTTATATCTCATTACATCAGGCCATGTACAACACAAGAACATACCGCATCAAGATTCCGAAAGTCACCGTTTCGAAGTGGCATGGCATTCGGATATCATCTACATCATCACCTGTACACGTTTAGGCATTTTTATTGTTCATTATTGTGTAGCAGCTTGAATGCACGTGCCTTTTCAGAAATCTAGTACAAAGTGTATGTACACGTGTAATAATGAAAACGAGCAGAAATGGTAATTGCATGTGGTAAAGAAGGGTGAAGAAGGAACTGCATACATAAAGGACGGGCACCCTTTGAGACGGCAGATATGTCAACATCACAATTATAAGATTAAGGTGGTGGGTCCGGTAGATGACTTCGGTTTTTCCTTTTTAATCGGCGTGATGTGTTTGGACGTGGGCCCGATCGTAGTAAGGGGGCATGTGGACGATGATGAACGTTTTAGTGAAGGGATCACACACGCAGAACGGACGAAAATATAGATAAGGGATCGTGTTTTGTGAGAGAGATCTGAATTCATTTTTAAACGGCGTCAACGAAACTCTGTAGGCGGACCACGAATGTTGGGCGATTAAAGTAATTCAGTTTTACGCCGGCTTTACGTCAGATGGTAAGATGATTTAAATCATCTTACCATCTGAACTACGAAGATTGGCGTGCGAATGATGCAGTAAGTGTATTAAATGGTTCGGCCGATCGAATACAATTGTTAGTTTAAAAACGTTTACACTCTGAGAGCAACTCTGATATATTTCCTCGTACATTGACCATAAATACACATTTTCATACATAAAACATCGAACTATGTGCTAAATAATGATTGTGGAGAATAGTGCCAGAGAGGAAGCACATCTAAAATATATGTAGGGACATATGAGGAAATCGAAAATACACGTAGAACGGGACAATTTATTTTTCAAATTCATTTGTCTAATTTGAAACGTTTTCAGATATGACGACTTCATCGCCGACTGTCTTTTTATAGTCCCGAGCTCAAAAAGTACTACCGCTTGAAAGATTTTTTACAGTACGATGTACTGGAGTTGCTTTCTCTTGCACATCTTCATGTCTCCTCGATGTTCGGCTCGAAGGTCTTGTCGTGTTTAATTTGTAAATTAGCATCGTTCAGATTGTCATTGTCGGCTCGTCATCCGAACAAATCGTTACCGTTACATTTGTCGATATCCGCTTCTTTTTTTTTGCCTGGAGTCAATTCCCATCATACGTTTCGTGTTAAAATTCTTAACTGTTAATTCAGTTTTACGCCGGCTTTACGTTTAGTCGATGTTTTAAATCATTTTACCATCTGAACTACGAAGATTGGCGTGCGAATGATGCAGTAAGTGTATTAAATGGTTCGGCCGATCGAAGACAACTGTTAGTTTAAAAACGTTTACACTCTGAGAGCAACTCTGATATATTTCCTCGTACATTGACCATAAATACACATTTTCATACATAAAACATCGAACTATGTGCTAAATAATGATTGTGGAGAATAGTGCCAGAGAGGAAGCACATATAAAATATATGTAGGTACATATGAGAAAATCGAAAACACACGTAGAACGGGACAATTTATTTTTCAAATTCATTTGTCTAATTTGAAACGTTTTCAGATACGACGACTTCATCGCCGACTGTCTTTTTATAGTACCGAGCTCAAGAAGTACTACCGCTTGAAAGATTTTTTACAGTACGATGTACTGGAGTTGCTTTCTCTTGCACGTCTTCATGTCTCCTCGATGTTCGGCTCGAAGGTCTTGCATATAATTACGAGTAGTGCGAGAAAATTAACAGAAGCATAGAATCTCTACTAATAAAATATACCGTAACTGTAACAAAGTATACATTATTTTCTATTATTATTTTAAGAATAATTGAAAATTTAGAATAACTACCTCCGGATAGTAAGCGCGAAGCAAATCCTATCTCCATTGAATGACGGACTCTCGAAAAGATTTCAAGTATCCTTTATTTTGTTATCTACTGCCCTGTTCGTTAAACTATCGTCAGTTTCAACTAATAAAATAACGGAAGCGTTCAGTGAAAACTGATGTTGAAAACAAATTTCGCGTGGGTATACATACATATATGATTATTGTGGAAATTAGCTATTGTACTTTTTCAGAAATTTATCTCATCGGTGAAAAGGATCAGCGTCATAGCTAAGGATTTGAGTCAAAAAATCGTCAGGAAGAAGTACTTGAACACATTTAATACGATGGGTATGGGTATAGGTACAATAATTGTTGTTGTCAGAAAGTCTGTATTAGTTACATTCAAAACGGTTGGAATTTTTTCGCTAGAAGTGTGTGTATTTGTATCTTCCACTATTTTAAGCGCATTTTCATTCATTCCTCTATTGTTCTTTTTGACATTGGACTTCCGATTGACCCACTATTGCGTTTGAATGAATCTGTCACCATAAGATGCCTATGAATACTGATACTAATACAACCCGCGAAAGAAAAACATACGGTTAAGTAACTAATAAGTACGTAAATAGTTATTATTATTGTCTATCACGTAAAAAAGAAATCATCTCCATCATCGTCATAGTCTTCCAGATTATGCCAAGAAATTAAAGAAATAATTTAAATGTTTACTGTCAGCTATAGGACAGTTAGAATAGATTTATCATCCAGAAGCCTCCAGCGCTCGTTAATCGTAAAGGAGCGGCATTTTATAATCGCGATAGCGAAAAACCATCCGGAAGTCAAATCTAGGATGGAATCTGCTGCTGCTGTTATTATATATGTCGCATTTTCGCCGTCATACTCTTACTCGTTTCGTATTCTTCAAAACTCTTTGCCTGGTGTACAGTTCGATTCGGGTAAAACTGTAAACCTTCGTCTACGTAAGTAAGGCTTTTCGACGATAAAAATATATTCTTCGGTAAACAGGGAATTATGGAGCTCGCCAAATGATGGCAGATGATTATCGAAGAAAATGGGCAATACACAGTTGACCGATGTATTTTAAATATTAGTAAACGACCTGTTAAAAAGCAATCAAATTATGATTGCAGAAGCACATAAAAGGGACATGTTGCTAAGTTGTCGAGACGTATAATAAATGGAGAAGGCAAAAATGCGCGGCAAGTCATAAGGCGTGCATACGTTTATTAAACCAACTGTGGAAACACATCCGACGCCGTACATATTTAACCGATCTTATCCGTTCTCTAATAAAATTAAAAACGTTGCTTCATAGAGTAAACGTTCCACATCGTTCTACAAATTGTACGCGGTGATTATTTATTTTATTTAATTTACCTTACCTTCCGCACGCCCCTGGTGCACCGTTCGTTTCGCCGTCTCTAATTACAAATAATACTATTTTCTCTTTCCACGTCACACATTGTAGCTGTATTATTAAATAACATTTTATTAACTATGAAAAAATGGACTTAACTTTATTATCAGCACGAATATTAATTAAAAATCAATGCATAGATTACTATGGAAGTTAATTGTAACGGTCGTCTCGACTAATTATCTAGGGTACAATCATCCAACGTATTCGTCGAAATGATTATTATTACGAAACGAGATTTACTAGCTGAACGAGATTACCGTGATTAGATGCCTAATTATAAAGAAATTTCAATATAATTCCTAATCCCTACACCCCTTTACATTCCAATTACCTAATTATCTACGACGATAAGCATATGCCGTTTATTGTTGGGCGCGCGCGCGCGCACTCGCTCGCTCGTTCGCTCGCTTCTCTAACCCACTTTCATCAATAAAACATATCATCCATCTCAATCCGTTAGAGGATGCCCGACTCTAATAGTGACCTACCTTTTACAGTCAGTCCCATTAGAGTTTTCGAACCCCATTGTAAAGGCAGTCAGTCCTAAGTACATCGACGATAGTGAAATCATTTTCGGCAAACTGTAAAATTTAATTGTAACATAAACAGTTGCCCCGTAGAACGCAACAATGGACTAGTGGGAGTTCGTAGTTGACTGTGCGTAAAATTGGCAACTCGTGGCATCAGCTGGTGGACGAACGTTAGTCGGGTGCCCGTTGGAAGTGTGTGTGTATGCCGCATGCACGTTTCGTGTATGTTCTATTTTGTGGGGTGTTCCGGAGTGTGATCATTTTACCTGTTCCTGCAGTCAGTCTATCTATCGGTCGACGTCCGCAGCCCTTTTAATGAATTTAATTAATTTTTGGGTCTGACGTGTGGCACGGCGCGGTCCTCTACACAACTGATTGATTTGATTAATTGGATGCGTTCACTTTCGTTTTTTTATTTGGTTTCATTAACTACGATCGATCTGAATTCATGCCAGAGAGAAACATGCAAAAGCTTTGTTCCTTCAAATGTTGTAATTACCCATATTTATGTATATGTATATGTATATGTATCTTATAAAAACGAAGGAGCCAGCCTCTATCTTAACCACAGTTTGCGAGCTGAAAAACATTAACGACAGCTTATAGACAGACGAATGGCGATATAAACAGTTTGTCGCGGAAAAAACCGAACTTTTTTGAAATAGTAATTCTTTGTGGCGCCATCTATTACAAAAAATATGCGTTGGTAAGATAGATCTTTCACCAATGTTATGTTAAAACATCATGACATTGGCATCATTAGAAGCAGAGAAATTGCGCATAAAGTAACAGTGTGTGTTTGGCATTGGTTGAAAAATGAATTTTGAACAGAGAGCAGATATTAAGTTCTGTTTTTGTTGTGTATGAGTGGTATAAACGATTTAAGAAGGTCGAACGGACGTAAATGACGACGAACGCTGGTGCAAACAAATCTGTGATTATGGAAAAGTAGCATCGAACTTTTGCGTGAATTTATCAGAAATGAGCCGAAATCCTCATTGCGATACATGCGAATGAAATTAAATACTTCCAAATGTTCAATTCATCGCATTTTGACACAACGTTTTGGACTGAAAAAGATTCGTGTAAGGTTTGTATCACACAAGAGTGTACAGACGAGATTAAAGACTCAAAAAGGGACGAACATTTCAGGTATTCTATTGTAACTGGCGACGAGACGTGATGTTTTCAATACGATCCAGAGGCCAAGCGTCGAAGTTCTGAACAGAAGCATCCAAGCAAAGAAAGACCGAAAAAAAGCCGTTTGGAGATTCGAAAGATGATTCGAAAGGCATAGTGCATACAAAGAGTTTATACCCAGTAGTCAAACAGTTCATGCTGTATATTATCTTGGTGTTATGAAGCGTCTTTTGACGCTTATTTGCGTCCTGTGCGCCCTCAATATCGTGAAAATAGTAGCTGGCGTTTGTTATATGATAAAGCACCATGTCTCGACGCCTGTTACTGATTTTCTAACCACAAATGGCATTTTAACCATCGACCATTCACCGTATTCGGATTTGGCGCTCCGTGATTTCTCTCTATTCTTCAAACTATATTTGCCGATGAAAAGACGGCGTTACACCGACGTTGAAGCCATTAAAAAGGCGACGACAGCGATCTTAAAGGACATCTCTAAAGATGAACTTAAACGTTCGTTCTAGATATTAATTGACCGTGCAAAACTTTATATTGAAGCCGAAGGCGACTACTTCGAATGAAATAAATGAATTTTACGAAAATAGTAAGCTTCTGTTTTTATTTTAAAAAAGTTCCGTTTTCTCAGAGACAGACATAAAAACGAATTTGCGATTTGAAAAATATTAAAAAAGACAGTTTATAGACTGACGCACGACTGTATATGTTACATATGCATGTACATATGTAAGAGAAATCCTGAGCGATGAATTTCGTAAAGACCGCCCGAATACATCAACAGCAAAACAGGAGAACGCATCGATTCTGTACGAGAAATGACAATGACAGATCGCCATTTCGCACGTCGGGAAATTCGGCCTTAAAATATGCTGCTGATCGGTACGTTCAATATTTCCACTACCTCTCGTATGTGGAATATGACGATGGTTCTTTTCAATTAAAATCTCTATTTGTTCCTGATACATAGTGGTTGGTCTTTTTGACGGCGTAAGGCTGTTTAGTGCAGAAATTATCAGCTCTAAATTTAGCAAACCTCCTACTAATGGTTCACTCACCATTTTCGTAAAACAAATGCTCTTAGCTGTTTGCGCACTGTGTTTTGTCTTTTCCAATATGAGAACAGTATTAGATAATAAAAATGCATATTAGGTGGAACAGTCGTATATCTACATACCTAATCTTATAAGCGTCATTTTTTGAATTAAGCATAAACAGTTATCCAATAATATGCGCAAAACATTATGAGTATTTTCAACAATATACATACGTATGTACGTATCAAAAAAAGAGGTGGAGAGTCGTCTTTTATCGTTGCTTTAGAATGTTGAGCTTCTCCTCGAGATTACTTCTTATTTGAAAATGTTAAAGGAAAGTAATTTTACTTCTACATACGGACATTTTTAGAAAGAAACGAATATACGAACAAATATTTCTAACCGTGTAATGTATCAATATTCTTTTACTACAATCAACGATAACTGGGCAATATTGCACAACCATTGCGAATTTTGGTTAGCTACCATATTTAACAATTACACGGATTGTATTGCATTTGAAGGATGGATTATTTGCATTTGGGGACTAAAGTGGGTCACAGATACGACAATGGACACGTAACAGATTCACCCTCCTAATTTTTAACACTTAGTATTAATGTATATCAATGAATATACCTTTTTTGCTTAAGAACTTCAAACATCCTGTACAATAATAATTTACGGCATTTTCGAAAGTTAATCACTAAGGTTGATATATAACCCCTTTCCACATTAACTTTTGTAATTCTGTATACGCATTTCGACAACCAAGTTGTCATCATCAGCAGATAACCGCAAAGTGTCGCACTTGGTAAACCACGGCGAAAAATACCTGTACGAAAACACACTCCGTACGCGATACACACCGTTTGAGAACCTAAATGGACACTAAATGTTCGTTTCACAAGATTTTTAAAAATTGTTTTACTTAAACTAGGATGAATGACATTGAAAAAAAGGAACACGGACACGACCAATAAGTACCTGCATGCGATTTATTACTGTGTTTCACTTCTTTGGATTGGTCCATTGTCACTATTCACCACATGGCTTTTATTCTTTAAGATGTGCATGCTTCCATACGTGTTTAATTCACGATAATTATACACGTTCTTCATCAAATGTAAACAATCCATGTTAACACTGTGGTTATTTTCTAAACCGTGTCTTGCTATACCTGATTTTTCTAGTCGGTTGAATTTTATGTGCGCAAGGTGTTCTTTATACCGGGTTTTGATCGATCGTTTAGTTTGACCGATGTATTGTTTACTACAATCTAAACATTCAATTCGGTAGATTCCCAACTTTTTATTATCTTCGATTTTGTCTTTTGTATTTCCTAAAAGGGTTTTAATTGAATTATTGGAGTGAAAACAAACTTGAAAACCGCGCCCTTTAAAAATACTGTTTAAATTTTTTGTCATACGATGATAAGGTAAACAAACAAACTGCTTTTCCCGATTGCTCTGTGGTGATAGACATGTGGTATCACAGATTGTTTTTCTTATGTTAGCCTTTCTAATTAATCCATTGATCATTTCCGAATCAAAACCATTGTATCTCGCGATATTCTTAATGAGGTTCAATTCTCTTTCGTATCTTACATTTGTTAGTGGGAAGTTAATCAAACGATTAATAAGAAAGTTGAACGAAGCCATCTTTTGTTGCATGCTATGATTTGAGTCCGCCGTGATGAATCTATTGACATTGGTTTCTTTTCGGAAAATATCAATTTCTATTTTGAGATTATTCCTAATAACTAAGGTGTCCAAAAGAGGCAACTTGTCATTGTTTTCTTTTTCTACTGTAAATTTAATTGTCTGTTTGACGAAATCATCCAAGTTGCATTTATGTGTATTGAAAATCGCGAAAATATCATCGACATACTTAACCCACAGTGTTAACATGGATTGTTTACATTTGACAAAGAACGTGTATAATTATCGTGAATTAGACACGTACGAAAGCATGCACATCTTAAAGAATAAAAGCCATGTGATGAATAGTGACAATGGACCAATCCAGACGACCCTTTTCGGTCTGCTTAATGTCCGAAGAAGAGAAACACAGTAACAAATCACATGCAGGTACTTATCGGTCGTGTCCGTGTTCCCTTTTTTCCAATGTCATTCATCAACAATTTTCAAAAATCTTGTGAAACGAACATTTAGTGTACATTTAGGTTCTCAAACGGTGTGTATCGCGTACGGAGTCTGTTTTCGTACAGGTATTTTTCGCCGTGGTTTCCCAGATGCGACACTTTGCGATTATCTGCTGATGATGACAACTTGGTTGTCGAAATGCCTATACAGAATTACAAAAGTTAATGTGGAAAGGGGTTATATATCAACCTTAGTGATTAAGGTAATCAACCACAGGCTCCATCAATTTCAACCTCGCAAGTTAAATTTGAAAAAAGTATTGACGTAATGAATATGAGCAAAAGAAATGAATCTCAAAGTACTGCTTCGAGTAGGGTTATCGTAGGATTTCAGAACTAGAAACAGCTTGTCAATTTAATAATAATTAATTTAAATATATATGAGCACATAAATTTACCGGAATAACGGCAGTAGGAAACTGACGCCAAATGGCATTAGGATTTTATCTCCACCTACCGTATGTTATTATGTCGAAATGGAATGGGGGGGTTTCGTTAACTTGTAGATTGCGATATTTTCGATTTTATTTTCTTGTATTTTTCACCACTTATCGGATCTATTAATCTACTTTTAACGAACTGCCAGTATTTATAGTCTGTACGATCCACCGGACATGGGGGATCATGGGAACGAACGTACTACATACATACACATCTATTGGGCGAAGACACACAAGTGTGTACTAAAAAGACACGACGATACAAGGAGTTTCGTGCATGGGAATATCGAATTCACACAACATTTACAATATTTACACCTGCCTCGAGTGATTGCAAGTGGTCTTCCTAGACTCATCCGGAAGCAATCTATTCTCTAGTCCGCGCTCGTAGTATCAGACGCCAATATTAATTAATTGTCTGTTTCGAGCGTCTTCATTTTCTTTCCGGACGTTAATTAATTGTTACCACAACGTTCATCTGCTTCAATAACGTGTAGTTACATGCAACACAAGCATTACGACATACGTCGATATGTTCTTAGGTACATACAAGCGGTTACATATTCATATCTTTATATATATATATATATATATATATATATATATATATATATATATATATATATATATATATATATATATATATATATATATGTATCACATATTCAACGGAATACTAAATTTGTTATTAACACGCCCGAGTAATTCATATCCGGATCGGGATCGAAGATTGTATTGCGATTAATATGACGATTACACTTGAAAGTAGTAGAGTAGTCTTTTCAGATAGTGTCTGGAAATCATAATAAAAGCAATAGACGTTAGTTACATTGCACTTTCTGTTGTTCAAATGTTTTCAATTTACTTACGGAATAAAAAATGATCGCGCAGCCTCAAATTGAACGAATGGGACAGGGACATATGCGAAGGAAACGTACAAGTTTAACTTTCGAGGAAAAAGCTTAAAAATTCGTTTTCGTGCGAGAAAAGTATTTTAAACTTTTCGATCGTAGGACTTGATATTGATTTCTTTTGTATAATCTCTTAGAAATTATGGAAGAAACCTGACATTCTATTAAACAATCCACCACGAATAGACGGCGTCACAGAGTTCGTTAAAGTAGTCTCGCTTCATTTATTTTTGGCACATTTCCGTTACATTACATTCAAGAAGTATCGTACGCACATATACAGAGCGTTTAAACAAAGGTCAGACAGGTTGGCCACATATAGGACTAATGAAAATGAACTGAATGATCTTAATGAACATGGTCCGTAAATTAAGTGTTTCAAAGATAGACTAGAGTATGAACAAAAACTTGCACTAATTGTATAATTAACTAAAGCTCGCACGACGAAAGCTTAATGAATGCTACTGGATTTTATTCAATTGTTCGACATTAATTTTCAATTCACTCCCACAGTTCATCTAGATTTTTAACGGATCTGATGTTTTCGAATAATCCGAAACGTAAAATTCAAGTGGGTTTGTATCAGGGGATCTAGACGACCACGGCACGAATCTCCTACTCGTTCTGTCCAGTTGTTGTACGCTGTATTTAAAAATAAAAATGTACCTCCGTATCGATATTGAACATCTCTCAATGGTGAGAGTAAAAGGATATTTAAAAGACGGGGATGAAATTCCCCGTTAAACAGCTTGGTAGGAATACTGGTCCATTTAAATGGTCTCCAAAAATACTCGCATACTACCTGCACTAATTGCAACATGCGAATACACTACGATGCTACTACGATTCCGTCGTGACCATTTCGAGCAATGCCAACAACTTATTGAATATAAAATTTCGCCTTGCGCCAATTGTAAGGCGAAATAAGTATGTTATGGAAATATGTGTGTTCGCACTATCGACCTGTCTGCTTTTTATTATCAATCGCCCGGAGAACACCTACCTACCTACCTACCATATTATCACAATACATCTCGACGTAGATATGCCCGTAATAAATCTAAACTGGACGGTAGATTATCAGATGTGCATACAGGAACGTAAGTATTATGTGATACGGATAAGTCTCAATAAATGGCTTTCGAGCAGTTTGCTCTGAAAAAGAAAAAATAATTCACCTGCATCTTTGGCTCGCTTCATTTAATTTAAATAATTGATGGTCCTAGTAGAGCAGTCCTTTCCAGCGCGCCATAAATCATCTATTATGCAAATGAGCCGTTTATATAAACTACAACAATCGTACTGCTTGACCGCGTCAAACCCACTTGTTGTTTCGATTTTATCGATGACCAACAAGAAATGACATGTGTGCGTACGTGAGCATGCGTAGAGGTCGTTAGTGTTCGGATATAAATTGCTTTTTAATTAAACAGTTTTCAATGGACATTATATCATAATTAAATTATTGGATGTGAATTATATGCGACGAGAACGGACAGTTTCTATCCGGAAACGACGACGTTCCACCATACATTCGTCGCGTCTTTTTACTCTTCTCCTTTTGAAGCTGGTAGTGGAAGTCGGAAAGCAATTTAAAAAATTACACTACACCTGCCTTTACCTGATGTTTGATTAATAGAAAATTAAATCACTGCCTCCAAACTAAATTCCTTTATCGATTCTGAAAGCTCCCAGTTTATAATTTTGAGAATTCTATCACACTTAAAAGAGGCGGAGGACATGCAACTCGATTAAATTTTCCGTTTAACTCTTTAGAAACAGTTATTGGATAATTGCCTGCGGCTTTTATAGGCCGCCTATCGTTTCACCGATCGTCATCGGTCCTTTTCTTTTAGATTTATCTTATACTAATGATATACTAATATGTGTGTTTATCTGCTTATATACCATACGTACATAAATACGTCTAGTGGACACATTCTAAATTTAAATAGTAATTTGCAGTAGTGAGTTTACGGTGTGAAATAGTGAAGATTAAAGTTGAAATTCCTTAAATGTATTTTTCTGTAAAAGTCATTTCGGCGATTTTTTCCCAAAGACATTATCCGATCGCATTCGCTCGGAGATCCTTTAAAATAAACATTTTCCAGATTGTTACACTAAAACGAAAACTGACGGTCTCACTAAACAAATTGTGTTACAGCATTGGCTTTACAAAAGGCACGATGTACCTGCTTTATGTTCCTTTGTATGTATAATACCTACTTCGACCACTAAACGCATTTCCGTAAAGTAAATATTTCAAATGTGTTTACTAGGTATTTGACAAATTCTGAATGAAATTTTGTCGGCTCTCCATTCACCTAGATGGTACCTGCTGCCCATAACTACTTTGATCACATATCAATAAAAGGTGTCAGGTAGTAAGTTTGAAATGTTTGCTAATAACACTTTAAAAATCCGACTCTGATCGACGACGCGACAAGATTGTTCGGAACCGTCTGCAGTTGATTATTATTTAAGAGATTTGAAGAACGTCTTGCATACGTTTCTTTGCAAAAAATATTACATTTGATATACAGAGTTGTGCAAATGTACGGATCCATTCGAATAACATCGATATGTCTACTTAGAAAAATTTTTCAGATTTAAGTAAATAGGGCAAACTTACATTCGACTCAAACATTCGGCATAGCTGGAAATTACGTAGATTCTTTTATTTTGAACGATGCATCCAGTCTATTTTTGGACCCACTTACATTTGCCCAACCCTGTGGAATCGAATAATAACGACATCATATTCATGTGCGCTGTTGTCCATAACAGTTCGGGCAGCTAGTGTAATTTAATAAACTCTTCTAAAAAATAATATACGATGCGTTTAAATATAAATAATATATTTGCACCGGGTCCTTTACGAGATTTATAACAAATTGCCGGCAAATACTTATATCTGTTGGAGCACCTATTATATTTTATGACCCACTGCGGTAATTTCTGGAATAATCCGTACCGCCATATATACGACCATTTTTGAGATAATATTGCAAGCAAAAATCTTGCGAAACTTACCTGCTCTCACCCGAAACAGTCTTGTGTACCGAAATATGAGTTAGTTTTCGAATAAAATTGCTAGCGTGCGTATCACTTGATAGGACCGTATTTTTTATGTGAACTTCTTAAAATGCCGAGAGGAAAGCCAACCAGTTTAGAAAAATCTTCTGTAATTATTGCTTTTCATAGAATGGGTTATTCTGCGCGTCAAATTTCCGAAAAGACACATGTTAATAAATCGACTGTTTGTGGTATCATTCAGCGACATCAACGCACGGGCATTTTAAGACATCCGCCACGTTCAAGTCGTAAGCGACTAACATCTCAGATCAACGACGAGCGTAGAAAATTGCCGAGTAAACGAAATAGGCGACTGGCATTACACGAAATCGCTGCAGAAATGAATCGCGACCATGCAAGAAAAATGCCTGTTATTACGGTGAAAAGAAGGTTAAAAGCTGAAAATTTTCACGGCCGCATTGCCGTAAAAAACCCCTTACGTCGACGGGGAAATGGTCGAAAACGACAACAATGGACAGAAGTAGGCAGAGATTGAAACTAGATGACTGGAAAAGGCTCCTGGACCGATGAATCAAAGTTTGGAGTGCTTGGTCAATCAAGGCGTGTTTTTGTAAGAAGCGAGTGGTCAAAGAATGATGTGGGACTGTACAGTGCCAATCGTCAAACAAAGAACTAGTCCTGCGCTTGTTTGCGGTCACTTTTGCTACGACGGCAGAGGAGACTTGAAGCAAATCGAGGGTATTTTAAGAAAAGAGAGTTATTCAGAAGTATTCCAAGAAAATGCGGTACCATCGACGCTTCATTTAATCGGTGACAATTTTGTGTTTATGCAGGACAACGACCCCAAACACACCAGCAATATGTAGGAATTTCTTAAATAGTGAACAAAACAATAATACCTTGCAAATAATGACATGGCCACCGCAAAGCCCCGACCTAAATTCCATAGAATTATTATGGAATGAATTGGACAGGAGGGTGCGAAAAGTGTGTCCTACCTCAACAAAACACTTGTGGAACATATCGCAAGATGAATGGAATAGTATACCAAATAGAGTCCTTGAAAAACCCGTGAAACAAAGGATCGAATTGTACGGGCTGTTCTTCGCGATGAGCGAAATATTTAAGATGTCTTTACTTGTTTAACGTTAAAATGCCTTTAATTTTTATTATTATACTTTGTAAACATCTATAAACAATAATGCAATAACAATGTTAAGTTTCGACATAAACTAGTTTAACTGTTTTCCTTTCTTTTTAATTTATTTCAGTGTCTGTACTAATACGGACCGTGATGTACATATGTACATATATGTGTTTAATCTAATATCTAAATTTGCGAGTTTTAAGCGTTCGTTATCTGCTAATGGCAACATCAAATAAATCCTCTATACACTTCATATGTTATAGAAGTTTCTCTCTTTAAATAAGTTTGAATTTCCTTTAATATACACTGCGTCCACGCACATATGTGTTTCTCTTATTATTGAAGACACAAATACAGCTTTGCAATAATACCATAAAAGAAATGTGAAGGAATAGTGCAGCCAGATCTGCAACTATCCAAGTCCGTTTATTATAAGGATAAGGAAACAAGACAAGGTCGCAAAACGGATTTCGATAGACGTAAATTTGAAATTATTTTGAAAACAGCGTCAAGTTTTCGAATCAATTTTTGCTATCACACCGCGCACTACACACCTGTTCAACAATAGATGAATCTACGACGGACAATATGTGATCGGTATTCTTATGTTTTATGCCCCCCGCCCCATCTCTCCATATGAATGTTGTATGTACATTCTGGCAATATACACACTAGTTAACAATGACGCGAGAACTTTCGTAAACCCGATCATCGCCAGCTGTCGAACATTTGCAGTTCACGTCATGTTATTGATCGCCATTCATCTTCATAATTATAATTGGCGAACTTTTTGCTCGCCGTTGTGTTTCTTCAATCATCCGTCCGTCTAGTCCTTATATGTTGTTGAATGGTCATCGGCCGATATTCGCGTTAAACAGGTGCATCTTAATATTGGGTTATGACTTATTATGTTAAGCGTTCGTTATTACTTCCTCTGATTTATTTACTGCTTATAGTGCAATTTTAAGTGCTCGCATGTGGTTCTTTAAAGTATGCAAGTACAGTTTTGGCTTAGCAATTTATACACGAGAGTTGTCTTAAATTTATAGAGTGCCGTATGAAGGCCTATTAGGCTGTACGTATTAAACATGGAAAAGTAAATTATCCCCGTATCTATCGATATATAATTATTACTATTACTAAATTATTTTCTATGTAGACCAGAAATCAATCATTCTCTTACCGCTCGCCTCAATTGAATGGAACCGCAGATCGGCAACTGTTAATGTTAAAATATACGAATCACAACAAAAACAATTTCAGTCGAGGCTGTGCGAACCAAAAATTACAAAGAGACCTGGCGATCAATCTCCTAAATGGAAACGAGCTAGCAATTATAGCACATATGTACGTGTGCGCCCGTATCCAAAAGAACTGAGAAGTTATGGAGCGCATGCATTTCAACGCACACACGCATGTACCTACACATGTACGAGTACATATCTTGTACACGTCGAGGTGCTTTTATGTATAATTAAATATCTCATAAATTAAAAATTTACATATATTGATTTCTAATCGGGATCCTAACAACACTCCAAGTGGGCAATTATGAAAGAATTTATTGCCGACTAAATAGAAACCGTAATTAAAAATAAGTGATGTCTTCTCTTATCCCAGTATTCGTCCATAAATATTAGTTGTTATTGCCGGTTACACAGGTAATTGTCTGTCGATCAATAAAGTGTTAATTTCGTCTCTGGTAATTTTTCTTTCTTCTGTCAACATTCCATTCCATTGTGTATTTGAAGAACTACGAAGCGAAATAAATTTACCATGTGCTTGTTCATTAACATGATTCGATAGCGCCACCTTCGAAGTGCAATGCAAATTTTCTTGTCCAAGTTAAACATGCAAAAAGCAGTAACTTATTTTCCTCTGTTCGTCGCCCTTTGTCGTCGAGATTTTGTTTCTTTGTTTGTTTGGTAGTACGGTCGCCGCTTTCTAGAATCACCACATGTAATTACATATGTCGATTCTTTCAAGAGCTAATTGAATTTCTTCAACGTTTTGAAATTTTAAATTGACCAGAAATAACCCCTTCATTATGATGTAGCTTTAAATCTGTAAGTACGTATCCCAACAGTAAACAGGAACGATAATTTTTTGTTTATGCCCGCGTTCATACATGATTATTCTCGTAACACGTAGCAACCAATATCTCGGTAACAAATAAGAATAGCCGCATAGTTCGTTCGCGTTTCTTAAAAAATGTTAGACACCTTTCTTCCTTTCACGTCACAATACATTGGAGCCAATGCGATAAATTTATTTCGACAAATAAATGATACGAGGACAAATCGGAAGGGTACACAAATTAACAAACGTATGTACACAGCCAGGCGCAGAGAAAACCGAACTTTTTTAAAATAGTAATTGTTAGTGGCGCCATCTATTAAAAATATACGTCGGTAAGGTGGATCTTTCACCAATGTTATGTCAAAATATCGTGACAATAAAGTATTTGTAAAGTGCGTATTTGGCATGGGTCGAAAAATGAATTTTGAACAATGAGCAAATATCAAGTTCTGTCTTAAGCTAGGTAAATCGCTTACTGAAACGTCTAATTTCATGAAACAAGTGGTATGGTAATACGCGTTTATCACTTACGAGTGTGTATGAGTGGTATAAACGATTTAAAGACGGTCATATGGACATAAATGACGACGAACATCCTGGTGCAAAAAAACGAGGTTGGGAAAAATAGAATCGAACTTGTGCATGAATTTATCAGAAATGAGCCGAAATCCCCTTTGCGATACATGAGAATGAAATTAAATATTTCCAAAGATTCAATTCATAGCATTTGGCACAGCATTTGGGACTGAGAAGGATTTGTGCAAGGTTTGTACCACACAAGCTAACTAAATTCAACATCGTGCAGACTTGCGTAAAAACTCGAAAAAGGACGAAAATTTCAGGTATTCTACTGCAAGTGGCGATGAGATGTGGTGTTTGCAATATGATCCAGAGACCGAGCGTCAAAATTCTGAATGGAAACGTTCGCAAGTAATTGGCAGCGCACTGCCTGTGTCAGCATAGGAAGAAATAAATTATCTTAAAGTACTTAATACTTAAGCAACGCACGAAAGTACATACGTGTTTTAGTAGATTTGTAAAGAAGATTAAGTAAGTGGGTCGTTAGCTTCGGAAGTGTCCAAACGTTGCATTCATCAAAATTATGTTTGTGAAACTTGATCACTAAGGCTGTTATATAAACCCTTTTTCACTTTCGTAATTCTGTATACGCATTTCGACAACTAAGTTGGCATCATCAGCAGATAATTGCAAAGTGTCGCACCTGGTAAACCACGGCGAAAAATACCTGTACACTGTGTACATTTTGGTTCTCTACGGTACAGATCGCGTACGGAGTTTGTTTTCGTACGGGTATTTTTCGCCGTGGTTTACCAGGTGCGACACTTTGCAATTATCTGCTGATGATGACAAGTTAGTTGTCGAAATGCGTATACAGAATTACGAAAGCTAATGTGGGAAGGGGTTATGCATCAACCTTAGTTAATCAACCACAGGCTCCATCAAATTCAACTTTGTGAAACTTGTTTACTATTATCAAAAATTACATTAACCAACATCGGAATTTGAATCTACGAATAAGCTGTTACTCAGTAGGCTTACCACATAACATTTATTTATACGAGAAAAAAGCGTAGAGAAGAAGCGAAACATACAGACACATCTCCAAAAATAAACCGATCAGTCCATACAATTTCGCAGTATACTCGACGACAAATTACGTACGTACAAAAAACAACGGATACCTTCCCCTGCAAAATATTGGATGCCTGAAAATTACTCAATCGAAGCCGAGTATTTGTTTTCTATATACGGTCGACGTTTATGTGGCCAACGCCAAATATGTACGATATTATATAGGCTCTCGTTGTGTATGAAGTTATTATTAGCTTTCACCGGCAAACGTGCAGAAAAAGAAGTATGTGTTGAAAAAGAAATTCAATGGCTTGGCGGCTCAGCTTCATTTAGTACACATGTCACCATTTACTTTGTCCATAAACGCTTCCTTATGAAATCTTTTCGAATGGATATGCGAGTTCTTTTCGTCATTCGTTTAAATATGATTATTCGCTTAAAAATGAATTGATTATGAAACGACGG
The DNA here is from genome assembly GCA_031893035.1 of Dermolepida albohirtum. Classification (NCBI taxonomy): domain Eukaryota; kingdom Metazoa; phylum Arthropoda; class Insecta; order Coleoptera; family Scarabaeidae; genus Dermolepida; species Dermolepida albohirtum. The sequence continues at coordinate 17,963 of JAVIWB010001184.1, read as the reverse complement.
ATGCGAGAGTTTCTTTTCCTAATTCGAATTTAATATAATTGCTGCTGAAGTATTTAAACAGAAAGCACTTGTGTAACGATAACACAATAACATCCTGTTACAACTAGAGCAGGATAGTTGCGTCTGCTCATCGGCAACGAGAGGAAGATCGCCGGTATTCACATACATGTTTGAGCGAATTATTTGTGACTTAACAGGTTAAGTCACAAATATTAGACATAGTCACGGGTGGTCATTAGTTAATCTGAAAAACACAGCGACATGAATTGTGATTTTTTTAAGGAGGCATTTTAAAAACGAAATGATCAAACCTCGTATATTGACTACTCGCAAAATGGAAAATTTTAATATTAGCGAAAAAGCATAATTATACGGACGAAAAACCACTAACACAAATAGTTATTTATTATCGTTCCCAATAATATAATTCCTTTTTACATTGCGTGCAAAGGCGAGGCGTCGTGAAAACGACCTAAAGAAAAGTAAAAAATGATTATATGTCGGATCTTTTGTCGAAAAAAATCGTATAGAGCGCATACACCTCGCAAGAGTCGCCGCTGCAGCTGAACAGAATCTGAACTGCATCCATTTGTTGAGGGCTTATGTTACTTTGTGACAGTAAAATTTTAAATCATCCCGTGAGAAAATTGTTCTACGGGCGACAGCACACAAAAGAATCGTATGTAGCAAACTTTCACGAAAATTATAGATCGCATTGTTGAGAACAGGACTTTCCAAAAGGCATAATCGAATGGGTATGCCGTAAATGTACAAGTACAAATTTGTATTTTGGTTTTACATTGAGATTACAGTGCACTGCTGACACATACAATTTCCATGTACGTAATTCCATTCACATATCAAGTAACACATACATATTCAGATGCGTACTAAACATTCGGCGAACATTTATGATTTATTTAAGATTTATATACTGTACATTACTGTATTACTTACTATTTACATGGGAATTGTCGATAAAATTGAAACGTTTTATTTTTAATTGGAATGCATATTATGCACGTTACGCGTTTTATGTATATTATTATCATGTGCTTCATGATATTATCGTTTTATGTAATGACCTTTATATAGCGATTATATTTATTTTTTCTTATACGCAAATTAACGCACGCAGACTGACCGGCAGCAACTTTTGTCGTCGTGTACACATTGTATGTCAGGGGACCGAGATCGGCCTATCTGGCCGACCGCGTCACTGTCGCTGCCGGGTAGTTGCATGACGCTTCCCCAATAGGTGCAAGATCGACAGTGTCGAACATTTCCACTCTATCGGGGGTGCATGGGTATCTCGATGCGTCGAACGCGAAGCGAGGTATCTTGAAGTGTTTCGTTGCGTACGTACTTGAACGTATATTTGTGCGTATAGAACGATTGAATTGCGTTTCTGTTTATTATTTCAACTGTTTTATTTGTGCTCGTAGAATACATACATCACCATATTCAGAATACGATGATGTTCGAAATAAAATAACGTAAAATATTTATGCGTTTTATTATTTCAATTAAATGGGGCCATCGAGCCAGAGAGTACCTCAACAGAAAGATTTTTGAAAACTGCCGAAAATGACTACCTCGGTGCTGTGGGGTGCTGTGCATGCATGCAGCCTTCTTACCATTGACTGCCAAATTATAACGAAAACACCAAAGCTATTTCTTTTTGCGTTGCATCTACTAATTATCTGATTTCTTAAATTTTCTTAATTTTAAACCGGAGTAGTTTGTACCGATGTCTTCAAACGGTCCCGTGCATATAATGCTATACCTTTATCACAGGTTAATCTTCATTCTATATTTCATTTCTATATGCGAACATTCTTCACGATGTCTGTTAAATAAAGCGCACATGAAGATTTAGATACATGAGTTTAGATGAAAAGTTACCTGGTAAGTGACCCTGCTTTCGACACATATACATCGAATATCACCAGGGCCCTCTACTGTATAAATTCTAAATATGTGACATGCAATATCCCCTACAAGAAGTAAAGTCCTTTAATTTCTGTATTCGTGATTGGATTTAGGTTAGCAGGAGTATAATGTTCCGTTATACACTTGTGGAGGATTACTTTCTATATCTACCTCTGTCTAAATCGAATAAAGAAATTCCGTTTTTCCTTATGCGGTCCACGAATCGTAATGTACCGCCATCTTTCTCATTCTCCTAATTACAATTCAGCAATCCCATTATCTCTTATACAACTATCCACAACGACGATGTCTACTTTACAACTTTACATACAAAACAAGAAGCTTGAATGAGCCGAGGACAACGGCGTCCCGTGAATTAACGAAAGAAGCACAGGCAAATTATGGACGTCGATCGAATCCCTTACTTGCGTTTACTCAAGTGTGAAAAATTTTATTAAAACTTGAGCAGCCGTATCAAAGACATTCGAATACATGCGTATATTTGACCGAGCCTATACGTACACGGACATATATTGGGTCTGGGAAAAAGTTCGTGGCGTTTTTTCAGTAAAATTCAACTGGTCCCCGCATGGCGCGTGGACGAATTCATTTAAACCGAATATGCTCCATTATTATCGACAATGTTTCGCCATTTTTTTGGTAGATCCATGATCCCATCGGTGAAAAACTTCTGTGGTTTCTGGTCGAAAAACTGAATCAAGTAGTTTTCACAGGCTTCTTTTGAAACCAACTTAATTCCATTGAGAGAGTTCTGCAGAGATCGAAACAGATGATAGTCAGAGGGTGCTATATCCGGACTGTAAGGTGGATGCATTAAAACTTCCCAACCAAACTCTCTCAATTTTTGACGGGTCATCAAAGAAGTGTGTGGTCGGGCGTTGTCATGATGGAAGACAACACCTTTCCTATTAATCAATTCGGGCCGTTTTCTTTCAATCGCCTGGCGTAATCTCTCTAGTTGTGCACAGTAGAGTTGAGAATCAATCGTCTGACCAGTTGGAAGTAGCTCGTAGTGGACGATTCCCCTCCAGTCCCACCATACACACAGCATCACTTTTTTTGTCGTCAATGTTGGCTTAGCGAACGCTTGTGATGGCTCACCATCCTTTATCCACGATCTTTTACGCTTCCGATTATCGTACGTAATCCATTTTTCATCTCCGGTTATTAAACGTTTCAGAAACGGCTCGATTTCATTCCGTTTCAGCAGCGCATCGCAGATGTTAATTCGGTCCATCATGTTTTTCACGCTCAACTCATGAGGAACCCATACGTCAAGCTTTTTTTTGTAACCAGCTTTGTGTAAATGGTTCAAAACAGTTTTGTGGTCAATGCCTAGCTCCATGCCAATATCGACACTGCTGATATGCTTATCTTGTTGGACTTTTTCAAGAATTTCATCAGATTTTTCAGTGATTGGACGACCGGAGCGTGACTCATCTTTCACATTGAAATTTCCAGAACGAAAGCGAGCGAACCATTTCCGCGCAACAGATTTCGATAAAGACTGCACCGATTACAATGTTTCTACGCTCAAACTAACGTTCGGAAGGTCATCTAAAAAACGAGCCCTCGGTGGTGTCGCTGTGACTTGTTGTTCTTTAGTTATCGGCAACCAATGCCATCTATCGGGAAAAACGCCACGAACTTTTTCCCAGACCCAATATATGTACGTGTGCCTTCGGTCACACATCGAGTAAGGATTGTAAAGGTAGTGCCTAAGTAGGTCAAACAGTATTATCACCACCAGTGTTTAATAACGAACTCGCAGTGTACAAAGATACGATCTACCGGACATTGAAAAAATTCACTTTAAAAGGAAATTGGATAATCATGCAGTAAGCAGGAAGTGTTACGGCTGAAACTGAAACGATCAGCTAGAACCTTTCTATCTAATGTTCCATCGGTTTTCATAACGATTCAGATTGTCATTTGCATTTTAAATTATTGCGTCAGCGGCACCGTCTTAGACGGGCATTCTAAAAATATACGGGCGCCTGTATTTTAGATGTAATTTTAATTGAAGAAAAGAACGTCTCGAGAGAGAACATTTAAACAATAACAATAACAATCGCCTTTAACGCCCATACAAAATTCGCGGCTTCTGATCCTACTACTTGTTAGATGGTGCTATACGATAATGTGTGTGACAGGTTTCTTACAATGAACGTAGCATCTTTTTATCAACAACAACAACAGAAACACTTCCTCGCTTGCGAGGATTCGATGTTTACATCCGTTCCCTTTTCTCATTATCCTAGCCTGATCCAAATAAATAATTAACTAATAATGCAAGCGAGTAATAATACGTCGCCTACGAAATGTGTACAAATTGTGTTTTTTAAACAATAAGTTAACTTACTGCACTTTCACTTGTTCACATTTACATATGTATATGTAATGTGTTCATGTCTAATTCGAATATTGTGAGAGTAAGTACTAGCGATATTGATCAATAAGGTTAATATATAACCCCTTTCCACAATTAACTATTTGTAAATTCTGTATACGTATTTCGACAACCAAGTTGTCATCATCAGCAGATAAAATCAAAGTGTTGACACTTTGATTTTATCTGCTGATGATGACAACTTGGTTGTCGAAATACGTATACAGAATTTACAAATAGTTAATTGTGGAAAGGGGTTATATATTAACCTTATTGATCAAGTCAATAAACCACAGGCTCCATCAAATTCAACTACTAGCGATATCATCATTTGCCGGACAGCATTAATCTTCCCCGATACTAATCGGAATTTTTCAATTTCACATACTTACAATGTGTAAATATAGTTTACACTCGTATAATATTTATTCGACGAATCACATGCTATTTTCACATTCATTTTCTTTTGTCAATATCACGGCGCTAAAATTTCTTTCGGTGCCTTGGCGCCATCTGAAAACCATCAGTCAATTTACAATATGCCTCCTATTCAATCTGAAAACAGGGACCATAAAACTGAATAAACTCTCCAAGAAAAGTTCGGTTCGTTCACAATCATGTACATACATATGATTTGGACTGAGCGTTCGTTTAGAAATTTCCCTTTCTGTTTTTGAGACTAGGTGTAGGATACGTCATAAAAGGGGAAAAATTAGAAAAAGAAAACATCAAGAACTTGACTTTTGCAACAAGGTATGTCACCAAGGAAAAGTCGAATAAATTTTGCGGATTGTGAGAAAAATGGTGTATTTTACGACCTTCATGAGACCTTTTTTTTCCCTAAAATGTGTAAATTGTGTGAATCTAATGATTCCGTAGTCAAAAGTATCTGTACTATCTATTAATATATGCATATATATGAAATTGATTCTTAATATCAATAATTTAAATTTTCGACGCCTCGATTGTTGTTTAGCGAAAAAAATATTGCAAAAGTCAAAAAAGTCACGTGATTTGTCGATCGGCGTGTTTTACCGTGATTGTAAATTGAAACATGGCAATCTTAAAATTTCTAACTTAAAAATCAATAAATATGGCTTTTGAGAGATTCATAATAATAATAATAATAATAATAATTATCTATACCACAATTCGTATGTACATATTCACACGAAAACACATGGAATAATAATATAATGATGAGCCCACCTTTGCGTTTGATATTACTGCACTTCCTCTGTAAACTTCTAGTATCAGCTTCTGTTCAAGAAATGCATTTTTACACAAAGAAAATTTTCGTCTTCAAATAAAAAATCGAAATTTTACGAGATAATAATTTTACTGCACACATTTTAAAAATTGCTTCTTCATCGTTTCAAACGTTGTCAAAATATAAGTACAACGCTAAACCTCCATATCCTTTATATATGTATGACGTCTCTCGGCATTATAAGTACGGTAAATGTTCGTAAGACAAGAAATTAGCCGTTTTCCATGTATATTTGAAACAGTATGTATTCTATTGATCTATTATCGAAAATATCTGCATTCGTTACTAATGTGGTTGCAAGTCATTTTAAATCTAAACGCGATTATTCTTGCCTACAGCAAAAATGCAAAAATCACGCGATAAGTCGATCGTCACTTTCGAACATGACACACCATGGCAACCTTAGACATTTTTCATTTAAAAATCCGTATTCGCAGCAAGTTCTTTAACAAATTAAGATGCAGTTTCATTATTTGTTATCATAAGTGCATTCGTTTTTATGTGTCGATAACTTTTGAAAAATACCAATATCTATGAGCATACTCGAAACGAAAAATCAATGTGGAATTAAGAAATGTTTGCATTATTTAGCCTTTGCAGAACGTAAGATAGCTATTCTTTACTAGAAGAATACAAACTCACTGGTTTTCATAAGGAAATCATTCAAATCTTGCAGATAATTCATTTACGCCTTCAAAAGTTTTGTATTCTTTGTATACAGTGGGTCAATTAAGTCTGCATACAAAACCTTTCGTTATCTTTGAACCCAGATATTTGAGAAAACTATGTTCTGAGACATATCTTTCGTTCTTTATTGGCGTTTATTCAACGTATTACATAAAATACAAAGCAAATTAATATATACGAAATCATAAAATGATATTCTTCCGTAGATATATTGCGTCACAATTGTTTCGGAACATTGTAGAGAAGTCAATTTATCCTTGGATCACCGGTACTAGTGAATACGAAGTTGGATGAAAAATTAATTTTTTTTGAACTCCAGATAATCTACATTTGTCCATTTGTTAGGTGATAATAGAGGCCGCGTTCCTTAAGTCTTTTGCTTCGAACAACATCAGCCATGTCCCACTTCTAGAAATGCCCTGACTTCAGATTCTTTTAGCACATACATATATGGAAGCTTCAAATTTCGCTTCTAGAATTTATTATACAAAATATTTGTGGAATTTTGTTAAAATGAAATCCTTTGCTATAAGATTAGAATATTAACTCTTTCCCACTCCTCGAAATACACCAATTCCATTTTAATAGTTGATGATTGTATTGATAGTTTCAGATCTCAATACTAACGTGAAGTCTCTTGAATTTATTTCAGTTCCCATAACAGTTTCATGAGAAGGATCCAAGGTAGTGAATATAATTACATTTGTAAATTGCGAATCGAAAAAGCTTAAAATATTTTTAAAGAATTTACAGCACACAACACTAATTAATGGCCTTTCCCGGCATGTCCAAGAATTAATGGTTTCCAACATGGTAGTCCACCACACACTTCCAACAGCACAACAATCCCCCTTAAGCAGTATATGGATTCTTCCCTTGCCTATATCGGAAAGACTCTACATTTTCTCAATTCTTCCAGTAACAGCAAGACACGTTTTTGGGCGTTAACTTTTGAGACGCGTAATTTTTTTCAGACAACTCGTCCATTACCGTTATTTCATTTTAAAAGATCAATATGAAAGTCCCTCTTTATATTTGCTGGAGAATTTGGAGCACTAGTTTTTGGATCAGACCAAAATGCTTACAAAACATCCTCTCCTTGCTTTTTTTTAATTTCTTTGAATGTCCGACCACTGTTTCGATTTAAAACTGCCACTATCGGCATAGTTTTCTTTATTACTTTTTGCATAGTTCTACCCTTTTCGTGAAATTTTATTATTTCTCAGACATCCATTGAAATTTCACAATTTTTTCGGGACAACTTGAACTGATACACATTATTTATTTTTCTGTGATTGCTGTTGAAACCTAAAACAAGAAATAAAAATTAAACAAGCAATTTTAACACTTTCATCGTCTACTTGTACGCATATCCTGTTGGTGTGAAGAATTAAGTGTTTTCTGTTTTGCTCGAGTTAATTTCTTTTCGTGAAACAAATATGGTTGTTAGTGCATTTTATATTTTATCCAAGTAGCGTAATATGATGGTTCGACAAAATAAAAAAACAATACAGGGCATGCACATAATTATATACAGTTAATAACTTATCAATAACTTCCAATGCCGTCATATACAGAATAAGGTGTCCTTTTGCAGATGGAATTTTTAACCTTCTACTAGGGCCTTTTAGGTAAGCTCTTCTGTGGCTATGAATACCTGCACCAGTCCATATATTTTGAACTGTATCGTGTTCATTTATCCAAGTTTAAAATCGGCCTGTTTTCAGATTTCCAATGTTAAAAATCTCTAAGATATTTTCATCTACATTTAATTCAAACGCCAAATCCCAAGATTTTTCATTTTGACAAAAGGTCAACTTTTTCAAAGGTTTTGAAAAGCTTTTGTACATTAACAAAAGTTCATGTGGTAATACTTATAAAGGTCTTAAAAATGATTTCATCTTCGAAATAGATCTACCTTGACTTAATCCACAGAGAGCAGAAAATTCAATAAATAAATAAATGGATTATCTACAAGATTCGAATGACTTTGTTATAAAAAGAAGTCAGTTTTGTATTCGTTTGATTCAGAATAGCTATTTTACCCTATGCAAAGGTCAAATCCAAATTTTTTTTTTTTTGACAAAAAATCAATTTTTTCCAAACTCGCAAAAATTATTTCAGATTAACAAATGCTCGTGAGCTGGCGCTTGAAAAGGTCGAAAAAATTATTTCGAGTTCAAAATTGATCTACCTTGACATAATCTCGAGAGAACAGAAAAACATAGTTTTCTTGGCTTTAACGATTTCATTTATTCCTTTTTAATGTATGTACATCGCCACATCCGTACATTTATTTAGAGATTATAATGGAGCACATAATTAATATTAGATAGAAACACATTTTGTCCGCGCAACATTCGTGATCTTAGATACAAACTATTTGCTTGTTTATTAATAATTATTAGCTGAAATTGTCTTTTGCAGGAGTCACGATTTGTAGACGATTTCTCGTATTTCTAATGAATAAGTGTCTTCCGTAGATATTTTGTGTCAATCTTGCCTCAAGGCTTCCCACAATATGTCCACTGAAGTAATATTATTTGTCGGGATCTTACTCCCTCAATTCCCATTCTACTGTCGATTGGATTTGAGTTGGTTGCCTTTCCCATCGAGAAAAATCCATCATTTCCCATTTCTGGAAATGTGCCGGGTCTATCAGATTCTTTTACCACATAGCAACAAAGCTTCATTGTACATGCATTGTTCTGTCTTATAAATACAATGTATTCAACTCAAATAAATTGAATTTATTTGAAAACAATTTCTTTTTTTTTGAATATGTCAAAACAAGATCGTCCGTCTCTGCAGCAGTACGTGAATAGGTATTCTTCAACTTACTTCATATACCTTTCCGAGATTTATTTCATTTGAACGAAAATCCAACATTTTCGCGATTTTCGCAACTTGCAAAAGCGTTTTTTGCGAATATCTCGAGAACCGAAAGAGATACGATGCCAAATAGGTACATTTTCTGAATCAGCAGATCAAAATACATAAGATAGTACCATCGAATCGGCGAAAATCGCAACTTTATTTTTTTCGAGAACCGTAAGAGATACGATGCTAAGTAGGGGTTGTTTCTGAATCAGGAGATCAAAATACGTACGATAGGACCATCGAAACGGCGAAAATCGCAATTTTAATTTTTTCGATTTCACCAAATTTAGTTTTTCGCGAATATCTCGAGAACCGAAAGAGCTAGCGCATTGTATCAAAGCGTCGAAAATCCACACTTTGATTTTTCCGTTTTTTAAATTTCATCGCTTGAGGTTCAAAAAAATCGCAAAAATCGTCAAACGGCCATAACTTCCACATTTTTCGTCCTATCGCCACAAGATTTTCACCAATCAATGTACTCTTCACAAGGATTAAAATGAGCACAAGCGCATCGCTGTAGAGCGAACCGTTTGGCCGCAGCGGCAGTTTGAATTATCGCAAAAATTTTCGGTTTTCCGGTCATAACTCGAGAACGCGACGTCGTAGCAGGTTCCGGTTTGAAGCAGTCGATTCCGGACGTCAATACGCATCCGGCAGTGTCCGCGCCGTCGCCGAGAGGCCCTTGGTTCGCGAGATAGCATGCCGATTTGAACGAAAATCCAAAATTTTCGCGATTTTCGCAACTTGCAAAAGTGTTTTTTGCGAATATCTCGAGAACCGAAAGAGATACGATGCCAAATAGGTACATTTTCTGAATCAGCAGATCAAAATACATAAGATAGTACCATCGAATCGGCGAAAATCGCAACTTTATTTTTTTCGAGAACCGTAAGAGATACGATGCTAAGTAGGGGTTGTTTCTGAATCAGGAGATCAAAATACGTACGATAGGACCATCGAAACGGCGAAAATCGCAATTTTAATTTTTCGATTTCACCAAATTTAGTTTTTCGCGAATATCTCGAGAACCGAAAGAGCTAGCGCATTCCCGATGCGTTTTTCGTAATCAGCGGGTTCGAATACATAAAATAGAGGTATCAAAGCGTCGAAAATCCACACTTTGATTTTTCCGTTTTTTAAATTTCATCGCTTGAGGTTCAAAAAAATCGCAAAAATCGTCAAACGGCCATAACTTCCACATTTTTCGTCCTATCGCCACAAGATTTTCACCAATCAATGTACTCTTCACAAGGATTAAAATGAGCACAAGCGCATCGCTGTAGAGCGAACCGTTTGGCCGCAGCGGCAGTTTGAATTATCGCAAAAATTTTCGGTTTTCCGGTCATAACTCGAGAACGCGACGTCGTAGCAGGTTCCGGTTTGAAGCAGTCGATTCCGGACGTCAATACGCATCCGGCAGTGTCCGCGCCGTCGCCGAGAGGCCCTTGGTTCGCGAGATAGCATGCCGATTTGAACGAAAATCCAAAATTTTCGCGATTTTCGCAACTTGCAAAAGTGTTTTTTGCGAATATCTCGAGAACCGAAAGAGATACGATGCCAAATAGGTACATTTTCTGAATCAGCAGATCAAAATACATAAGATAGTACCATCGAATCGGCGAAAATCGCAACTTTATTTTTTTCGAGAACCGTAAGAGATACGATGCTAAGTAGGGGTTGTTTCTGAATCAGGAGATCAAAATACGTACGATAGGACCATCGAAACGGCGAAAATCGCAATTTTAATTTTTCGATTTCACCAAATTTAGTTTTTCGCGAATATCTCGAGAACCGAAAGAGCTAGCGCATTCCCGATGCGTTTTTCGTAATCAGCGGGTTCGAATACATAAAATAGAGGTATCAAAGCGTCGAAAATCCACACTTTGATTTTTCCGTTTTTTAAATTTCATCGCTTGAGGTTCAAAAAAATCGCAAAAATCGTCAAACGGCCATAACTTCCACATTTTTCGTCCTATCGCCACAAGATTTTCACCAATCAATGTACTCTTCACAAGGATTAAAATGAGCACAAGCGCATCGCTGTAGAGCGAACCGTTTGGCCGCAGCGGCAGTTTGAATTATCGCAAAAATTTTCGGTTTTCCGGTCATAACTCGAGAACGCGACGTCGTAGCAGGTTCCGGTTTGAAGCAGTCGATTCCGGACGTCAATACGCATCCGGCAGTGTCCGCGCCGTCGCCGAGAGGCCCTTGGTTCGCGAGATAGCATGCCGATTTGAACGAAAATCCAAAATTTTCGCGATTTTCGCAACTTGCAAAAGTGTTTTTTGCGAATATCTCGAGAACCGAAAGAGATACGATGCCAAATAGGTACATTTTCTGAATCAGCAGATCAAAATACATAAGATAGTACCATCGAATCGGCGAAAATCGCAACTTTATTTTTTTCGAGAACCGTAAGAGATACGATGCTAAGTAGGGGTTGTTTCTGAATCAGGAGATCAAAATACGTACGATAGGACCATCGAAACGGCGAAAATCGCAATTTTAATTTTTCGATTTCACCAAATTTAGTTTTTCGCGAATATCTCGAGAACCGAAAGAGCTAGCGCATTCCCGATGCGTTTTTCGTAATCAGCGGGTTCGAATACATAAAATAGAGGTATCAAAGCGTCGAAAATCCACACTTTGATTTTTCCGTTTTTTAAATTTCATCGCTTGAGGTTCAAAAAAATCGCAAAAATCGTCAAACGGCCATAACTTCCACATTTTTCGTCCTATCGCCACAAGATTTTCACCAATCAATGTACTCTTCACAAGGATTAAAATGAGCACAAGCGCATCGCTGTAGAGCGAACCGTTTGGCCGCAGCGGCAGTTTGAATTATCGCAAAAATTTTCGGTTTTCCGGTCATAACTCGAGAACGCGACGTCGTAGCAGGTTCCGGTTTGAAGCAGTCGATTCCGGACGTCAATACGCATCCGGCAGTGTCCGCGCCGTCGCCGAGAGGCCCTTGGTTCGCGAGATAGCATGCCGATTTGAACGAAAATCCAAAATTTTCGCGATTTTCGCAACTTGCAAAAGTGTTTTTTGCGAATATCTCGAGAACCGAAAGAGATACGATGCCAAATAGGTACATTTTCTGAATCAGCAGATCAAAATACATAAGATAGTACCATCGAATCGGCGAAAATCGCAACTTTATTTTTTTCGAGAACCGTAAGAGATACGATGCTAAGTAGGGGTTGTTTCTGAATCAGGAGATCAAAATACGTACGATAGGACCATCGAAACGGCGAAAATCGCAATTTTAATTTTTCGATTTCACCAAATTTAGTTTTTCGCGAATATCTCGAGAACCGAAAGAGCTAGCGCATTCCCGATGCGTTTTTCGTAATCAGCGGGTTCGAATACATAAAATAGAGGTATCAAAGCGTCGAAAATCCACACTTTGATTTTTCCGTTTTTTAAATTTCATCGCTTGAGGTTCAAAAAAATCGCAAAAATCGTCAAACGGCCATAACTTCCACATTTTTCGTCCTATCGCCACAAGATTTTCACCAATCAATGTACTCTTCACAAGGATTAAAATGAGCACAAGCGCATCGCTGTAGAGCGAACCGTTTGGCCGCAGCGGCAGTTTGAATTATCGCAAAAATTTTCGGTTTTCCGGTCATAACTCGAGAACGCGACGTCGTAGCAGGTTCCGGTTTGAAGCAGTCGATTCCGGACGTCAATACGCATCCGGCAGTGTCCGCGCCGTCGCCGAGAGGCCCTTGGTTCGCGAGATAGCATGCCGATTTGAACGAAAATCCAAAATTTTCGCGATTTTCGCAACTTGCAAAAGTGTTTTTTGCGAATATCTCGAGAACCGAAAGAGATACGATGCCAAATAGGTACATTTTCTGAATCAGCAGATCAAAATACATAAGATAGTACCATCGAATCGGCGAAAATCGCAACTTTATTTTTTTCGAGAACCGTAAGAGATACGATGCTAAGTAGGGGTTGTTTCTGAATCAGGAGATCAAAATACGTACGATAGGACCATCGAAACGGCGAAAATCGCAATTTTAATTTTTCGATTTCACCAAATTTAGTTTTTCGCGAATATCTCGAGAACCGAAAGAGCTAGCGCATTCCCGATGCGTTTTTCGTAATCAGCGGGTTCGAATACATAAAATAGAGGTATCAAAGCGTCGAAAATCCACACTTTGATTTTTCCGTTTTTTAAATTTCATCGCTTGAGGTTCAAAAAAATCGCAAAAATCGTCAAACGGCCATAACTTCCACATTTTTCGTCCTATCGCCACAAGATTTTCACCAATCAATGTACTCTTCACAAGGATTAAAATGAGCACAAGCGCATCGCTGTAGAGCGAACCGTTTGGCCGCAGCGGCAGTTTGAATTATCGCAAAAATTTTCGGTTTTCCGGTCATAACTCGAGAACGCGACGTCGTAGCAGGTTCCGGTTTGAAGCAGTCGATTCCGGACGTCAATACGCATCCGGCAGTGTCCGCGCCGTCGCCGAGAGGCCCTTGGTTCGCGAGATAGCATGCCGATTTGAACGAAAATCCAAAATTTTCGCGATTTTCGCAACTTGCAAAAGTGTTTTTTGCGAATATCTCGAGAACCGAAAGAGATACGATGCCAAATAGGTACATTTTCTGAATCAGCAGATCAAAATACATAAGATAGTACCATCGAATCGGCGAAAATCGCAACTTTATTTTTTTCGAGAACCGTAAGAGATACGATGCTAAGTAGGGGTTGTTTCTGAATCAGGAGATCAAAATACGTACGATAGGACCATCGAAACGGCGAAAATCGCAATTTTAATTTTTCGATTTCACCAAATTTAGTTTTTCGCGAATATCTCGAGAACCGAAAGAGCTAGCGCATTCCCGATGCGTTTTTCGTAATCAGCGGGTTCGAATACATAAAATAGAGGTATCAAAGCGTCGAAAATCCACACTTTGATTTTTCCGTTTTTTAAATTTCATCGCTTGAGGTTCAAAAAAATCGCAAAAATCGTCAAACGGCCATAACTTCCACATTTTTCGTCCTATCGCCACAAGATTTTCACCAATCAATGTACTCTTCACAAGGATTAAAATGAGCACAAGCGCATCGCTGTAGAGCGAACCGTTTGGCCGCAGCGGCAGTTTGAATTATCGCAAAAATTTTCGGTTTTCCGGTCATAACTCGAGAACGCGACGTCGTAGCAGGTTCCGGTTTGAAGCAGTCGATTCCGGACGTCAATACGCATCCGGCAGTGTCCGCGCCGTCGCCGAGAGGCCCTTGGTTCGCGAGATAGCATGCCGATTTGAACGAAAATCCAAAATTTTCGCGATTTTCGCAACTTGCAAAAGTGTTTTTTGCGAATATCTCGAGAACCGAAAGAGATACGATGCCAAATAGGTACATTTTCTGAATCAGCAGATCAAAATACATAAGATAGTACCATCGAATCGGCGAAAATCGCAACTTTATTTTTTTCGAGAACCGTAAGAGATACGATGCTAAGTAGGGGTTGTTTCTGAATCAGGAGATCAAAATACGTACGATAGGACCATCGAAACGGCGAAAATCGCAATTTTAATTTTTCGATTTCACCAAATTTAGTTTTTCGCGAATATCTCGAGAACCGAAAGAGCTAGCGCATTCCCGATGCGTTTTTCGTAATCAGCGGGTTCGAATACATAAAATAGAGGTATCAAAGCGTCGAAAATCCACACTTTGATTTTTCCGTTTTTTAAATTTCATCGCTTGAGGTTCAAAAAAATCGCAAAAATCGTCAAACGGCCATAACTTCCACATTTTTTCGTCCCATCGCCACAAGATTTTCACCAATCAATGTACTCTTCACAAGGATTAAAATGAGCACAAGCGCATCGCTGTAGAGCGAACCGTTTGGCCGCAGCGGCAGTTTGAATTATCGCAAAAATTTTCGGTTTTCCGGTCATAACTCGAGAACGCGACGTCGTAGCAGGTTCCGGTTTGAAGCAGTCGATTCCGGACGTCAATACGCATCCGGCAGTGTCCGCGCCGTCGCCGAGAGGCCCTTGGTTCGCGAGATAGCATGCCGATTTGAACGAAAATCCAAAATTTTCGCGATTTTCGCAACTTGCAAAAGTGTTTTTTGCGAATATCTCGAGAACCGAAAGAGATACGATGCCAAATAGGTACATTTTCTGAATCAGCAGATCAAAATACATAAGATAGTACCATCGAATCGGCGAAAATCGCAACTTTATTTTTTTCGAGAACCGTAAGAGATACGATGCTAAGTAGGGGTTGTTTCTGAATCAGGAGATCAAAATACGTACGATAGGACCATCGAAACGGCGAAAATCGCAATTTTAATTTTTCGATTTCACCAAATTTAGTTTTTCGCGAATATCTCGAGAACCGAAAGAGCTAGCGCATTCCCGATGCGTTTTTCGTAATCAGCGGGTTCGAATACATAAAATAGAGGTATCAAAGCGTCGAAAATCCACACTTTGATTTTTCCGTTTTTTAAATTTCATCGCTTGAGGTTCAAAAAAATCGCAAAAATCGTCAAACGGCCATAACTTCCACATTTTTCGTCCTATCGCCACAAGATTTTCACCAATCAATGTACTCTTCACAAGGATTAAAATGAGCACAAGCGCATCGCTGTAGAGCGAACCGTTTGGCCGCAGCGGCAGTTTGAATTATCGCAAAAATTTTCGGTTTTCCGGTCATAACTCGAGAACGCGACGTCGTAGCAGGTTCCGGTTTGAAGCAGTCGATTCCGGACGTCAATACGCATCCGGCAGTGTCCGCGCCGTCGCCGAGAGGCCCTGGTTCGCGAGATAGCATGCCGATTTGAACGAAAATCCAAAATTTTCGCGATTTTCGCAACTTGCAAAAGTGTTTTTTGCGAATATCTCGAGAACCGAAAGAGATACGATGCCAAATAGGTACATTTTCTGAATCAGCAGATCAAAATACATAAGATAGTACCATCGAATCGGCGAAAATCGCAACTTTATTTTTTTCGAGAACCGTAAGAGATACGATGCTAAGTAGGGGTTGTTTCTGAATCAGGAGATCAAAATACGTACGATAGGACCATCGAAACGGCGAAAATCGCAATTTTAATTTTTCGATTTCACCAAATTTAGTTTTTCGCGAATATCTCGAGAACCGAAAGAGCTAGCGCATTCCCGATGCGTTTTTCGTAATCAGCGGGTTCGAATACATAAAATAGAGGTATCAAAGCGTCGAAAATCCACACTTTGATTTTTCCGTTTTTTAAATTTCATCGCTTGAGGTTCAAAAAAATCGCAAAAATCGTCAAACGGCCATAACTTCCACATTTTTCGTCCTATCGCCACAAGATTTTCACCAATCAATGTACTCTTCACAAGGATTAAAATGAGCACAAGCGCATCGCTGTAGAGCGAACCGTTTGGCCGCAGCGGCAGTTTGAATTATCGCAAAAATTTTCGGTTTTCCGGTCATAACTCGAGAACGCGACGTCGTAGCAGGTTCCGGTTTGAAGCAGTCGATTCCGGACGTCAATACGCATCCGGCAGTGTCCGCGCCGTCGCCGAGAGGCCCTTGGTTCGCGAGATAGCATGCCGATTTGAACGAAAATCCAAAATTTTCGCGATTTTCGCAACTTGCAAAAGTGTTTTTTGCGAATATCTCGAGAACCGAAAGAGATACGATGCCAAATAGGTACATTTTCTGAATCAGCAGATCAAAATACATAAGATAGTACCATCGAATCGGCGAAAATCGCAACTTTATTTTTTTCGAGAACCGTAAGAGATACGATGCTAAGTAGGGGTTGTTTCTGAATCAGGAGATCAAAATACGTACGATAGGACCATCGAAACGGCGAAAATCGCAATTTTAATTTTTCGATTTCACCAAATTTAGTTTTTCGCGAATATCTCGAGAACCGAAAGAGCTAGCGCATTCCCGATGCGTTTTTCGTAATCAGCGGGTTCGAATACATAAAATAGAGGTATCAAAGCGTCGAAAATCCACACTTTGATTTTTCCGTTTTTTAAATTTCATCGCTTGAGGTTCAAAAAAATCGCAAAAATCGTCAAACGGCCATAACTTCCACATTTTTCGTCCTATCGCCACAAGATTTTCACCAATCAATGTACTCTTCACAAGGATTAAAATGAGCACAAGCGCATCGCTGTAGAGCGAACCGTTTGGCCGCAGCGGCAGTTTGAATTATCGCAAAAATTTTCGGTTTTCCGGTCATAACTCGAGAACGCGACGTCGTAGCAGGTTCCGGTTTGAAGCAGTCGATTCCGGACGTCAATACGCATCCGGCAGTGTCCGCGCCGTCGCCGAGAGGCCCTTGGTTCGCGAGATAGCATGCCGATTTGAACGAAAATCCAAAATTTTCGCGATTTTCGCAACTTGCAAAAGTGTTTTTTGCGAATATCTCGAGAACCGAAAGAGATACGATGCCAAATAGGTACATTTTCTGAATCAGCAGATCAAAATACATAAGATAGTACCATCGAATCGGCGAAAATCGCAACTTTATTTTTTTCGAGAACCGTAAGAGATACGATGCTAAGTAGGGGTTGTTTCTGAATCAGGAGATCAAAATACGTACGATAGGACCATCGAAACGGCGAAAATCGCAATTTTAATTTTTCGATTTCACCAAATTTAGTTTTTCGCGAATATCTCGAGAACCGAAAGAGCTAGCGCATTCCCGATGCGTTTTTCGTAATCAGCGGGTTCGAATACATAAAATAGAGGTATCAAAGCGTCGAAAATCCACACTTTGATTTTTCCGTTTTTTAAATTTCATCGCTTGA
>JAVIWB010001183.1:0-19896 GCA_031893035.1 Dermolepida albohirtum | reverse complement strand
AAACGAATTACTTGACAGATATTAACAATGGCGGTGACAGGCATATCCCGACCTTTGTAAGAGATACCCTTGACGAGATAAATGCGGGTTGTTTTGATCCCCTGACGCTGAACGAAACACAAAAAACAGGTATTGACCTCTATCTCATTGCCATACATGGTATCCAGGCAAGAAATTTTCTGGCTGAATTGCCCGAAAACCATCCTTGCGATGATCAATTTAAGCCATTCAAATCGCTGTGGTCCGGTAAGATCGAATTTAAGGAGGCGGAAGTCATAAATAAGGAAATAAAGGATGTGGCGGAAAAAATTTTGAAAAAGGACTTCCCGTCCATCCACGCCGAGTTTATGCAAGTACGGTATGAAGAATTGTCTTTAAGGCCATTCAGTTGGCCCGAAAACAAGGAAATCGATAACAACGGGCAAAAACAGGGCATAGATTGTAAAACTATGGTAAAAAGTCCTTGTAATAGCGGTGAAATACAGGTTCTGCCCTCGGTAAGAGAGATGCTCGACGGGATAAGTTCAGGAAATATAGACCCTTTAACATTGGATGAAACACAAAAAACGGGAATCCAACTCTACCTCATTGCCGAACACGGTATCGAAGTGAGCGGTTACCTGACCGTCCTGCCCGATGATTACCCTTACCGGGATCAGTTCCAACCCTTTCTTTCCCGGATGGCTTTCGAGGAGGATTACCTTGAACTCCACCGTCTGAACGAAGCCAGCAAGGCCGTGGCGGAAAGGATTATAGAGAAGGACTTTCCCTACATTCATTATGAGTTGAAACAAGCGCGGGAAACGGAGAATTTACAGGCGCTTTCTTTTCGGTGGCCTGAAAACGACGATTTCCTGAGCGAAAACAAGCAGGGAATAAAAATTTAAAACCCAGCAGGATAATACGAAATATCCCGAACATCAATTAACACCCTTTTAATCATTAACCGCTGCGCATTCGTAGCACAAAAAACAATTATTATGAAAAACATCTTTTTTGCAATGGCTATTGCCGTTGCCCTGTTCTACTCATGCTCTGCGGAGCGTGAAAATCCCGCTCCGCAACCCGTAAACGACGGGGCTGAAGTGCTCATCTCTTTCACTGCCGGCAATGATACCCGCGCATTTTTCGACGACACCGCCGAGGCGGAGCCTTGGGAAAAAACCATAAACTCCGCTACGGTATATGTTTTCGACTCGCAGGGAGCGATTGCCATGTATAAGAGACTGACGGCACAGGAAATCTCCTCGCTGTCGGCCACGCTGATCCTGCCGAACCGGGTGGCCGGAACCGAGTGTACGTTCTACGTCACGACCAACTCCTTAACCTACGGCGATTACTTAACCGAGGCCGCAATGTCGATTATCAGCGATGTTACCTCCTATATGAACGGAACTTTCGATCAGGTATCGACGGGACAGCGCCCCTCTTACGGGTTTGTTATGACAACAACGAAAAAGGCGGTGGTGCAGCCCGAAGGCACGCCGACCAACATATCGTTTACGCTTAAACGTGTAGCCGCAAAGATCGCCGTTAAGGTATCGGTAGACGAAAAGTTCGCCGCGTCGCTCGGAACCGGCAGAATCGTTATCGACCGGATAACGCTCCTGAATGTTTATTCGCGGATGTGGTTGTTCCGGAGACCGGACGAAGCGATTCCTGTGACCGAAGCACTGATCCAGACGCCTAAAGTAATAGGCAGCGATTATTGCGGCCTGTTCTACATTCCCGAAAAAGAGGCCGGAGACGACAAGGTAATGTTGCGTTTTAATGGATTTTTCGATCAGGACGGCTCCATCGACACCACCAGCGACCAGATTCCCGTCTCGTGGGATATTGCCATCGACGGTTCGGGCGGCGGTGAAATCATACGCAACGGATATTACCGGATCGGCGCAATGATCTACGGCTTCGACGCCCTCAAGGACGTTCATCCGTTCATCGAGGTAGCCGAATGGGAGACGCCGGTTACGCCCGACACGGTGATCCTTTATTAATCACGATTATTCATCATTGTGGCCGGGTGATTCAGTGCCCGGCCACATAAAAAAACATTAGCCATGAAAAAGATAATTTTTGCATTATTGGCCTTGCCTATGCTTGCCGTATCCTGCCGCGACGCGGAAAACACCTGCGGCCAAAGTAATGGCAACATCGTCGTCTCGTTCTGCGCCGAACCTCTTTCCCGCGCGTTTTTCGACGTTACGGCGGCTGCCGAAGAGTGGGAGAAAACGCTCAACAACATCTCGGTATTCGTTTTTACGGCCTCGGACGGCAGGCTCGTCCTGCGCCGCGATATGACCCCTGCGGAACTGGCGACGGGTAAGGTGAATTTCTCCCTGCCGTGGAGTGCATCCGATAAATTGCTCCGGTTTTATGCCGTCGCCAACTATGACGTTACGGCTCAGAATATTTCCGAGGCGGCGTTAAAAGCCTTACTGGACGTCGATTGCGGCACATACAACGGCACGGTTGCCGAGGTGTTTACGAAGGCGAAACGGCCCGAAGGGTTCACCATGAGCGCCGCCGCCGAGGTGCAATTCTCCAACAGCGCGAACACCGTTACCACTGTCGAAATGTACTTGCGGCGCACCGTCGCAAAAGTCGCCATGCGCGTCAGGGTCGATGATGAGTTTGCCCAAAGGTACAGCGGCGCGGGGATCAGGATTACCGATGTCAGTGTGCTGAATGCGGATAATAACACGACGGTCATCGCTCCTGAAAACGTCGGCGCGGGTAGCGCCGGCCTGACGTTAAGCCAGACGCCCGATGCCGAGGGCGACGAATACCGGTCGCTTTTCTATCTTTTTGAAAATGGGGAGTATCCGGAGGACGATTGCGTTACGCTGAAGATTTATGCCCTGTTCGACGCGGACGGCAATTTTTCGACTACCGCCGACCAAAGCGTTGCGGAGTATAACGTAAAGATCAACCCTGCCGGTAACGGCGTTATCCGGCGCAACGGCTATTACCGCATTGACGCTTCATTGCGGGGGTTGGACGGCCATCAGATCGAGGCGACCATCCGTGTAGCCGACTGGGAAGCGCCGGTTACGCAAACGGAAACGCTGGGAAACTAAGAAATCGACGATAATCAAACCATAATGCCTTAAAAACCATGAAAAAAGCAATGTTGCTGACCGCGTTATTAATAACGCTTGCGGCCTGTGTGAAGGAGGAGTGCGTAGTCGGCGGGAACGGCGGCAGGCTTGCCGTTACTTTCCTGCCGACTACGCATACCCGCGCCTTTTTCGACGGCAACCCCACAGGCGAAGCGTGGGAACGGGAGATAAACACCCTCGAAGCCATACTTTGCGACAGCGAGGGGAAAATGATACTCCGCAGGGAACTTACCTCCACGGAGATAACGGACGGTAAAGCCAGTTTTTCCAACATCGGCTTACAGGAC
This sequence comes from Dermolepida albohirtum, assembly GCA_031893035.1. Taxonomy (NCBI): domain Eukaryota; kingdom Metazoa; phylum Arthropoda; class Insecta; order Coleoptera; family Scarabaeidae; genus Dermolepida; species Dermolepida albohirtum. The sequence goes on along the minus strand of JAVIWB010001183.1, from coordinate 16,487 downwards.
GGCACGCAGTACAGGCTGTACCTCGTGGCCAACCATGACATTCCCATGACCCCGGAGACTTTCGACCGCCTGACCGACGGGCCGGTGTCGAAATATAACGGCGACTACGGGCTGATGAGGCGGGAGTGCGTCGCTTCCTGCGGTTTTGCGATGGCCGCATCCGGGACGATCACCACGGCCAATACTCCGGACAATCCTCTTAATATGAGGTTGGTACGCACGGCCTCGAAAATCGAAATGAAGATCACGGTCGGCGACAGTCTCAGCCCAAGCCATCCCGATGGAGAACTTGTGATCACGGAAACAGTGATCGGCCAAACAGCACGGTACGGGCCGCTGTTCGGAGGGTTTGCAGTTACAGGCTCCGCAGAGGAAACCTCCCTCGGCCAGACGCCTTGTGAACAGGAACGGGGCCGGGAGTACCACAACGTTTTCTACCTGTTTCCGGACAATGATCTCTTACCCGTAATAACGGTGACGGCACGTTACTATCCCGAAGGGGAAAGCAGTAACCCCGCAAACTACTCCGAACATACGTTCGGTTTCACACTGCAAGCGAGTATCGCCCCGAACACTTATTACCGCCTGGCTGTTACGATACAGGATATTAAGGGCATAGAAATAGTTCCCGAATACTATATATTAAAGTATATGGCGGACGGCGGTTATGTGGGACAGGAATATTCGGTATCACCCGGAAAGACACACTATGTAATGGGTGGCGAAAATTGGTCTTCGCTGCCCGGTGATTACTTTTTAAGGTGCTGGAACACACAGCCGGACGGAACGGGCACGGATTATTACCCTTACGAACCCATTACGGTAACGGGAGACATCGTGTTTTATCCGCAATGGGAATCGTTTCCCAAGATCACCGAGTTCCGTTACCTGCCCAACGGTGCGAGCGGCCATGATTATGTCGATGGCTATATGGGCGGTGGCGAGAAGGTCTACATGGTCATGGACTTCAGTTACATGGGATTCAGTCATCCCGGTTATATCTTTTCCCATTGGCTGGGCGATAACGGCAAAGTTTATTATCCCGGACAGGAAATACCCTGGGGGGAATGCCACTTTTTCACAGCGATATGGTCGAAGATCATAGAGATAACCTACGACCCCAACGGGGGAACCGGTAATGTATATACGGAATATATGTTCTGGACCTACACTATCTCATTGTTGTATTTGGACTATGTGGATTTCTCTAAACCGGGATATTCTTTCGCGGGATGGTGTACCGACCCGGAGGGCAAAGGCACGGTATATCCGGCTGCCGCCGAAATGGATGTGTACGACCATATAACATTTTACGCTATATGGAAAGCAGACTAACCGGTATGAAAAAGATCATATTGATAGCGGCTATCGTGATCGGAACGGCGGTTACGGCATCGGCTCAGTATTCGTCCCTGCGGGTCAATGCGCTCGGCGTCGCCGCCGGAACACTGAACACAGGGGTGGATATTGCGGTTAGTCCGCGATGGTCGGTCGAGGGGGCGGTATATTGGAATCCGATAAAAACCAACGCTTTCCGCAGCCGGTTCACGGCTTTCTCTGCGGGGGTGCGCCATTGGCGGTTCGAACCGCATGTGGGCGCTTTCCTCGGCATTCACAATACGACGGTATTCTACGACGTGGGAGGCCGTAAGGAACACCACAAAGGCTGGATGTCGGGCGTGGGAGTTTCATACGGTCACGCCTGGATGCTGTCTACGCGCTGGAACCTTACGGCCGAGTTCGGAGTGGGTTGCTTCCATATGAAAGACAGGAAGCGGCGGTACGAAATCGACGACAACGAGGATATTTATATCTATCACTACCGCCGCATCGTCTTTGCCCCGTCGCGGGCAGAGGTAAGTTTCAGTTACCTGTTTTAATTCCGCCGACCATGAAAACATACAAATATTTTGTTTATGCGCTTGCGATGCTGTGCTTCGCGGGTTGCTCGGCGGGTTCGCGGATGCAGCGGGGCAATTACAGCGCAGGGATCGGCCACATGCCGCGACCGAAAACGGTTGCCGTGCAACGGAAAGACACGCTGCCGCCGACACCGCAGTACAATGCCATCGAGATCACCCGTCCCGACAGCAGCAAACTGTTCCTTGTTCCCGTGACGGAGGTCGGGGGTAAAAGGATGCCGACGCTCTCGATACAGGAAGTGGTGATCGTGACCAAAGCCCGCCATGTTGCCGAACGCGGCGGCAAGGTGAACCTCGACTTTATCGTAACCCTACCCAAAGAACTTATGGGCAGCATCCGCAGTCTGATGGTCACGCCGTACCTGCACAAGGGCGGGGAGACGGTTCCATTGGAAGACCTGACGATCCGTGGAAGCTTGTTCAGCCGTGTTCAGGATCGCAATTACTGGCAGTTCGACCGCTACCGGAGCGTCTTTCGCCCCGACAGCATGGGAGCAAGGCGGGCTTTCGACCGGTTCGTGAATTACCCATACCCCGATGGCGTGAGGCTCGACTCGATCGTCGATAATGCCAGAACCATATCCTATCACTATACGCAGGAAGTCGGAACGGAGGGTACGGGCAACCGGATGCTTGTGACGCTCACGGGCAGGGTCGTGGCGCTCGACCATAGCTCATACGTGCTGCCCCTGTCCGATACATTGGAATACAGTATCGCCTCGATGACCGCATTCGTGGATACGACGACCCGGTACATGACGAAGATCGTACAGAAATATGTCGTCGTGCAGGACAGGAATTATCTCAATTTCAAGGTGAACGACACCCGGATCATTGACACGCTGGGCGACAATGCGGCACAGTTGAAACGCATAGACCGGCTGATGGACGGGATCATCGATCAGAAGGAGTTCCATGTGGACGGCATAGTATTGACCGCTTCGGCGTCGCCCGAAGGAACGGTCAAAACGAATGAACGGCTTGCCAAAGGACGCGCCAATGCCCTGCGCGACCGCATCGCGGAAAGGTATAAGGGCCGGGATATTGACAAAATACTCACTGTGAAATGGGTCGGCGAGGACTGGACGGAACTTGTGAAACTGATCGAAGCGTCTCGGTGGAGTGAGATTATTCAGCGCGATAAGATCCTCGCCCTGATAGCCGGAGGCGGCGATATGGACAGGGTGGAGCGGACGATCCGGGAGAAATACCCGACCGATTACCGGTTTATGTTCGAAAACCTCTATCCGCGCCTTCGGGCGGTAGACTTCCGGTACGACCTGCGGCGTGTGGGTATGGTGCAGGATACGATCCATACCACGGTGGTAAACGGGGAGTATATGCGCGGGGTGGAGCTTCTCAAAGGCCGCAAATACACCGAGGCGCTGGCGATCCTCAAGCCCTACAACGACCGCAATGCGGCTGTGGCATACCTGTCGCTGGGACTCGACCGACAGGCGTATGAGGTTCTCTGCGGCCTGCCCCAAACGGCGGAAACCGCATACCTGAAAGCCATAGCCTGCGCCCGGCTGGGATTGGACGAGGAAGCCCTTGCCGCCTATGAAAGGGCCTGCGAGATGGACGACCTGTTCAGGTACCGGGGACGGCTCGACCCCGAGTTAAGCGGCCTGATAACCGATCGATAATTCTAAAAACCTGTTGCTATGAAAAACACGATTAAAAACCTGCTTCCGATCCTTGCCTGCGTCATCATGTGCATGGGGATGGGCGGCTGCGTGAAAGCCTGGGAAGATGAACGGCTCGAAGTGATCCGCCGCCCGCAGGTGGACATCGAACCCCAAGTCCCCGGCTGGGACGATGATGGAATGGAGATCATAAAATAATCCAGTACAAAACACCGGATTCTTCCGGACAGTACGCAACCTTTGGTAAACCTCGACTAATTCAAATAGAAATATCAGATTATCGAAGATAGTAAGTAAAAACGACAAGGGTATCCGGAATCGGATACCCTTGTTTTTTATCAGCGTTTGCGTAATCACGGATCGGTATGCCGGCTGAAGTTCAAATCCCGGCTGCCGGATGATTTCGTCTTTCCGAGGAATATGCCCGTAACGGAAACCGCACCCGCCTCCGCCAGATAATCCGCCATCCGGTCGAAACTAAGGCCGCTCGTGTACAAATCGTCGCACAATAATACATGTTTCCCTTCGAGCGGATCGCTGTCACCCTCCATCCTGATATTCTCCGTAACAGGCATTCCACGGCGCACGGCGCCGTACTCTCTGTCGGATACGATCCGATACAGCTTGTAGCCGTCTTCAACGCCCAGATATCCGGCCAGCTTCCGGCTGAACCTGCAAAACCTCTTTTCGTGCTTCTCTGCCGTCGATGCGGGGATGCAGAGAAGTACGGTATTTTTCGCATCTTTTATTATCTCCCTTTCTTTCGTTATCGCCATTGATAAAAGTTTGGCTACGACCGGCGCGGCTTCGCCCGACTTGAAAGAATAAACGGTATTGTTTATCATTCCCTGAAAGCGTTTGCGGTTCTCGGGGCAAGCCTTCGGATAGAAATCATGCAGATAATAACAATGTCGTCCACCGCTTATAAAATGGTTGAGGTCGCTGTCGAGCGAATACCATTTTCTGTTCCGGTCGTATTCGATGAAAGAGGTAAGCGCTTTCTCCATGGCCGGAAACCCGCGTTCGTCAATGGCGTTTGCCAATATTCCATAAACGGGTTCTGTGTGGTACAGGCCGCGCCCGGCGATGTAGCCCGAAAAGGCATTCGAGCGTTCGATAATGCAAAATCCCGTGTGTTCCTCATACCGGTCGGGATCGACATTTTCGTCGCAGAGGAAATAGAAAATACCATGTTCGTTCAGCAAAGCGATGAACTCGTGCCCCGCGTAAAGAGGATCGGTAAAGAACCTTAACGTATCACATTTGGCCTGCTCGCTTACGCTTTGGCCCAATTCTTTGAAAAGCACACCCATAATCCGGATCGTAATTTTCGCTAAAGTAGGAAAAATATGGATTGTCCGCCACGGGGTGGGTTTTTTGATATTCAGGGTTCTGTGCATTGATCCCGGTTCCATTCGCGAAGGTAAGCGCCTGCCCGAGCCCTTGCAAGGTTGAAATGAATTCCGCCGATAAAAATAACCCCTGCGGGAACATTTTTATCGGCGGAAACCTTGCCGGGCCGGGCGGCCGGCGCTTGCCCTGCTTCTGAAACCGGAATCCATACGGATAAATTCTTTCCGGTTTATAATCGATTATTAATCTGATAAAAAGTCATGAAAAAATGGAAGATCACAATGCTCGTTGTCCTGCCGGTATTGCTCCTGTCGACGACGCCTAAAGCGATGCTGAACAATCTGGCTGCGATGTTCGTCCTGGCAGTTATCATAAGATTCCTGTTCAGGTTCGTAAAAGCCTTCTGGGTTCCGCTGCTGTTCATAGCGGCGGTTTTTTATTTATACACACATAATTAAGATGAATCATGGAAAAGACCATTTATCAAGAAAACGGTTACAAAGACCGTAGGGATTACTTTGAAGACCTGTCGCGCTCCTATGGCGTACCGATGTTCGCGGTGTTGTCTATCGCCGAGATATTGGGTTCCGATGAAGATTTCGACATGCTGCCATTAACGCTGGACGATTATGGTTCCGCTTTCAGGGCTTGTTTTGACAACTAATAATGAACGGAAATGAAAACGACCGAATGTAAAATTTGCGGTTCTGCGGATGTTACCGTAACGGTAACGGTGAATCCGAACGATACCGGACGGATCACCGATTATTGCCACAATGACGGAACGATAACCGAAGACGGCTGGTGCAACGGGTGTTGCGAGTATGTGGAGTTGGAAACCAAGATTGAAGGCGAACCGGAATCCGGTACTCCGTCAATTTTAAACCGGACGCCTCTCTATTTAAAATGCCATCGTAAAGAAGACGGGGCACTTACGGATTGGTATGTCGTGGATAGTTTGCCCGGTGACTGGCCGGAAGGAGCGACGACCAGCTTCTATCTCAATACGGATAATAAACTGTACCTGGTCCCGGACGATTCGGCAAGGTATTATGTAATCGCCGACGGCGCTCTGTGCATCCATTGCAGCAAGCCGATAGACGAAATTGCCGATATGTATGCGGAAGATCGCCAGGATAGCAGCCGGAAACTTTGTAAAAAATGCTGGGACGACATAAATCACGGGATTATAAGCCTGCCTGTTGTTGATAACGACATGCCGGTATATCGGTTGCGGAACAGTCCTGTACGTGGAAGATAAATTATTGTTGTACAAATTAATACATAATAGACTAATGAAGAAAAAAGAACAGAGCAGGAGGAATCGGATCAAGAGTATTAAAAAAGCTGCGGATGATGCCCTGAAAGAAGCGCAGGCCAAATATATAAGTCCCAAAAGGGCTGAAATACTCAAAGGGAAAGCCAGCCGGCTATATCAGGCAGCAGAGAAAATGGCCGGCAATAATAATATCTATCCGTCCGATAAAAATGCGGTGGAGAAATTGCGTAAGCGAATCGCCGAATTGGAAACCCGCCAGAAATTTCTTGCGGGCGTCAATAAGATAATCAGGTTTCAGCTTCTTAGCGACGATACCAAAGTGCGAATGTTGATGGAAGAAATGCACATGGGAGAGGACGAGGCTCGAAATATTCTTATTCCCGACTGCAATGGATTCGCGGGGTTTCCAGAAAAAATGCTACATAATAATTCGGCCAAACTTTGGAATCACCGCAAGCAGTTGGAGAGGGTTTCAGCGTTAAAAGCACGCAGGAAAAGAGTTTATCGAATCAACAGAATCAGTGTGGAGGAAGTTCCCGCAAAAGACAGTTTTCGTATCAGATTCAAGGCCGATCCGGGTGTGGAAGTCAGAACAAAACTCAGAAGCGCCGGATTCTCTTATTCCCCCTATTCAAAATGCTGGCAAACCCACTTTAACCCGTCCTTAATCGAAAAAGGAAAGAAAATCCTTAAAGAAATTAAAAAATAATTAAAGGTCAATATCATGGATGCAAAATTTATAACCGATACGGCATAATACATTCTGACCATAATAAAATCCGGCGGCCCGGTAAGCTGGTCATGGGGAGCGCAACTTTTCAAGGCAACCGTTTTCAAGGACATGGCCGCCCTTCAGTTTACCGTTTCCGGCTTTGTCCATAAAGGTAAAGTCATCGTCTCCTACAACAGAGGGGCGGATGTATTCGAGGTCTACTGCCTCGACAAGGGTGACAATGTTGTCGATTCCCGGGGCGATGTTATTTCGACGAACTCGTAAACGCAATCGACAGAATGGTAGAAAAAGACTGCTCCGAAACGGAATACAACAAAAAATTAAGTAAATGGCTGAATGAAAATCCATTATAAAACGCATGACGCCGATGGCGGAAATGTTATCGAGGACAGGGAAGAAACAGGGAAAGTCAAACAAATATTCAACAGAGGGCGGCATCGAGCCGTCTTTTTTAATTTAAACAATCTTAAAAATCAAAAAAAATGTCAAGACAAGAAAAGAAAGAGGCGAGGATCGCGAGGTATGAAGAACTCGCAAGAAAGGCGGAACGGGGATCGCAAAATGCTTATGAATCATCCGACCGGGCAGTGGAACATATCCCTGCCGGGCAACCTGTTCTGGTTGGACCTCACTCCGAAAGAGGCCACAGGGCGGCGCTGAATAGGGCCCGCAACGCCATGCGGCGGAGCGTCGAGCTGGGTGATAAAGCGGAATATTACCACGGGAAGGCGGCAGCGGCGGAAAACAACGACGCTATTTATGCGGAAGATGATGACGCCGTGGAACGGTTGGAGGGTAAGATCGTTAAGCTGGAGAACCTGCAACAGCAAATGAAAGATGCCAATAAGATTTTCAGAAGTAAAAAACTTACCGAGGCCCGGAAAATCGAAGAATTGGCCAAACTGGGAATCGACGAAAGGCAAGCCCGGCAGATGATGAACGGTGACTTTCTCGGCCGTATCGGTTATGCGGATTATAAACTGCAAAACAACAACGCTGTGATCCGCAATGCGAAACTGCGTCTGAAGCAGGTGAAAACGCTGAAGGACACTCCTGTAAAAGAGTATGGAGTGAACGGGGTCGATGTCGTTGAAAACAGCGTGGAAAACCGGTTTCAGATATTCTTTTCCGGGAAATCGGACGAAGAAATACGCACGAGGCTCAAGCGTGCGGGTTACAGATGGTCGCCTTCCAACGGTTGCTGGCAATGTTACCTGAACAACCGGTGGAATGTAAATCAGGGAAAAGAGATACTGGAATCATTATAGGCGCGGAAGCTACGAAAATCGCGGGCAGGGAAATCTCCTTGCCCGTTTTTATATATAATAAAATGACTGAGTTATGACAAAAAAGAAGAACCCGTATCCTGAAAAATCCATTCAAGGCATTATTGTGGATCTGCTCGCAGAAGGCCCGCTCGCGGGATTTTACTTCAGTGTAGCGATAATGATACTCAAGGAAAAGGTCGATGAACTAACCGATAAAGAACTATCGGACATGTTCGAACACTTGCTGTATACTGAAAGGATCAGGCTTAATATCAATACGTTGTACGAACGCCTGAACCGATGCGGTAATGATAATGCGTGATCATAGGGACAAATTTAACCGATAACTAAAAGCTATGAAAATAAAAGTTTTGAAATACGGCGCATACCCGCGCCATAACGAAGTAGTGACTGGCTGGGGTCGAGAACATTTTAGAAAAGAAAAAAGCAGTTACAGAAAATGCTATAACTGCTTGATATACTGTCTTTTTTGTGGGCCCTGAGGGGCATGATCCCCCGACCTTGTCATTATGAGTGACCTGCTCTGACCAACTGAGCTAAGGGCCCTTACGGAAAAATACTGCCTTTTTTTCTTATTTTTTGCTTGGTAAGTTTTTTCCCATTTCGGAGGAAAAAAAAGCAGGAAAAAAATTTTAAGAACTTTTTGCGATTCTTAATCGCCTGTATATCTTGTCGTTACGGGCGTGTTTCTTGCACGATCCCCGGATTATGAGTCCGAAACAGCTGCATTTGCTTGGGTTTATATAGGTATAACGCAAAAGATAGGTACCTTAATTGTTGTTCCATTTCGTCGGTTTAGAATTCGGACATCTGCAAACTATAAGAAGTGATCTTTTACCTTTGTAAGAAAGGAACCAAATGTTGCCGAACAATAAAAACACACACTCAAATTAATCTAAAAAACATGGAAAATTTCAATCGTTGGGAAGATTTTGGGAACGTTTTCCGAAAAAGAGAAAACCTAACCAGTGGTAATCAACTGATTAGGTTTCAATTTTGTGCCCAGGACAGGACTCGAACCTGCACATCATCACTGACACTAGTACCTGAAACTAGCGCGTCTACCAATTTCGCCACCTGGGCAGGCGGGTCGGTAATGGCTTGCAAAGATAAATAAAAATATTACACCGCCGCAAATTTATTCCCGAATTTCTCTTTTCACGCTATCCACAATCTCTTTTTCACGGGATCTGTACTGATAAACAGCTTCTTCGAGACCGTAAATACAGTATTCGTTCTCGCTTATCTGCTCGACGCGGCAGTGTTCGTCAACAAAATCCAAAAGGGGGTCATTCGTTTGTTCTCGATAATACCGACATTTTTTCATAATTTTTCTTCATGGCCGTAAAGTTTTTTAAGAGTCAGTTAATACTCCACGCCCGTAAATAAAAAGAGGCGCGGAACAATCCCCTGCCTCAGGCTCTTACGAAGCCCCTGAAAGGTAGACTGCCCGCACCTCAAGGCTGCTTTGGCGCGAAAACCGCGCCAAAGCATACCCAAAGTGCAACGTCAGTACCTTTCAGATCACCCTTGCATTATGTAACACGCAATGGTCGTAAGATTTGAGACAGGCACTAAGAGTTGTACTCTTAATTAATACCGCAAATATAATCTTTTTTTAATAGCAAGCATATTAGCTGCTCGAAACGCATTCCCGCCGACTCCGGCCTTATAACAGATTGGTATAATTCTCATAAACAAAAGGCTCCATATTTCTTAGGGTATGCAGTTTGCCGCTGGCGGCAAACTGCATACCTGCCCACGGCAGGCCGATATTATAAGACAGAAGTATAAAGATATCTGATAGCATGATCATTCGTTTTTATATCCTGTTCAGTCCGTAATGCGGGGCAAAATCAGCACCGCAACTCATTGCCAGTAAATAGCTTTAACCGCACCCCTGCGCCTCAGTTCACTGACACCATGTACGCCTCATATTTTTTTCGATTTTTTCGCCTCTTTCTTGCACATAATTTGCTTTTGATAATCGGATTCCCCTTCTAAAACTACTCCCCGCAAATTTCTTCGAGACTATTAAGTGGTACCTGCTATATTATTATAAGCTATTCAATTAGTACAATGTAATTAGTCTAATTTAATAATTATTATTTTATTGTTACCGCTATGAAAGACTGTAAATTTACATCCGACCAAGTCGTCGATTCGACAGACAATAACGAGTATGCGGAGGGTATGCGTGACGAGAACCTGTGGGATGACGATCTGATCGACGTCGACATAATGATATCCGACCGGATCCCCGCCCAGATGAATGAAACGGCTGAGAGCAAACGACCGATCTACGACGAGCAGGATTACCGTCATAATAAGCCTTAACGGCACGAGAATTGTTGTTTTTTATATACTTTATATTTTATTTATTTAATAAAAATTATTGAATATGGAAAACAATAACTACAAGAAAGAGAAGACAGTTGACAATGGAAAACAGAGGCCGGACCGCACGAAAAATGCGTATAGCGGGACTTCTGAAAAGTACGAACATATAAAGAGCCGTGTATCTGAGGATTATAAGAAGGTTAAGACTGAAGTCGCTGAAGGAGCGAAGAAATTAAAGGACCGCACTGATGAAAGTGCAAGGAATATGCAGAACCGCATGAACGAGCACAAAAGTAAGTGGTAGGCAGGCGCGGACTTTATCGGAGACCGGTGTCATAAATGACACCGGTCTATTTTTTGAAATTTATCGGGCAAAATGGCGTGATTTATGGATAGACACGATTAAACCTTATAAAATATAAAGTTATGAAAGACAACAAATCCAAGTCAGCTTCATCCGCTTCCAAAAAAACGACAACGAATTCCTCAAAATCAAAGGGAACAACCGCCAAGACAAAGACGACCCCTAAATGTAGTACTACTGTCACCGAATCGGCAACATGTGGCTCTACTAAAAAATCGAATCTCTATAATGCGAACGATTATGTTTTGGTAGAGGAGATAATAGCGATCGAAGAGGAGTGGTAGCCAAACACACAAACAAAAGGGCCGGCACATGTTGTGTCGGCCTCTTGTTTTTAATAGCGTGATTCCGGGGCGGTTCGAACGCCCGACCCACAGCTTAGAAGGCTGTTGCTCTATCCAACTGAGCTACGGAACCTAACATGCGCTAAACCGTTGTATGATGCGGTTTTAGCATCGTTCGAGGTGCAAAAGTAAGCGTTTTTTATCGTTTTTCCAACTATTGCACTTATAAATGCTTTTTAGTACCTATAATTAACTCAAAATCAACTCTTTCATTACTCTTGCGTAACCGCGCCGAAAATGCGGTTTTATATCGTGTTTTGCTTAAAATGTAACCGAGATGTAAACCGTTTTTCGACCATGAACATCTCATTTTCAATTATTTGCTACAAATCTAAGCACGTGAATGTAAACCAGAATCCGCTAATGGTTCGTATTTGCATGGGTGGAAAGAAGAAATACCGTGCGCTCGGTATCTCGATAAATCCTGAACATTGGGATCTTATCAAACATCAACCTTAAGCGTAACTGCCCAAATAAGGAGTATATTAATCAAATTATTACGGTCAAAGAAAGCCAATTGCAAAAACGTATTCTTGAATTACAGGCACGTGGCGAGGGATTTACCATTGATGATATTTTCGAGAACAGCGGAAAGATACAATCCAAGACCGTCGGCGAGTTTTACACCGCTTTAATCGCAAAGCATCGGAAGAAAGGCGAAACAGGCAATGCACGAATATATCTCGATTCCTACAGGTCGATAAAGACATTTCGTAATGACAGGATGAATTTCGTATTTGCCGATATTACAGTACGTTGGCTCGAAAAATACGAAGCATGGATGAGGGAGAAAGGATGCAAGGAAACTACTATGAGCGTCCTGTTTCGCACCCTGCGGAGAATATATAACAAAGCGATGCAAGCGGGAGCGGTTGATAAGAAAGCATATCCTTTCAATGTCTATAAAATCAGCAAATTCGATACGACCACGCAGAAAAGGGCAATATCTAAAGATGAAATATCTAAGCTAATGGACGCCGACCTGTCAGGGAAACGCGAACAAATAAAGCTAAGCCGAGATATATTCGTTTTCAGCTACTTATGTGGCGGTATCAATTTTACAGACATTGCCAACTTGACAGGTGTTAATATTGCGGACGGCAGATTACAATATGTAAGACAGAAAACAGGAAAAAGATAAGTTTGCCGTTACAGCCGAAAGCATTGGAGATTATTGAGAAATACATTTAGTCCGTTCTACGATGATAATGATTATATTTTCCCCATTCTCGCAAGGAAAGCCCCCTTTATCTAAAGGTGTGATTTTCAAAAGGGAGCCTACTCTTTCACCCAGTGGGCTATAACTTCAGTCTCCCTCGCGCGTTCTCCAGTTTTAAATTAGTATGAGGTGGAATTGTCGATAGTCATTCCGAAAGTTTGACATATCTACTTATTTAAACACCTCTACATAAAGTGGTTTATTAAACTCACGCACTTGCGGGCCAAATGTGGCTTTACACCCCTATCACGGACATTGTTATATACCGTTTTACCTGCAAATACGACATGCTGTGCTGCGACTTGTGGCACCAACCCTAAACTTTCGCACTCTTCAATGAAGCGCTTACTATCGAGGATATTTTAGGTCGTTTCCAAAAGTATGGTAAGTAGGAAACTTGGTTTCCAAGGCATACTTTAATGATCTTACCTTAATATCGGACGTTTTGTCCATCTGGTTGTTGTATACTGTCCTACCAGCAGAACAGGCAGCCCATACATTGGTGGCTGCTTCATTTGAAAAATTATTCATATAAATTATAATTTAAAATTAAACAGTTTTTTTAATTACTTTATTTTCCGTAAAAGAAATGAATACCGACCGTATCGCTACAGGCGACCCACGACTTTTAACTAAAGTAACTCCACCAACATACTGTGAATCGTTAATCCCAAAGAACGCGCAACGCTTTATGGGGGTGTGGATTAGGATTATTTTCATTCATATATAATTTCTTTCATATAAGAGCAAAGGGGAAAGCCTGAAAGCGTTCCTCTTTCTTTTGCGGTCGGTTCACATAATATTTAATCACGAAATACCGACTTTACGCCCCGTTCATAAACCTATACTTTCCAAAATTCCCAACCTGAAACAGAAATTCTGATTGGGAAATGAGATTTTCTATATGGATGTATTTACATGATTAGAAAATATGTGTCACACTTCACACATATTTTCTGATTCGGAAACACAAAATCCTATATAGAATAGATTTGAAGATTAAAAATTATGAGATTATTTAACTTATTAAAATTAAAATTATGGAAGAAATTAAAACTATCCACGCTCCAGAGTGGGCAACTTATTTAGGCGAAACGAACAAAGAGACAGCAAGACAATGAATGGCCGAGTTACCTGTAAATTGCATCTTTAACAAAGGAAAAACGGGTTGTGGGGGCACTGAATTGGCGATTAACCAAAAAGGCCACACCATTATAGCCGTTCCTTTCGTAAACCTTGCGAAGAACAAAGAGATAACCAACGAAAGACGGCAATACAAGGTCTTAACGGTATACGGCGAGGTCGGCAATGACGATATTATAGAATACGCCAACTCGCAGGAAACATTAAAGATATTGGTCGTTTACGATTCTCTGCTAAGATTGATAAACATGCTTTCAGAACTCGGCTATAATGTTTACCGTGATTTCTTCCTGTTGGTGGACGAATATCATATACTATTTAATCACTACTCTTTCCGTCATAAGCCTATTAAAAAGCTATTGGAGTTAGCAGGTAACTTTGAACGGGTCACTTATATGAGCGCCACCCCGATTGAAAGGGAGTTTATTTTGGAAGAATTGAAACACCTGCCAACCGTGATCGTGAAATGACCTAATACGGTAGAGGTAACTGTGCAATCCAGACCCCAGAAAAAACCTGTCGATTATGTGGCTTATCTATCTAAACAGGTAATAGAGCAGAACAGAGCAGGTAATCTTCATTTCTTCGTTAATAGTGTTAAGTTTATCGCACAGGCAATCAAAAAGGCAGGGCTGACACCCGAACAGGTCAAGATAGTCTGTGCCGACAGTAGCGAGAACACTCGTAAAATTGGAACTGCCTATAAGATTGAAACGCCCTCTGATCCTGTGAAGAAAGTGAACTTCTACACCTCGACCGCCTTTGAGGGTTGCGACATATACGATGAACAGGGCAGAATTTATATTGTCAGCGATGCCACCAAAGCCCATACGCTTGTGGATATATCTACTTTATTCGTTCAGATATGCGGAAGAATACGAAACTCTATATATAACAGCGAAATAACGCATATATTTTCCACCACACGATACAGCGAGGACTTGACTTTGGAAGAATTTACGCTAAAGACAAAAGAAACGCTGAATATGGCGGTCAAATTCGCCAATGATATAAATGCCGTTCCCTGTGACAGCAGAAAAACGATATTGTCGAAAATCAAATATCTAAACGAGAAATATGTAAAGATAGAGGACAACAGTCTGATAGTGGATAAGAACTTTGCCAATATCGACATAGTGAATTTTAAGATAACCAAGCAGATATACAAAACGGTTGTATCGTTGGCAAACGAGCAAAGGCAGAACGGCTATGCGGTAGAGATTAAAAGTGTCCGTATTGAATCCCCTGCCGAGAAAGCAGAGTTAAATCCCAAAGCAAAAATATCGTTTCAAGAACTGTTCGATGAATATGTAACGATAAAGGAGAGTGCGTTTATGATAAGTCTGGATTGTCCGCACCATAAACTGGCAACGATCGAAAGCGTTAATCCGCTTGTGAAAGAGGCATACGATAAACTGGGAAAGGACGAGGTTATAAAGCTGAAATACAATCAGACCAATATACGCAGGGAGTTGGTAAAGCGGTTGGATATTTCAACAGAGTACAAGGTTGTGAAAATGTTAAACGCATCTATCCAATACCAAACAGCTATCCCTAACGCAACAATTAAAGAGAAACTGCAAAACATTTATGATACACTTGGAATTAAGCGGACAGCCAAAGCCACCGACCTCAATTACTGATACTATACAAAACCCACCACAAAGAACACTAACGGCAAGAATGTAGCGTGTTTAATAATCGTGAGAGATAAGTTTATAAGGACAAAATAACTAATGAACACAGGGGAGTAAATACGGCTCCCTATTTCTATTTAGGGTTACCATATTTTCTAATCGGCAAATCCAAATTCCTATAATATAGATATTTAACAATCAAAAAATATAGCACCCTAATTTTGGAGCATATAGTCCCTACAAACGGAGTCTCTTAGGAACCACCCCCTCCGCTTTTTCGATGGTATTTTCTTTCACCTTACACAGTTTCTACTAACAAACCGATTCTTAAACGAGATTCAAACTAAAGACAGATAAAAATTATCGATAGCATTTAAATCATTGCCCGAAATCCAAAAACTAAAGCCACTCCGAATAAGGATGGCTTTTTTCGTTTAATAACCTATAAATCACTTATTATATGGTAACAGAAAGAGAACTTGTGAATAATCACGTCCTGTATGAACAGAACAATGTCGTTGCCGAACTGATAAAACACGGAGCAATACCAGATGAATCCCTATGTGGCGAATGGTATGAGGTCATGGAATGGTGGCTCGTAACGCCTTATCTTGCCCGTTTACTTGCCGATGAAAACGAGATAATCATTAAAGATTGTGATTGTCATTGGTGGGGACGCACCTGTTCGGGACAGGCTATCTATATGGATCAAGTTATGACCGATATTGTGCAATCATTCGATTAGACGCTTATGACATAATTTTACAGGGGTATAAATGAAAAATCCCCAAATCGTGTCACTCGGAATATCCTTCAAAAGCCACTTCAATTCGAGGTGGCTTTTTCATTTCATACTACTGCCAAACTGTTTTATAATCCCCAGCGGTCATTTCATACAATGCTCCCAAAATCATGATATTATGAGCAATTTGCAAGGTAAATTCGCGGAAGATAAACGCAGTATGCCTAAATATTTAATACTAACCAACAGCAATGAAGTCGTAAGAGTTTCGCCCGAAAGAATAGCCTACATATCGTCCGACGGTAACTATTCAGCAATGATGCTGACCGATAGTGAAAAGCACGTTTTTTCGTTCAATCTGTCCGCTTTCGAGAAGATATTGGACGAACAACTCGACAGCGAGGCACAGACACTTATACGGCTTGGGAAAAGATTGATAATAAACAGCAGGTATATACATTACATCAATATCAGTA
>JAVIWB010001182.1:0-200190 GCA_031893035.1 Dermolepida albohirtum | reverse complement strand
TGCAGCCAAAAATGATGCATTTCCAATTAGTACCGCATGCGCCTTATTCGCCGAATCTAGTCCATTCCGACTTCCACCTTTTTCCAAAGTTGAAAACGGCACTAGGTGGAAAGAAATTTTCGTCTAACGACGAGCTTATCTTCTTCGTAAATGAGTATTTTGCAAGCCTTTCGGAATCGCATTTTAGAGATAGGCATAAGGGCATTGGAGCACCGTTGGAATAAATGTATTGCTCTTTTAGGAGAATATATTGAAAAATAAAAATTATTTTTGTATTTAAACAATTCGTTTTTCTTTTCCATTCCCAACGCCCCCCTCAAACTACCCTTGTAGAATGATAAGTTCAGATATCCCATCATTATTTTTCGATGTATTCACAAGAATACATTAAATCAAAAAAACAGTATGATAGATGTTATTGTTTTGATATAATGTAATTTATTTATTTGTAAATATTTTGTAAAGTTTGAAACTAAAGCAAGTTTGCAAGTTTTACTGCTTGTATGGTAATGTAATTGTAAGAAATTTTCCGCTAAGATTAGCATAACGGAACAAAATTTCTTGAACCATATATTCATACATTACTAACATAAGTCGAAGTTGAATAATAATCAGGTAATATTAATTTTGAGTATATCCTATCAAGAGATTCGAACATTTAATTTTTGTAGAAGTTATGCATAATATTGTCCGTTTGTTGTGGCACCTTTCTGAAGGTAATCAATGAGCAATATGCCCTTTGAATCCCAAAAAATTGATGCCATCACCTTGTTTGCGGATAAAGTGGTTTTCGCTTTCTTTGGAGGTGCAGAACCACGTTCTAACCATTGTTTCGACCGTTGTTTAGTTTCAGGTGTACTGTAGTCTATCCAAGTTTCATCGCAAGTAACAAATCGTCTACAAAAATCAACCGGATTCCGATTATAAAGGTCCAAATACTCCTTAGAAATGCGCAAACGAGTGAACTTTTGATCAGTCGTAAGCAATCGCGGCACCCATCTTGCCGAAAGCTTGGAAAGGCCCAATTCTTTCGCTAAAATGTGGTGTACACTCACTTTGAGTCGTCGATCTTGCGTAATAATATTATGGATTTTTATAATCATTTCCTTAGAAGTCACGATTTTGGGTGCTCCAGAGCGCGCTTCATCAACACAGCTTGTTCTACCACGTTTAAATTTATTTACCCATCTACTTATTGTGACGGATGATGGAGCAGATTCACCTAATGTTTCCCGTAACTCATCTTTTATTGCGGTAGCTTTCATACTCTTAATTACGAAGTATTTAATCACCGTACGATACTCTCCTTTTTCCATTTTAACAAAACGACGTGTTGCTTCTTTTTCAATCAGCTGTCAAAAATAAACTAATCAACCTATTTATCTAAATATCGGAATGTAAACATATAAATAGCCAACCTAAATTACGGTGCATTTGTTTTACCAATTAGAGCGCCACCTATGTGTCATTCTCACTACTTGTCAAACTATCCTCGTATACTGTTACTGATCCTTTCTTTATATATATATATATATATATATATATATATATATATATATCTTTATATTTTCTCGAGTGCCTTCAATAATAAAAATATTAGCACCCGGGGTGATGTAACAATTTATTATACGACGCTACATCCTTTATAAGTAATAATTCTCAGGGCGATTCATATTACAAACGGGATGCACACATGTAAACACTCATTTTATTTAAATAGCGGAAAGATAAAATAGGCGTTCAACGAGAATTGGAATCGTTTTAGGAGGGCTTTCTTATAAATAAATAAGAAAATAAGAAAACAGAACAAAATTAACATTACTCATACAATTTTTTCTCTTATATATTGCCTGTTTATATGTATACGTTAGTTGTCTTTTAAGTGTTGCATATAAAACTGTGTCGAAATAAATAGAAGTAAAAATAGGAAACTGAGAATTAGTCACATAAATAGAGAATTTAAAGAAATAAACGTGCATGTAAATATAGATAAGAGAAAGCCCTGATTAGTAATAAATAGAAAGAATTAAAATAGGTGAAAAGTATTTAAAACGAGTTATATGTTTCAAATACTTCGGTACACTAAAAAAAGGGAGAGAGAAACAAAACAGGGAATTAAAATAAATGACAAAAAGTCATTTATTGGAAGAAAAAGAAGATCAAAAAAGCTTAAACGTGGCAGTTTTCGAAAGGGTGATAATATTGGGTTGGCAACTAAGTACTTTCGGTTTTTACTGATAGAGAGCGTTGCTTTATTTTTTGTATAACGTATGTTAGGCCTGTACTTTACCGTTTGTCGCGTGATACTAGTCACATTGACGTAACTTCAGAAGCAAGTAGTGCGTGATTTTTATTAAAGCTTTAGTAGTGGGTTAATTTTAAATGGAGTGCAGAAACGAACATTTTCGACATATTTTACTAATTTGTTTCCGTAAAGAAAAGAAAGCTGCTGCGGCTCACAAAAAGATATGTGAGTTTATGGTGCTATTTGTTTAACAGAGCGCACGTGTCAGAATTGGTAAAAAAATTCCGTTCTGGAGATTTTTCCCTCAAAGATGAGCAACGTTCTGGTCGGCCTATTAAAGTTGAGGATGACCAAATCAAAGTCATAATTGAAGAGGATCGCCATATAACTGTTCGAGAGGTTGCGGAGAGGCTACATGTATCGCACACAACAATTGAAAAACATTTAAAATGTCTTGGGCTAGTTAAGAAGCTTGATATTTGGGTACCGAATTGAAAGAAATTCATTTAACACAAAGAATTAATTTTTGCAATATGCACCTTAGATGAAATGAAACCGACCCTTTCTTAAAAAGAATCATCACTGGTGATGAAAAATGGGTCCTGTACAGTAACATAGTTCGAAAACGATCATGGAGCAAACACGATAAACCAGCTCAAACCACATCGAAAGCTGAATTGCATCCAAAAAAGATCATGCTGTCAGTTTGGTGGGATTACAAAGGTATTGTGTTTTTTGAGCTGCTTGCACGGAACCAAACGATCAATTCTGATGTTTACAGTCAACAATTAATAAAACTGGATGAAGCAATCTAAGGAAAATGGCCAGAATTGTCAAATCGGAAAGGTGTAGTTTTCCACCAAGATAATGCAAGGCCTCACACATCTTTGGCAACTCGTGGGAAACTATTAGAGCTTGGCTGGGAAGTGATGCCACATCCCCCATACAGCCCTTATCTAGCACCATCTGACTACCATTTATTTCGAAGTTTGCAGAATTCTTTGAATGGTAAAATTTTCACAAATGACGATGACCTTCACTCGCACCTGGTTCACTTTTTTGCTGATAAGGACCAGAAATTTTATGAGCGCGGAATCATGCAGCTGAAAGAAAGATGGCAAAAGTCATTGAGCAAAATGGAAAATACATAATTGATTAAAAACTATTCTTTGTTTAAAAAAAAAGTGTTTCATTTTATACTACAAAACCGAAAGTACTTAGTTGCCAACCCAATATTATCACTAATATACGCCTCTGAAATTTATAGAACAAAAAAACAGCAGGTTGAAGGAAACTAGGTCCACTCCGACATCTTTTTCATCTTCCCTTTCGGTGGTTTTGCGCGGCCGGTGACAATGTTGTCGACCGCATGATATTGAGAACAAATTTTGCTTTGAGGAAACAAACTAGTCACAGTTTCTGATTTAATTTTGAAATATCTTTCGTCTTGTCTATTTCGTTATGAAGATATGAAGTATAAAAGTGCACCACTAACCTAACTGGAAGACACTAAACTAAAAATGATTTCGAGGATTCTAATTTTGAATAAATTTTACTTGTATAAACGCATTATACCACTCTTTCCTACGCCTAAAATTTAGCGAGTGTAGGTTAAGAGTAAGATTTCGGTAAGAGACTAGCGACCCCAAATCTTAATACTAAGAATGAAATAGATAAATATATGTATTTTTAGGCTAACTGCTTGAATATTTAAGAAATATGTACAGTATTTAAAATATATTACAAGGGTAGTCCTAAAAGTACCCGACCCAACAAAGAAAACACAAACATTTTGGAAAGAAATATATTTATTTTTCAACATAATCTCATTTCAGCTCTGTACACTCTTCCTAGCGATGTTCAATAAGTTCGATACCCTTTTTATAATAAGAACTGTCTTGCTCCTCAAAATAGCCATTAACTACCGACATCACTTCATCGTCGTTGGAAAATCTTTGACAATTGAGTAATTTTTTCAGGTTTGGGAACAGAAAATAATCCAAGGGGGTTAAATCTGGCGAATATGGTGCATCATGTAGCAATTCAAACTTTAATTCATTAATTTTGGCCATTGCCGAATTCATGTAGAACGGTCCCTATAATAATGATACGTAAACAAAATTGCTAGCCAGAGCATACAACATAGAGTACAAAAACACATTATTTTCCGAACAAAGTTGTTAAAATGTGCATTCGATTAGATGCAGCAACACGCGTAATACACGAATAATTCTTTTGATTTCATTTCTTATATTCTATAACAATTATATTCATTGATAATTAACTTGAATTTCGATTTAATTTATAAGATAACTATTCTGATAATAGTATTTTATGAATAACGTGTATATAAATATATGTTTTTGTTGTGTAAATATAATGATCTAATTGTTTAGATCTAAATTTTATTACTGCTGTTAGATTATGTGTATTGACATAAAAGACAACTATGTTAGAATATAAAATATTTTCCTCGACAGAAATTATTACTGATTTAATTTCCACCGGAGTTCTGACTCTGCGCCTCGACAACTGATAACGAGCCATGATCGACAATGTCAAAGATATTTAAATAGTTCCTTAGATACATAGACAATAGGCAAATAAGTATCTGTTGACCGAAAACATGACTACAACAACCGTTTCCTCTTTATTAAGATTCTTAAGCTAGCCTTCACCGGCTTCCAGATTTGACGCACAAGTCAGATTACAGTTATTATAGACAGTACCCTGTTCTAACTGCAATTTCAGACAAAAGTGCTTAAAAATTTTAAACAGAGATGGAGATGGTAATTTTGATGGAGCCTGTGGGTGATTAACTTAACCACTGAAGGTTGATATATAACCCCTTCCCACATTAATTTACGTATTCTGTATACGTACTTCGATAACTAAGTTGTCATCTTCAGCAGATAATTAAACAGTGTCGCACCTGAAAAACTGCGGCAAAAAAACAGCACACAGTGTGCATTTTGGCTTTCAACGGTACAGATCGTGTGCGGAATTGGTTTTCGTACGGGTATTTTACCGTGGTTTTCCAGGTGCGACACTGTTTAATTATCTGTCGAAATACGTATATAGAATACAAAAATTACTATGAAAAGGAGTTATATATCAACCTTCAGTGATTAAGCGATGGAGATCCAATCTTCTGTAATTTCAAAACTATTTACATTTTTTTTATAGTAAATTTATTGTAAAATTGATCTTTTTCAAGACTGTTACTATATGGAATGTAATAAGCAAGATTTTTGACAAAATTCTCTTTCGAATTTCTCTCCGCCTTCTGATTCATAATTTGCTCGTTCGAAATCGGTTCATTATTTGCACGAATCGTGCTCAGAACGCGAACAGTCCATCCGTTCGGCGAATAAATTTAGCTGAATGTATAAGAAACAGATAGACGCATTATTTTTGCTAAAATTTTCTTTTTTTGTGTAAATAAAATGGAAAATTTTATTATAATTTATTAACGTTTACTGGACGTTCAGTCAATAATGGCGGCCGATATATATATATATATATATATATATGTATATATATATATATATATACATATATATACACTACCGGTCATATTTATTTGCCAACCTTAGTTTTAGCCCAAAATTATTAAACTATCAAATGTGTACTGAAAATTTATTTATTGTACCAATACAATAGTGTAAAATAAACATAAAATAGTTACATTTTTCTTATATAAAAACTTTATCATTAATTATTATTAAATTTTGCTCTCATCAATGTACCCACCTTTATTTTTGATAATTGCGGCACATAACCGCGGCATCCTTTCAATTAATTTTTGCAGTGTATCTTCTGTAATTTGCGCCCAGGCTTCTTTTAGTTGTTCCCACAGTACTGTGGTAAATGATAGAGCACATTCTCGAACTTTCCGGTCCAATTCTTCCCAAAGAAGCTCTATTGGGTTCAGATCAGGACTTTGAGCTGGCCATACCATTATAGAGATTTACCCTTGCTCTTCTAGTCGACGCAAGTAATCGCCACACAATCTAAAAGTGTGTTTCGAATCGTTGTCCTGTTGAATTACAAAGTTTTCGCCAAGAATCCTTAGTCCTGAAGGAACAGCGTTATTTTCTAAACTTTACTTGTAGCCTTCTTTTCTTAGGATTCCCTCAATTTTGACGAGATCGCCTACAGATCTTCCACCAAAACACTCCCAAATCATTACTGAATCTCCTCCATGTTTTACGGTAGGCACAATACATTCTGGCAGTATTCTTTCTCCTGCGGATCTTCTTACGAATATTCGCCTTTTACTACCGAAAAGTTCAAACTTCGATTCGTCTGTCCACAACACATTATTCCACTGATCAATCGTCCTATTCTTATGTTCTGTAGCCCAATTTAGTCGTTTTATCTTGTTTTGCTTTCATAGTAGTGGTTTTCGCAGAGCAATTCTTCCGTATAAACCCGCTTGCCTTAACCTTCTCTGTACCGTGGACACACTAATTGGTTTAGCACGCGCTCTATTCATTTCAGCAGCATGCATTCATCTGCAGATGTCGTCGCTTTGCGTCGTCCAGCTCTTCTTTTCTTGGAAAATGTACCACTTTCTTCAAATTTTTTAACGTTATAATCAACGGTTCTGCAATTTCGCGATTACTTTTACCCGTACGATGATAAGCAATTATCATAGCACAACAGATAATTCCTTCGTCTTCGGCATTGCATTAAAATATTCACAATAACTCTCTATTTCACTGTTTTCGCAACAAAAGATGAACGATGACTGACATAAAATTTATTTTCCTTTTTGAATAATACATCCTAATATTGTAATTAGTTAGTACAATAACACAATGTTGGTAATACCTTTCGGAAATGCAGGTAAAACTGTTAATACTGTAGGGATTAGCCTATATAATATTTATGGTATTTTTCCAATTTACGACACCTTTACGATATATCATAAATAATTTAAGATTTTCGTAGAAATTCATATGGAATTACTTCCACTAATAATATTGTTGAATAAATATAATACAGATTTTTCGAAAGATAATCCGTATTTCAGGAAACACATAAAATTGGGGTGGGCAAATAAATATGACCGGTAGTATATATATATATATTCCTATTTTATTGTAATAAAAAAATTTACAAGAGAAAAGCGCTGAAGTTATTAACTTATTGTTCCACTATTATCGATAAATTATCAAAAATCATTCGCATTAAATTAATACAGCCCACATAATTCATAACAGATAACAACCTACGAATGACTAACGACACCAATTGAAGAAGAAATTACGTCCACCCTTAAAATATCATAAAATTCGAACCGTTAAATTGGACGCGAGGCCGTATTTCTCGTTATATTATCGGCATATTCCGTGATAGGATGCCGTTATTGGTCGACACACATACACACACCCACAGCCACATACACACACGAAACTAATCATCGCGCAGGAGCGAATTGTGATTGCTGGGAACCGATGACGGCGAACGTATAATTACTTTTCCGTTGAGAATCGCTCGAAAAACAAGAAGAAATCCGGATGAAAATAAAACGGGACGAGATCGTTTGCAAAGTAATTGCTTCGTTTCACTGTTTAGCGTTGATATTTAAATTTCTGGTGTAATGATAGCGAACGTATAAGAACATGTTTCGCGAACAAGCCAATAACAACGCTCTGCTAATGGAACTAGGGTGTTTTGAGTTAATGCCTTTGTAATGGACTTGAATCGGATTTCTTAATGAGCGTCCTATCTAGGTTGTTGGTCGATTTAATCTGGAATTGTTGTCGTTAATTTGTGAATCGCATAAAGGAAGAAAAATTCTTTTATAAATTCACACGATCCGTGAGTGGGTGCTGTTAAATTGTAAATAACAAGGACCTCCTTTCATCAGTGATGACACTTGCAAATCGATGATATCTAATGAAATTGCAGAAGGTTTGAATAACGTCTGTAGCAGAAACATTGCCTGCATGCGTGAATAGATTACAGAACAGAATGTAATTTAAAGTTTACTTTGCTAGAGTTAATATCAACCTTTATGTACAATATCTGGTAATTAAGTTAGTCCAGGTCTCAGTGATGACGAATACGAGGGTGGTCTCATAAGTACCCGGCCTGACCTAGAAATGTCGGTAGTTGTTTGAAAAATATCACTGTATTAGAAAGTACACAATCTATAAAGCACATGTTTTAAGTTTGAAGACGCCACGTTGTTTAGTATTTGTTTAGCAGCCATCAATAGTGAACGTTTTCAGTGAATTTGTAAAGATGGAGAAAATTGGTCATCTTTGCGTGATACAATACTTTTATTTGAAAGGCCTCAGCCCAACCGCATAAAAGCTGAACTGGATTCTAGTCTGAGTGAGTCTGCTCCTTCGTTTACAACAGCGAAATATTGGGTAGCAGAGAGCGAGGCCGTACGAGCTGCCAAGACGAGCATCGTCGTGGTCGACCAAATGAGGAGACGGCTCCAGAAATGGTGAAGAAAATCTACAAAGCGGTACTGGATGATCGGCGACTGAAAGTGCGCGTGCTGGCAGAGATGGTAGGCATTTCAAGAAGTGCAGTACATCGCACATTATATAAAATGGTGTGCAAGATGGGTGCCGCGTTTGCTCACACTCGAGCAAAAACAGTGTCGTGAAGATGTTTCAATTTAGTGCTTAACGAAGTTTCGCAGCAATAAAGCAGAATTTTTGCGCCGTTTCATAACAGTGGACGAAACATGGGTCCATTACTTCACACCCGAGACAAGTTAATGAGAAAAATGGAGGAAAGCTAAAGCAAAATTCTCCTATTTTAAAGTAGATAAATTGGAAACCTTAGTATACCCATTATTATTAAACATAATCGGTAGAGTTCTTTCGGAATTATGACCGTCCCCGATATTTACCATCAAAATTAATATTTATATCCGAAAAGAGACTGCCGGGAAGCAAATTGTGAGCGCGACCACTATGAGAAAATTAATAACCTGCAATAATTTCGCCCCAAAAACACCGAACGTGCCGTGCTACATTTTTAGGTATAATTTACGACCCGAGGCAATAAATCGCTTTCATTATTATGTAATTTGCGCGGACAATCATTAATAATAATTTTCGAAAAAGTTTATTTCGCGTGCCCACGCATAACGGTCCGGCGCGCTCGCGGAATCGTTCCTTCTTCCAATTCTGACAATTACAGATTTGCAATAAATCATTTCTGTAACAGTTAACCGTTGTATTGTTTCGGAGAAAGACTGAAAATAGGGGTCAGATTGACCTAAAGGCGAACTTTTCACCCTTCGAGTGCGCATTCAAATTATTTTTTAATTCTCGCGAAGTTCTTCGAATGCGGACTGTTTAGGCCCTCCGTTTGAAAGCAGGGCAACTTTTCTTTTGAAAGAAAGAGAGGGGCAGTGAGTTTGAATAGGCGTGGGTGCGGGAAACTTTGACAATGAGTAATGTTCGCGAAATGAGCTTTCTCTGATAAGTTTTTCTTTTTCTTTTCTCTTTTTTTCTTTAGTGTATGTGTGTGTATATGTCCGGAATTAAAAATTTATTTCGAATTTCCCCGTGAAAGCGTGAAAATTCGAGGTAAAAATAGGCATTTCCACAGGAGAGGGCTTTGACTTCGTGACCATATAAATTTTAGCATTTTCTGTTTTTCTGATGTGTTAATAATTTATGAAGTTCAGTACTTCGAAGAAAATAAAAGAAGGTTGACAGTAATTTAAAAATTTATTGTATTAACATTAATTTGCATACATTTAGTAGCCTTTTGAATACAGTAACAAGACAAGGCATGCGTTAAATATTTCATTTTTAATCTTCTTTACTGTCGAATTACTTATGAGAATGTACAGTTTATTTCATATTGTGTATTCGTTTTTCCTCTTCCCCCATGGGAGGTGGAAATTTTAATATCGAACTGAAATAGAAATTGGATTTTTGAGAATTACTTTATTAAATGCAAAACGTATAATTCACATAGCATATGGCTGTCTTTGTTTTGGGACGGTTACAGCCATTTCATGGGCAGCTTATTAAAATCATATGGACTCTCCCAGCTACATAAAACTAATATATACCACTGAGGCCTATAATATCATCAATCAAAGGTCCTACATATGAACTCGCAATCTCTATCTCACAAACTTTGAGAAGAAATTAGTACTCTATGAAAAATTCCTGGGAATTTATTAAATTCATTGAAAATGTCGCTGTATATCAATATACCCACTGATATAAGATGACTTGAATCAACATATTTCAATTTCAACTTTTTCGAACAAAACCCACTTCAATGAGTTATGTCATCCTTTCTCATACGTGAGTAGTTTGACAAGTAGTG
Organism: Dermolepida albohirtum; assembly: GCA_031893035.1. Taxonomy (NCBI): domain Eukaryota; kingdom Metazoa; phylum Arthropoda; class Insecta; order Coleoptera; family Scarabaeidae; genus Dermolepida; species Dermolepida albohirtum. The sequence goes on along the minus strand of JAVIWB010001182.1, from coordinate 189,623 downwards.
AGAATGGAAAAGAAAATTTTTTTAATACAAAATAATTTTTATTTTTCAATATATTCTCCTAAAAGAGCAATACATTTAATCCAACGGTGCTCCAATGCCCTTACGCCATCTCTAAAATGCGATTCTGGAAGGCTTGCAAAATACTCATTTCGAAGAAGATAAGCTTGTCGTTAGACGAAAATTTCTTTCCACCTAGTGCCGTTTTCAATTTTGGAAAAAGGTGGAAGTCGGCTAGATACGGCGAATAAGGCGCATGCGGTACTAATTGGAAATGCAACTCGTGGATTTTGGACATCGCAACTGTGCTGGTATGCGAGGGAGCGTTGTCTTGATGAAACAGAATCTTTTTCTTTGCCATTCCTGGTCGTTTAGCACGAATCTCAACATTTAATTTTCGTAGAAGTTCTGCAAAATATTGTCCGTTTATTGTGGTACCTTTCTGAAGGTAATCAATGAGCAAAATGCCCTTTGAATCCCAAAAAAATGATACCATCAACTTGTTTGCCAATAAAGACGTTTTCGCTTTCTTTGAAGGTGAACAACCACGTTTTAACCATTGTTTCGACTGTTGTTTAGTTTCGGGTGTACTGTTGTGCATCAAAGTTTTATCGCAAGTAACAAATCGCCTACAAAAATCAACCGGATTCCGCTTATAAATGTCCAAACACTCATTGGAAATGCGCAAACGAGTGAACTTTTTATCAGTCGTAAGCAATCGCGGCACCCATCTTGCCGAAAGCTTGGAAAGGGCCAATTCTTTCGTTAAAATGTGGTGTACGCATTCTGTTGAAATGTTTACCATGTCTGTTATCTCTCTCACTTTGAGTCGTCGATGTTGTGTAATAATATTATGGATTTTTATAATCATTTCCTTATAAGTCACGATTTTGGGTGCTCCAGAGCGCGCTTCATCACCACAGCTTGTTCTACCACGTTTAAATTAATTTACTCATCTACTTATTGTGGCGGATGATGGAGCAGATTCATCTAATGTTTCCCGTAACTCATCTTTTATTTCGGTAGCTTTCATACCCTTAATTACGAAGTATTTAATCACCGCGCGATACTCTGTTTTTTCTATTTTAACAAAACGCCGTGTTGCTTCTTTTTCAATCAGCTATCAAAAATAAACTAATCAACCGATTTATCTAAATATCGGAATGTAAACATAAACAGAACTGCATCGTGGAAAGGGATTAATTTTTAATTAACTTTCATAATTGTTTAGCAATAGATTCCACCTTTGTTCTAGCGTAGAACAATACTTTTGTTTTTCTGTATGCACCTACCTTAAACCTCGAATATTATTTATTTATGTTACCTATTAATTTTAACTAACATTATTCCTTGCTTAAAAATACCTCAGAAAAATGATATTTTGAGAAAGTTGTCGAAAATACCTCATACTTAAAGCACAAAAATCGTCACGTCATATTCACTTTAAGGTTAACAAAAACGGAACATGTCGGTAACACGAGACTAGTAAACGCGCCAGTTCGTTCAATTCACCACCTGCATCCCCTACTTTACGGCCATCCTTACCAAACCAACCGAACTTCATACATGTTCGCCTGAGTTTCGTTGCAACGCTTGCAACGCGAAAGCGCCACTTAACGTGTGCTTTTGACAGTCCCAATACCTTACCTAGATGTATGTAAGTAGCGTAAGAGCTTCGGGTTCTCTAATAAAAGAGACGGTGTTTAAATTACATTTGATGGCGTCGCCCACTGACGGTGGTAATTTGTATTTGGAGGGAGTCGGTGCGCAGTTTTATGAATACCTTTTTTTTTCTTTCGCCCTTACCTTCCTGGTTCATAAAGATGCTACCGTTGTCCGACAGGTGCAGTAAAGAAGTATAATAAGATTACGTCATGGCCAGGGCAATTGAAGTTTATTGCCTTCGGAAGTTAGTAACGCGTTGACAATAAATCAAATGGAATAAGCTTGATGGCTAGGAAGTTAGGGGTCAAGGAGATTGGTATCGTTTACAGATATATTAAATTGAAAGAAACATCGTTATAGAACCCGAAAAATATTCTAGGGTCGATGTAAGCTAAATCGTTGAAATTCGGTGATGTAAGGATACAGAGTTATTCTAAAAGAATGGACCGAGTTAACAGCACGATGAGGTGACATATTGATTGATAAAATATAATATTATGGAATCAGAGATATACAGGATGAGTTTTCAACATCTTACCTGTCCTCAAATGCTTAAAAAACATCTAAGAAAACAGGGCGTTCCGCAAGGGACTATATTTAGTCCCTTGATGTTTACTATATATGTCAATGTTTTACCAGACAGCAACATGGGATTGACGTGCTGAATCCAGAAATGAACTTTAAAATACCACAGGACGTAAAGTTTCCTCGCATGTTATTTATGCGTTGTAAGCGTATAATAATAATACCTTGGTCTCTACACCTAATTAATAGTAAATGCTTAAAGTGCACTTTTGAGTATCAAAAGTAGAAGTATTTAACTGTACTTTCAATCACGTTGTGTTTAAATTATTTTGTTTGGAAATTGATTAAATTGTAAATTATATTTACTTTTAGCTTTTGTTACTTAACTCTTTCAGCCACGCTTTCTTATATATAACTTCAGAATAAAAACCATTGCACTTTATTTATTATTAAAAACATGTAAAAAAAGAAAAAACCGTTTGGGCTTTTACAAATGAGGGTGGTTAGTATACTAACCACCATGGCTGTTGGCATAACAAATCATTAAGAAAAGTTTAGTATAATATACAGCAAATTTATTTTCTACGAAAATCTGAAAAACACGTTTTATCTTTTCGTATACAAAGAGGGAGTTTGCAGGTCCCGCATTGCCATCTAACACGCACCGGACTTTTCTTAGTGCTGCATTTTGCGCATCTTCGAGAAGTGGCTCGCTCTGGCTGATGCATGCTACCTTTCAGACGTAATTCTGTCGATACTGCTGGTTTGTGCCGCTTTATTGGTACAGGAGAAGATGTATAAGTGTTGTGGGAGCGTTTAGAGCATAATTGGGAGTTCTTCATCTGAGCTGGTGCCAGGGTCCCTTAGTAAACACTTCTTCGAAAATTTTTGTTGCTAAGCTGATCCAGTACTGGATTATGTTTTTTCTGGAGTTCCATATATACAATGTAGAAGTTTGTGACATCGCAGTCTAAAATGTGAAAAAATATTCGATGCCACCATTTACGTGATTTTCGGTCTAGAGCATAAGTGCTTTTTAGCTGGTCGAATTTGTCCACGTAATTAATAGAACTGTTGTATTGTATCACAGCTTCAGGACAAGCTATTTCATTTTGGGCTCTATTGTGTTCCCTGCGAGTAACAATACCAGTCTTTCTGAGATCTATGTAGTTTGTAAACATGAAAACTGATCTTTTGTCTTTCCACTTTAGAAAGGCGATATTTGCGTCACTGACCCTGTAATCGTGTTCTTCACTTTTAGAGCTTTCTCTTCTTTTAGTTTATGTAAATATGTACGATTTCAGTTTACGGTATCACAAGCAAATATGTTATCTTTGTACAAATCTTCTTGAAATGCTATTGAAATTATTATCAATAAAGACTTTGTGATTTTTTGATTTCAAGTCCATGCAAAATTGTCGAATAACTATACCACCGAAATCAGTTTGTATTTTGTCACTATCCTTGCCAGTATAAATCTAAACAATAGGCGTAGGTGTGATATTCTCTAACTCTATTACATCGTTTGGCGCACACCCGCCACCAGTGTACTTTTCCGGCTATCCCATTCTGAAAGTTTTCTTCCATTTTGGTTCCCTCATAACAGTTTGAGTAGATAAAGCGCTCGTAGTACCACTACCAGTAGTGTCAGGCAAATTTGAAATGGTTATGTCATCGTTCGAGTTAAATTCATCTTCAAGATTTAGCTCGCGCTCAGAAGGTATGTATATCTTCGAGCACCATCGGGTCCGTTTGCATCTCATAATTTTCTCCTTCATCCGATTCAAGACTGCATACACTTTAGCACTCAGAAGGTATACTTTCCAACAAAATATCTACTATATCACGTTCATTAAGTACACGCGGCATCCTTATAATGCAACATAAATATGTATATTATATGAAACCTACTATAGTCACAGTGGTTAGTAATCTAACCACCGTGCTACTTACCTTATTTATCGTAGATTATATAATATATTATAATACTTTTATTATAAAATAATTAAACAGACACTATACCATAGAGTAACACCGAATTCGTTAAATAATAAACACTCTGAGCATTTTTTATTATATTCCGGAAAGTCCCGTTGAAAAACAACACATTACCACATTTTCAAAAAAATCTGTTAATCTACCCAGCGCGCCCTAGAATAAAAGTTTCGCATTAAACGATCAACAATGACTTTAAAACAAGCAATTGCTTAGCAAATTGGCACAAGACGGCATAAAAAGTGGTTTTGAGAACTCTTAAATAGGTGGTTAGATAACTGACCACCAAGCCTGAAAGAGTTAGTTACCTCAAGATATGTCAAGTATTAAGGGATACATGCTAATTTACTAAGATAAAATAGCTACATCTTCGAATAGAAATAAAGAAAAATCATTTGAATATATTCATTGACAATTACAATTAAGCCTAGAAGCAAGTATCTCTTGTGTTTGCCTATGAAGCGTCGAACTTCCCTTCATTAATATAGTCTCAAAATATTTATTTTATCAATCAATTATTCTTTCATTTATATGCTTTGAATTTAATGAAATTTATAAATTAAGATAAAGCAAATTGAATTTTTTTTTCTAAATAAAATATATTAACGTTAAAATAAAATCTTTTATTAACAACTAAATTATTTAAATAATTAAAATAATTCTTTTTAGATAAAACAACAATTTTATAAACTATCAAATTAAATCTTGTTCTCTAATGTAACCTAAAATAACTAGACATACGGCAGACAATCTTCAGCGTCAGTATGGGACCGATCAGCCCCAGAAGATGACGAGTGAGATCTCGTTGGAACTTGAGAGAACGGTCCTTCTCAGGACACAACTTACACGTGGCTTAGAACCCAAGACCACACGCATCTTTATCGTACGTCCGCGAAAGCAGCAAGTATAACATATATATATATATATATATATATATATATATATATATATATATATATATATGTAAGGACTGTATAATCGACTGTACTCTTAATATCTTAAACGCAACTATTATCAGGTGTGTCGGTCTGTTGAATAAAGACTCAAACAATTTTAGTTTTCAATACTCTATATTTCGCTGCCAAAACCTTTGCAGCTTCCTCAGGAGTGTGCTACAAATGGACACCAACAGTAGTGGCAATTACAAATCAATTATTAATACTTACAAACTAAAAGGAGTCATACACTGGTTGATTCAAAATAATTGTATAAATATCTCTCAATTTTAATTTTAAAATAAATTGTAAAATAAAATAAAACTCAACAAAATTAGTTTAACCTATTTTGTCCGTCCGTAAAACTGTACAGAATTATAAAAAGCGGGAATGATACAAAAAACGGAACGTGAATTAAAAGCGTATGCATAAGATATAAGACAGACCAAAGTCAATAACACGCAAACACCTCCACCAGAAAAAAGACCACAACTATACCGGGGTTAATTAAAAATCAATCACAACATAAAAACCTTGATTCGATCATTAGTGGTGTAGTATCCTTAATATATTGCAGTAAACTACGTGTAATTTACCATCTGACCTGTAATTGACACATTCTCTGTGCTTGTTAATAATATATATATATATATATATATATATATATATATATATATGTATATATATCAAATATTTATATATACACAGTCTGTCGTAGAGAAAACGGAATTTTTTTTAATAGAAATTCTTAGGGGCTTCATCTATTACAAAAAAAATATGCGTTGGTAAGGCAGGTCTTTCACCAATGTTATGTCAAAATGTCATGATATTTGCATCATTACAAGCAGAGAAATTGTGCATAAAGTAACCATGTGCATTAGGCATTGGTCGAAAAATGAATTTTGAACCAAGAGCAAATATCAAGTTCCGTTTGAAATCAAACGTTAAACACCTCTGAATAGAAGCACCCAAGCGAAGAAAGACCGAAAAAAAGTCGTTTGGAAAAGTCAAAAGTGAAGGCAATGTTGATTTGTTTTTGATCCGAAAGGCATAGTCCATAAAGAGTTTGAACCAACAAGTCAAACAGTCAACGCTGTATATTATCTTGGTGTTAGGAAGCGTCTTTGGGCTCAATATAGTGAAAATTTCAGCTGGCGTTTGTTACATGATAACGAACCATTTCATCACTCGACGCTTATCAACGATTTTCCAACAAATGGCATTTCAACCATCAAACATTCACCGTATTCACCAGATTTGCCCCCCTGTCATTTTTGTCTATTCTCTAAACTACATTTACCGATGAAAAGACAGCGTTATTCCGACGTCGAAGCCATTAAAAAGGCGTCGACGGCGATCTTGAACGTCATCTCTAGAGATGAACTTAAAAATTCATTCGACATGTTAATTGACCGTGCAAAACTTTGTATTGAAGTCGAAGGTGACTACTTTGAATAAAATAAATGAATTTTACCAAAATAATAAGCTTTTGTTTTTATTTTAAAAAAGTTCCCTTTTCTCTGAGACAGACTGTATATATATATATAAATATATATATATATATATATATATATATATATATATATATATATATATATACTAATTTAATTCTTAATTCTCTATACATATCTTTCTATAGTTTCTATAACATTTCCCTAACGCAACGTTTCAACGCTTTATTACCAGATCGGCTGAATAGTCCCCGGTCTGACACATAGATGGCGTTACTGTTATTAAATCCATATATTTTTTAGATAGTACTAACCTTCAAACGAAACGTGTCACAATTTGACAGCAATCCGACCATTAGTTACTGAGATATTGCGTTTAGAGTGAAGCTACTTTTGTTATTTAAAAAAATGGAAAAAAAAGAATTTCGTGTGCAGATAAAGTACTGCTTTTTGAAGGGAAAAAATACCGTTGAAGCAAAAGCATGGCTTGATGAGGACTTTCCGGACTTTGCGCCAGGAAAATCAACCATACCTGATTGGTATGCTAAGTTTAAACGTGGTGAAATGAGCACCGAAGACGGCGAACGCAGTGGACGACCAAAAGAGGCTATCACCGACGAAAACATCAAAAAAGTTCGCAAAATCATTTTAAATGACCGTAAAGTAAAGTTGATCGAGATAGCTGACATCCTAAAGATATCAAAGGAACGTGTTGGACACATCGTGCATGAATATTTGGGCATGCGGAAGCTCTGTGCGAAATGGGCGCCGCGCGAGCTCACATTCGATCAAAAACAACGAGTTGATGATTCTGAGCTGTGTTTGAAGCTGTTAAATCGTAATAAAACCGAGTTTTTGCGTCGATATGTGACAATGGATGAAACATGGATTCATCACTACACTCCAGAGTCCAATCGACAGTCAGCCGAGTGGACTGCACGCGATGAACCGGCTCCAAAGCGTGGAAAGACGCAACAGTCAGCTGGAAAAGTTATGGCGTCAGGTTTTTTGGATGCGCATGGAATAATTTTCATAGATTATCTTAAAAAGGGCCAGTCCATCAACAGCGACTATTATACAGCGTTATTGGACCGTTTGAAGAACGAAATCGCAAAAAAACGGCCCCATATGAAGAAGAAGAAAGTGCTGTTTCACCAAGACAATACACCGTGTCACAAATCAATGAAAACAATGGCCAAATTAAGTGAATTGGGTTTCGAATTACTTCCCCATCCACCGTACTCTCCCGATGTGGCCCCCAGCGACTATTTCCTGCTTGCAGACGTCAAGAGAATGCTCGCCGGGAAGAAATTTAGCAGGGATCAGGAGGTGATCGCCGAAACTGAGGCCTATTTCGAGGCTAAAGACAATTCGTACTACAAAAATGGTATCGAAAAGTTGTCAACTATGTTGAATAATAAAATCGAATTTTGCCAAAAAACTGTGTTTTACTATGGTAGACCGGGGACTTTTCAGTTCGACTGTTAGGTCCTCTTCGTTTTATTTTTGTCCCCAGTAAAATACGCATAGGAATCAATCAAAGCAAAAAAATAGCTCCACCTTGTAGGAATTAAGTTAAAATATTATAAGCATTTATTTTAGCACGTTCGTCATTTAAACAAAGAAAATGTTTTCTGTAACAGGTATTGTTTATTTGGAACTTTACAGTGATGCCTAAAACATTACCGTAAAATGTAAGATGAAATTTAAATAATGGCTTAAACTATTCAGCAACTTTGATTAAAAGTTCCCTTATAAAAGACAATGAAATTTCAATACACATCTTTACGTCACAAAATAATTTCTACTGGCTTGAGAATTTAATTAAAATTGATTAAATTATTTCAGAAAAAAATCATAAATCAATAAGGAAGGAGATTTCATTCTGGTGCATTTCATATTCCTTCTGTATGTATGCGTTATCTTCTATTTATACTATGCGTTGAGCCAATAACAATGCACAATGGAAATTGCAATTAGCTTTGTAAATTATTTTGTTGGTAAATGTAATTTTATCGCAATTAACTCACCATGCAGTAACGACGTATTTGTAGCTCGTCGCAGTTTGCTGGCCTGCTACATATAACACAAATTTTAAAATGAATGCTGAAATTAATCGAATATAGGTGATGAATTTACGTTCACTGGAATGAAGAGTAACATTAATTGAAATAAAGGAAACTATGAAGGAATGAATTTGGTAATAAAATGACAACGTAGGGTAACCACATACGAGGGAGCGTTTTTATATTCGCGGAATGGGGGACAAGGGGTTGAAATAAAAAAACCAAATTATTTTTCTTTTTCAATATATTCACCTGCAAGACGGATACATTTTTCACATCTTTCAATTAATTTATTTATACCCTCATAAAAAAATGATTTCTCTTTATCTGCAAAATACGCCGAAACTGCCTCCTTGACTTCATCATCGGCAGTAAATTTTTTACCCCGCAGCTCTTTTTTCATTTTCGGAAACAGGTAATAATCAGTCGGGGCCAGGTCTGGGCTGTAGGGTGGGTGATTCACAATTTCGAAGCCCACCTTATGCAGGGCAGCTAACGCAACGCGGCTCTTGTGGACGGGCGCGTTGTCATTCAAAAGCAGAACACCTTTTGTCAATTTTCCACGTCTTTTCTCGTTAATGGCTTCTTTTAGTCGCTCTAATATTGAAGCGTAATATTCTTCGGTTATAGAAACACCTTTATCTTTATAATCAATCAACAATATTGCTTCCGAGTCCCAAAATACCGTTGCCATGAGTTTCCCAGCTGATTGTGACACTTTAAATTTCTTGGGAGGTGCTGTGCCCTTTTCATGCCCCTGCATGGAGTCTTGTTTGGACTCAGGTTCATAATGATGAATCCAAGTTTCGTCTCCAGTAACAATTCCACTCAATACACCATCCTTTTCTTCATTACAGAGGTCCAAAAATGCACGCGAACACTCTACGCGCTGTTGTTTTTGCGGCGGCGTGAGCATTCTCGGCACCCATCTTGCGCTGACCTTAGACATGCCGAGATGATCGTGTAGGATTTTAAAAATTGTTGTATCGGATACTCCAACCATTTCTGCGAGTTGTTTCTTCTTTAGTCGAGCATCTTCGAGTACAATTTGTTCAACTTTTTGGATAAGTGCTGGCGTGGTCACCTCAATGCTCCTGCCCGGCCTCGGGTCGTCTTCAAGGGATTCCCTTCCTTGTTTAAATAAACTATGCCACTTGTACACCATGGTTTTTCCTGGACAAGAGTCGCCGTAAACCAATGACATCTCATTCATTATGGTCGCGACTGATTTTCCTTGCCTGGTAAGGAACTTTATAACGGCACGATATTCGATTTTTTCCATATTTCACTTTTCATTCCTGATTATGTTACTTGATTGACGATAGCTCAAAGACTAACTGTCTAATAACAATGAAACTTCGTATTTATACTAATCATGAGTCGCTGCACAGGCCACGCCCCCAATGCGCCTACTCACCCGTCTACAACCCGCTCATTCCGCGAATATAAAAACGCTCCCTCGTTCATTAAATATAAATAGGGACAAAATAAGACTCCAGGTAGGAAGGGAAAAGTAGTTGAAATTGAAGATTAAATCCGAATCGATCTAGCTTTGTAAGAAGAACCGCAGTAGTAAAGGTGTTTCAAATTTCGCGTTTTTTTTTTAAAGAATAAACAAAACACATAATTTGCATTCACCTTCAAAAACTTTTTGTTGGTAATTGAAGTTAAGCTATGCACTTTTACGAATTTTTACCCTAGTTTTCCAGGTGCGACACTGTTTAATTATCTGCTGATGATGACAACTTAGTTGTCGAAATACGTATACAGAATACGAAAATTAATGTGGCAAGGGGTTATATTTCAACCTTCAGTGATCAAATGGTAATTGAATTATCAGTTATGACATTTATATGCGAAAAATAATATCTCCTCTTGCAGCTCCACAGACGTCCACTCTTTTGCTAAAATTTTCAACGACATTTTGACATAATTGAGGCTCTATCTTACCAATGACACGAATAATTTCATCTTTCAAAACAGGAATTGATTGTGGATTGTTTTTATAAACCTGACACATAACCCCAAAGAAAATAGTCTAACGGTGTCAAATCACATGATCTTGGTGGCCAGTTAACATCACCGTTTTTTGAGATTACACGTCCAGGAAATTTTTGTCTCAATAAATCAGTTGATTCGTGTGCAAAGTGAGGTGCAGCGCCATCCTGTTGAAACCACATATCCACTAGATCAATATTCATTAATTCAGGCTACAAAAATTCGGTTATCATCCGACGATATCGATCACCATTGACAGTTACAGCTTCACCAGCAGCATTTTCAAAGAAGTAAGGCCCAATTGCACCACCTGACCATAATGCACACCAAACAGTAACTCGTTTAGGATGCATAGATTTCTCATGAATAATTCGTGGATTTTCCTCATCCCAGATACGGCAATTTTGTTTATTAACATAGCCACCAAGTTCAAAATGTGCCTCATCGGAAAACATTATCTTTTGAGAAAAATCAGCTGGTTGTCCATTGATGAAATTGACAAATGAACGACGTTTTAAATGATCTAATGGCTTCAGTTCTTGTGTTATTTGAACCTTATATGCCTTCAGAGCTAAATCTTTGTGTAAAATACGCCACGAACCAAACCAATATTTTCTTGTGAACGACCACTACGACTGTATTTTTCAGGACTCAACTACTGCACTGAAACTGAAACTAGTTTCAGTGCAGTAGTTGAGCCCTGAAGATGTCCCATACAAATGGGTACGAAACGTCGGCAGATATACAAGTGACGCGGTTCCAGCCCGGAAGCCCAGAAGCAGATAGCTCAAATCTATATAGCAGATAGCTAATCAAAATAATTTATCATTTTTAGGAGACTTAGTAGTTACAGTAGTCTATTTTTTAATAAAAGGAAGAAATCCTCAACAAAATTATTATGAAAATATTATTTGACGGAGACTTCTTTTTGTTATTTTAATATACTTGCACCTTTTAGATGATACAAATCATGTTTTCAGGAGCAATTATCCAGTGCATCCAGTGAAAAATTATAATTGTACCTGATACAAGAACGCTTCGTTCCAATTTTTTGCTATAACAATCATGAGCTATAACCGGAAAGTTTAGTAAATTATCGGCGAGTATCACTGGAATATATTGCGATTTCACACATTAACAGTGAACAGTATGAATAATTTAATCGTCATATATCAGGGATAATGTCAACTGATAATTTCGGAGAGTAATTCCGCCCTTCTTGTTCGTAAATCCAATGCGTTTAATTTATCTTGCAATGTCCCACATTCCCCGCCTAGATATGAATGATTATTCTCTATAAACATAATTACAAACACATTAGTGGGTTTGTTTTCTAGAGAGGGTAGAATGAAAATTGAATAGAAGTAGAGTCCTTTTTTTATCACTTTTCCCATTATTAGTTAATGTAGTAATTATCCGAACTTCTAGGAGTAGTAGATTTTACATTTTTGAGCACCCCTTTCCTCTCCTCAATCACACTCCTTCGCAAAATTTGGCACAAGCTTAATTTTCATAAATATATGCGTGCGTAGAAATCGGCCCACTGTAAACTTTTGATTAAACTATATATTTTTTCAAAATTATTCATCAGATCAAAAAAAAAATATGCTGTTTTAACGACAATTTAATATGCTTTAATGTGAGTATAAATTTATCAAGAAGGCTTATCGTTTATAGCGCAGCAACCGGTAAACAAATAAAACGTGGATGATTCCAACGAAAATAACAAATTTGTCAATATTAAAATTATTGCGTTTGCAACTGATATTTGCATATTATTCGTTTTTCTTAATCTCAATAGTGTTCAAGTGTATTAGTTTAATGCATACTACACCAGAAAAAGCCGCCCAAGTTATTGCTTTAATCGAAAATGGGCTTGGGCAGCGAGCTGTTGCTAGACAATTGAATATGACACGCGCAGCGGTTCGAAGAGTGTGCAACCGTTATGAGGAGACTGGATCCTTTCATAGGCGACCTGGAACAGGCAGAAGGCGATTTACTACTTTATTGTGTCAACAACATTAAGAAATCGTCACCTTAATACCGTTCAAGTGCAACGACAGCTCCGTGAGGTGCGAGGAGTGGTTATTTGTCAGTGGACAGTAAGACGAAGACTGCAGGAAAAAAATGATCCCTAAAACACCTGCGATTGGCCCAAAACTTAATCTAGCTCATCGTCAAGCACGCCTGCGTTTTGCACGGGATCATTTGAATTGGACGTTGGAACAATGGGGATCTGTTCTGTTCTCAGATGAGACCAGAATATGCCTCCATGGTAGCGACCGAAGAAGGAAAGTGTACCGAAGACCAAGGGAGCGATTTGCAGATTGCTGCCTTGAAGAACGGAGTGCTTATGGAGGTGGTTCCTGTATGATCTGGGGTGCAATTTCTATAGGAGCACGAACCGACCTTGAATTCATTCGTAGGGGCGACCGTGTTCACGGAAGAAGAGGTTTAACGGCTGCTAGATATATCGAGGAGATTTTAGCAATTCATGTGGTACCTTACGTCGACTACATTGGAGACGAATTTACCTTTATGCATGACAATGCAAGCCCGCACACCGCAAGAATTGTGCAAGATTACATTGCAGAAGTCGGTTTTTGGGTTATGGAGTGGCCAGCATGCAGTCCTGACCTAAATCCCATCGAACATTTATGGGATGAGCTAAAACGAAGAATTCGAGCTAGACTTCATACCCCAAACTCGATCCCAGAACTTATTGTTGCAGTAGAAGAAGAGTGGTTTAACATCCCTCAAGATACAATAGCAAACTTGATTAGATCAATGCCTAATCGTATGAGAGATGTTATTAGGGCAAGAGGAGGTCATACTCATTATTAAAAAATTAAGTGTTAAGTTTTAAATTGCCAATAACCCTATTTATGTTAATAATAAAAAAGCTTAATTTGCTTAATGCATTAATTTCACTATGGTAAACATAGGAAGTCGAAATAAGTTTTCATAAATTTATACTCACATTAAAGCATATTAAATTGTCGTTAAAACAGCATATTTCTTTTTTTTTAATCTAATGAATAATTTTGAAAAAATGTATAGTTTAAGTCAAAAGTTTACAGTGGGCCGATTTCTATGCACGCAAGTTTATATATATATATATATATATATATATATATATATATATACGAGGGTGGTCTGAAAAGTTTTCGACCTCAACGTAAAGTTGGCAGGCAGCACTCATCAATAAAAGCTAGAAAATGTAGTTGTGTATCTATTGTCAGATACTCATCAAAGTTCTAGCCATTTTGGGCGCGCAGTTGTTATTTGGCAGTCATTTGAGTGAGTCGATGTGAGTGTCGAGTATCGAGCTGTCATAATATTTGTTTGCGAAAGACAATACGTCTGCGCAAATCAAAGAGGAGTTGGACTCTATATACGGGGACTCTGCACCATCATTTACCACAGTGAAATTTTGGGCAGCTGAATTTAGACGTAGCCGTAAGAGCTTGGAAGACGATCAACGTTCGAGACGTCCAAAACCTGCAACTACTGACGATAACATCGCCAAAGTTTACCAATTAGTGCTAGACAACCGTCGAATTAAAGTTGGAGAGATAGCAAAGGTTATGAATATGTCCAAAGAACGTGTTTTTCACATGTTAAATCTAGATTTAGGCATGAGAGAGCTGTCCGCGCGTTGGGTACCGCATTTACTAACGTTAGACGAAAAACGTGTTCGAATGAACATTTCCAATGCTCTGTACACGCAATTTAAGCGCAATAAATCTGAGTTTTGGCGCTGATCAATTACTGTAGATGAAACCTGGATACACCATTATACGCCCGAAACAAGATTACAGTCAAAACAGTGGACTGCAAAGGGGGAACGGGCTCCAAAAAAAGTAAAAACGGTTTTTCGGCTGGGAAAGTGATGACGACTGTTTCTTGGGTTAGTCATGGAATTATCTTAATCGATTATCTTCAAAAAGGAAAAAGTATTACAGGAGCATACTACGCATCATTACTTGACAAGCTGAAGGTAAAAATTGTGGAAAAACGGCCGCATTTGCAGAAAAAAAAACTTGTTTCACCAAGCCATGGCGAAAATCCATGAATTACGGTTTGAACTGCTTGACCATCCGCCTTACTTACCAGATCTAGCCGCAATCGACTTCTTTTTGTTCCCTCATCTAAAATTGCTCTCAGAGGATAGAGATTTTCGTCAAATGAGGAGGCAATCATCTTCGTGAACAATCATTTTGCAGAGAAAAACGCCGAATACTATTTGGACGAGCTAAAAAGATGGGAGGATCGCTGGGGGAAGTGTGCAGAGTTACAAGGAGTCTATGTAGAAAAATAAATATAAATTTTAAGAAAAAATATCTCGTATCTTTGTTAGGTCGGTTTTCAGACCACCCTCGTATATACAGATTCCGAATTTGCAGATTAGGTACATAACCAAATAATTCCAAATAATAAAAGAATGAGTTTTTATTCTTTAGCTTTCGAATTGTCACCGTAGCCATTTCTGGCTTAATGGCTACGTCAATAAGCATGATTGCCGTATTTGGAGTAAAGAGAAACCGAAGAGGTTGAGGAGCTGCTATTAGATCCAGAAAAACCACGGTTTTGTGTGGTTTACGGGCAAGCGATCCATATTTCTTCAAAAACGAAGACCGCCACAACATACCTATGAATGGCACCCGTTTTCGCGCCGTGATAACGGACTTTTTGGAGCCTGAAATTGAAGCCCGCGATCTCGACGGCATTTGGTTTCAACAAGACAACGCTACTTGCCACATAGCCCGTGAAAGCATGGCATTATTGCGAGAACAAATGGTGAACATTTAATTTCACGTAATGGACCTATGCAATGACCGTCTAGGTCATGTGATATCACACCTTAGACTTTTTTATTTAGGGCTACGTAAAGTCGAACGTCTACATGGATAAGCCAGCTACAATTCAGTAATTGGAACCAACCATTACTCGCGTTATTCGTCAAATATCATTTGAAATGCTCGAACACGTTGTCGAAAATTGTAACTTGAGAATGGACCACGTTCTGTTACGGCCAATATTTGAAGAAAATAAGTTTTAAAAAATAAATGCCAAGAATGTTTTTTTTTGTATGATAATAAAGAGTACCCAAAAAATAAGTTTTTGTTTTTTTATTTTTGAAAAAAGTACCTTCAAATGAATCTAATCTCTTACTGATTCTCTTACTTTCTAAATTAAACTTATAACAGCGTCCGGTTCGAAGAAAAGCTGACTTTAACAGCATACTTAATAGATTTTATCACCAGTACCTCTATAAAAGTCGAACTGGTTAAATAGATAAAAATTTTATGAACCAATGATATTTAACCAAGCCGCCACCTAAATTCACTTAAGATTCTAAATGATCCTCTACGTCTTCCAATCCGCAATAAATCAAATCGAACGGTTTATAGTACCAGCTATACGTAATTACATTCGGTTTCTTTGTCCTAGAAACATTTGTACATGCAATGTCAAAAGCTAACTTAATCCAAATAGAACTGCGAAAGAATATATATATATATAAATCTTTATATTTTGCTTTACCACCGTACAAAGCTAGTAGCTTTAGAAACTACTTTTCTCTAGCAGCCGTCAAACTATAAATCTTCAATCGGAAAACCGAACACGAATGTAAGAAGGAAATCAGTACGTTTGTAATAGAAAATATCGGGTTTCGAATATCACGTAGTCACTAACAATTTTGCGTATATGTGCAGGCAAGTATGTATATTCAAATGTATGCATCTCTACATCCACGTAAAATCGCTTTAAAAATATTTACTATATATGTACACATGAAATTGTATGAAATAGAATTTTTATGGTTAATCCTATTTAGACTAGATTTTATTATATCAGAATGGAATAAAATCGCAAAGAAAGTAAAGTGTAAATATCTAACGCAAACATAACTACGAAAAGTTAAGTTAAGAAAGTCTCCAGAAGACACTACCAATAGACTGATGTGACTACTACGACTCTATAAAGACTTCCGCAAGTTTGATATAAAAATGTACAGATATTCGTTCTACAATAGAAAAGAGCAACTGAAGATGACAGGAGTGATTACTAAAAACTTGTATAGACTGCAGGCCTTTCGAGGATGTTGGAACAGCGCATAAAAAACACACGAAAAACTGTATATTCAATAGATTGTATACATATAGTATATGATGGAAATATATTAGCTATAATTCATAAAAAGGAAAAATATTTCTATCGAAATAGCTTTCTGGATCTATCTCTTGGGTCTAACTACTGAATTGATATATTTTTCTTTTGTCCGCCGATATGTTATATATAATTCATTGGTTATTTGAACAGCAAGTAATTTTTTAATTGTTAATAGATATAGAAAGTGGAAATCCTTCTATAAAAGTTACTCCATTACATGCACCTTTTGCAGATGCTGACGATAATGGAAAATCTCTCAAATATATCGGTTAATCAACAAAGTATACGAGGTTTGTTCGAAAGAAAAGGTAAAATTTGAATTTTCGCGTGCGTGCCACTTTGTCTCAAAAAAGTGTTTATAAGTGGTACAAGCGCTTTACAGAAGGCCGACAAAATGCACGCCAAGTTCGATCAAATGCGAAGGTTTTGCTCACTATTTTCTTCGATTACAATGGCTTGGTGCATCATGAATTCTTGCCAACAGGTCGTACGGTTAATAAGGAATACTACAAGGAAGTTATGCAACGTTTGCGTGAAGCAATACGGCTCAAACAATCGGAATTGTGGAAAAAAAAATTATGGATTCTGCATCACGATAATGCACCAGCTCACACATCAATGCTTGTTCGTGATTTTTTGGCCAAAAATAACACCCTAATCATGCCTCAACCACCTTATTCACCAGATTTGGCTCCCTGCGAATTTTTGCTATTCCCAAAACTCAAGAGAACAACGAAAGGAAAGCGTTTTGCCACAATTGATGAAATAAAGTCAGAATCGAAGAACGAGCTGATGGCCATACCGAAAAGCGCATTTCAGAAGTGCTTCGAGGATTGGAAAAAGCGCTGGCATAAGTGCATTATATCTGAGGGGGATTACTTTGAAGGGGACAAAATGGATATTGATGAATAAATAAATACTTTAAAAAAAAATTCAAAATTCACTTTTTTTTTAACAAACCTCGTATAAAACCCCTTTCCACAATAATGTTCGTATTCTGAATACACATTTCGACAACTAAGTTGTCACCACCAGCAGATAATCAATCACAGAAAGGGGGAACATCAATGGGCAGTTGTCTCCAAATATTTTTCAAGAGTTTGGAGTAGGTATGTAGATGACATTTTCGCGATTTTTGACGCCCTTAAATGTAACTTAAACAATTGCGTCAAGCAATTAAAGTCAATAATGCCAACGATTAAATTTACGATGGAAAAAGGAGACAATGGCACCTTACCTTTCTTAGATACCCTAGTAATTAGAAATAATTATAAAATAGAAATTGATATTTTCCGAAAAGAAACTAATGTTAATAGATTTATTTGAACCCCAACAGGCAATAAAAGATGGCTTCTTTCAGTTTTCTTATCAATTGTTTGCTTAGTTTCCCACTAACAAAAGTGAAATACGAAAGACAGTTGAACTTTATTAAGAACATTACGAGATACAATGGTTTTGTTTCGGAAATAATCAATGGATTAATTTGGAAGGCTAACATAAGAAAAACAATCCGGGGCATCACATGTCTATCATCTCAAAAGCAATCGAGGCAAGCAGTTTATATGTTTACCATTTCACTCTTTGACGAGAAATTTAAATAGCGTTTTTAGAGAGCGCGGTTTTCAAGTTACAGTTCGATCCACTAACTCCATTAAATCCCTCTTAGGAAATGCGAGAGACACAATCGATTAGTCAAAACGTTCGATAAGAAGCCAGTATAAAGACCATATGGCGCACATTAAATTTAATCGCTCTGGGAAATCCAGTTTAGCAAAGCACCTGCTGGATAATAATCATAATATAACCGCAGATTGTCTGCATTTAATCAAAAATATAATCATCGCGAATTGGATAGTTAAGAAAACAAATTCATTTCAAAAAGCAAACCGTGTGTTAAACACCGACAAGGATACAACAACGTATTGGTGTCTGTTTGAATTCCTGGAAAAGAAATATACCACCGTTAACAAAATGTGCAAATGTGTCAGCGAAGAATGTACTTTAAGATAAGTGGTTAGTGCTAAGACTAGAATACATTTTAAATTATATGAAGCGAATGTGTTTGGTTTTTGATAGTGAATGTCTGGTACGGAATTGTTTCTATACGATTTTTATCGCCAATCCAGAAGCGACACTGTGATTGAATATCTACTGATAATAACAACTTAGTTGTCCAAATGCGTATACAGAATACAAACATTACTGTGGCAAGGGATCTTATTTACTTTTTTGATGAATTCAGTCAACCATAGCCTCCATTCAAATTTCTATTTTTTCTTAAATCATAGTTCACTACCTTGCCTGACAAACTTCATGCAAAGAAAATTAAAATGCACTTTCAGCTTGTACTGATTTCGTTTCATTTTTATTATTAAAGACCCTTTCGGATATCGCTTGGTGATAAAACACACACACTATGGCGCTTCAACAATAGCTTGTAACACCTCGTTTTAAAATCAGTACAGTATTTACAAATTTGAATGATTTGCGGTGCCCTAAACGAGGTTAGGAATTGCCTTGTAAAATAACTTTTTGCAATCAGTTGTGAATGCCAGCTAATAAGGCAATACATTTGTCTGTACATAACTTAAGCTGCTTTCTTTTGCCGGGTATATATTTTTTCCAAATGGACGCTGAGATATTTTACATCAACGTCTTGTGTTATCCATTAAAAGTAACCTCTTGCTTTATTATAAAAGTCACTTGCACTGATTTGACTTAAATGTCTTAAATTATAACTTTATCATCTATTTCTGAAATTTTTGTAAATCGTCTTGGTTAAAATTGGTGTGGGCGAGCTTCTAAGCTTCCCTTGTAAGTACGTATAATTAAAGAAATGATATACATACAAAAAAAAAGACCGAAACACAACTGTTGAAGAGAGATTATTTTTTAGAAAATAAATTGTCTGTATTTCCCTGTACATACAAGCATTCGTTAATGTGAATTTACAAACAAACGAACACCTGACATGAACAAAAGAAATGAAAGAAAACGAAAAACATTCACTAAAAAAAATATATACAAAAACTAAGTCTTCCGACAAACGCATTCGACAATTGTTTGTTAATGTTAAAAATGCTTGGCTGATTATATATTCTTCAATATTAAAAAAAAAAAAATATGTATAATAAAAAAATGTAAGTAATCACGAATATTTATTTATATAAAGAAAGTTGAATTTGATGGAGCCTGTGGTTGATTGACTTGATCAATAAGGTTGATATATAACCCCTTTCCACAATTAACTATTTGTAAATTCTGTATACGCATTTCGACAACCAAGTTGTCATCATCAGCAGATGATTTCAAAGTGTCGCACCTGGTAAAACAGTGCACATCTTGGTTTTCAACGGTGCGGATCGCGTACGGAGTTTGTTTTTTCGTACAATTTTTTCGCCGTGTTTTACCAGGTGCGACACTTTGAAATCATCTGCTGATGATGACAACTTGGTTGTCGAAATGCGTATACAGAATTTACAAATAGTTAATTGTGGAAAGGGGTTATATATCAACCTTATTGATCAAATATATAAAGAAACATTATTCACAAGTAAAAATATATAACTATAAAGATCCCCCCCTTCCAGCCTATCGTTACCAAAAATTAAACGTTTTATTACGAGAGTAGTTTGTCAAGTAATGAGAATGGAAAAGAAAAACGAATTTTTTAAATACAAAATTATTTTTATTTTTCAATATATTCTCCTAAAAGAGCAATACATTTATTCCAACGGTACTCCAATGCCCTTATGCCATCTCTAAAATGTGATTCCGGAAGGCTTGCAAAATACTCATTTTCAAAGATGATAAGCTCGTCGTTAGACGAAAATTTCTTTCCACCTAGTGCCATTTTCAATTTTGGAAAAAGGAGGAAGTCGGAAGGGGCTAGATCCGGCGAATAAGGCGCATGCGGTACTAATTAGAAATGCAACTCGTGGATTTTGGACATCGCAACTGTGCTGGTATGCGAGGGAGCATTGTCTTGGTGAAACAGAATCCTTTTCTTTGCCATTCCTGGCCGTTTAGCATGAATCTCAACATTTAATTTTTGTAGAAGTTCTGCATAATATTGTCCGTTTATTGTGGCGCCGTTCTGAAGGTAATCAATAAGCAAAATGCCGTTTGAATCCCAAAAAGTTGATGCCATCACCTTGTTTGCCGATAAAGTGGTTTTCGCTTTCTTTGGAAGTGCAGAACCACGTTCTAACCATTTTTTCGACTGTTGTTTAGTTTCGGGTGTACTGTAGTGTATCCAAGTTTCATCGCAAGTAACAAATCGCCTACAAAAATCAATCGGATTCCGCTTATAAAAGTCCAAACATTCATTGGAAATGCTCAACCGAGTTAACTTTTGATCAGTCGTACGCAATCGCGGCACCCATCTTGCCGAAAGCTTGGAGAGGCCCAATTCTTTCGTTAAAATGTGGTGTACGCATTCTGTTGAAATGTTTACCATGTCTGCTATCTCTCTCACTTTGAGTCGTCGATCTTGCGTAATAATATTATGGATTTTTATAATCATTTCCATAGAAGTCACGATTTTGGGTGCTCCAGAGCGTGCTTCATCAACACAGCTTGTTCTACCACGTTTAAATTCATTTACCCATCTACTTATTGTGGCAGATGATGGAGCAGATTTACCTTAACTCCCGTAACTCATCTTTTATTTCGGTAGCTTTCATACCCTTAATTACGAAGTATTTAATCACCGCACGATACTCTGCTTTTTCCATTTTAACAAAACGACGTGTTGCTTCTTTTTCAATCAGCTGTCAAAAATAAACTAATCAACCGATTTATCTAAATATCGGAATGTAAACATATAAATAGGCAACCTAAATTATAGTGCATTTGTTTTACCAATTAGAGAGCTACCTATGTGTCATTCTCACTACTTGTCCTCGTATACCTATGTTTCAAACTCGCATTTAAAAAAACAAAGTTTATAATTAACTCAGTATCTCATATTTCGCATACTATCCGGGAAGAAAATTGTATAAAATCATAATTACATTTCACATCGCATCAAAAATCTCATATATTTGCGGAAGATTTACACACATCCTTGCGTCCGTACATATGCGAACGCATACAAAGATAAAGACAAGAATATGACGAGCGAAATGAAACGAAATATCCTCTTGTTCACAATAATACGGAAATGCTATCTCCCGACTCCCAGTGCGTTGCTTTTTCATGACATTTCTGCAAACAAACTAGTTTTATTCATCCGTCTCCATATAAAACTACAAGTGCATTAAGTTCTCTCGTTTCTTATTCGAGTGCCAAATTGATCCAAAAAGGCATGTTGTTAAGACCGCGCCAGTTCGCATGTTCTTTTTACCAGACGTATCCGTATCATGACTTTGTGCTGCAATAGACGATTTTGTATTTTATCTTTTCGAGCATCTTGCTGATATAATATTCCGTTACGTAAAAATTCATGTTGTAATCGTATTCTGATATAACTCAATTTTAAAGAAATGAAACTACTTTCTTAGGAGGAAAAATTAATAAAAAGACCATTTTGTTAAGATTATTCATAGAGTTTTTTTACGGTGAGTAATAATCCTCATGTTATTCTTAATACTTTTGCTTTTATAAAAGCGTGTCCCAAAATTAACGCAAGATTTGAATTGAATAGAAAACACAGTTTTTAGTCTTTTGATTGTTATTTTTTTAATGAATAATAAAGTACATAGGATAGGATTATTTATGTAATAATACATCGGGCAAATAGCATCCACGGCTTTGCATGCACATACGCGGTTGTTTGTCGAAATTTTCCATGACCATTATGCATAAATGTGGCTGAATTTCGTTGATGCAGCGTTGAATCTCCCCCTTTACTGCACGGGTAGTTGTGGGCTTATTGATATAGACCTGCGATTTAAAATAACCCCATAAAAAGAAATCTAATGGTGTTACATCACACGATCTAGGGGGCCAATTCTGATCACCGAAACGAGAAAGTACACGACCTGGAAATGTCTCATGCAGTAATTAGATTGTTTCACGGGCTGTATGGCATGTGGCACCGTCTTGTTGAAACCACATATTGGCCACATCAATATCATCCAATTTCGGTAGAAAGAACTGTGTTATCATGTCGCGATATCGAGCGCCAGTAACAGTCACTGCTTGACCAGCCTCATTTTCAAAAAAGTATGGTCCAATTATGCCTCCAGCCCAAAATCCACACCAAACAGTGACACGTAGTGGATGCATTTGTTTTTCGACAATCACATGTGGGTTCTCAGAACTCCAAAAGCGGCAATTTTGGCGATTAGGATGATTTTGCGCGAAAAATCATCATCCATTTGTTGATGTTCAATAATCCATTCAACGAACTCTCTTCACTGTGCAGGGTCATTAGGATTCAGTTGTTGTGTTAATTGAATTTTGTAAGCATGGAAACACAGATCTTTAGTGAGTATACGCTGTAGAGAGCTTCTTGAAATTTGCAATTCTTGTCGACGACGCCGAATTGAGGTTCCTGGATTGTCACCGACACTCTCACCCACTACTTCGATATTGACGTTTGCACGGCTTGTTTTTGGACGACCAGTGTGTTTGGCGTCTCCAGCGGATCCAGTCTCCCTGAATTTTTCAATTAATCTCTTCACAGTTGAAGAAGTTAAAACACTATTCCGACCATATTTTGTATGAAATTTTCGAACTGTGGCCGCCAAGCTTTCATTATTTTTTAAATACTGTTCAATATTGAAGACACGTTGTTCTATCGTGAAACGCTCCATTTTTACTAACCCCTAAACTGTCAGCTGTCGAATTGTTTTTCTTTTAGGGTTGCCAACACTTTACTGCACAAATGGCGACAAATTCAAATCTTGCCTTAATTTTGGGACATCCATTATGTACATATACTGATATTAAATCGGCAAAAATATTGAATTATAATAAAAGCTGCTCGAACATCCACCTTTTTCAGATGACTGTCTACAATATCTGATAATTAAATATGCCCAGGGCTTAGTTATCATAAATATAATTGATACCGTCTAGTAGGTAGTAATGAGGCTGTGTATTTAAGCAGTGACAGAACAGTCAGCAGCTAGTTCGTGGTTCGTGGTCAACAAGCTAAATAGTCGAAGATTGATAGCACATGTAATGCCCCTTAGTAGGTCTCAATTCTGATAATTTATTAAGTTGCCACAGATTATCCTTAAAGATATTCAGCAACACAAACAAAAACAAACAAAACACAAACAAAAGTAAACCCAGTACATACACTAATTTTTTATTTAAG
Source organism: Dermolepida albohirtum (assembly GCA_031893035.1). Lineage (NCBI taxonomy): Eukaryota > Metazoa > Arthropoda > Insecta > Coleoptera > Scarabaeidae > Dermolepida > Dermolepida albohirtum. The sequence goes on along the minus strand of JAVIWB010001182.1, from coordinate 165,544 downwards.
TCTAAAACAGTTTCTACAAAATACGCAAACATCTGAATCAATAAATCTTCGGTCAGTTTGTCCTTTCTTCAAGTCCTTGAAATAGATGTGACGCGACCACATACATAAGCAATGCAAAGTGCTAGAAAGGAAAGAATGAAGTGGTTCCTTGGATGGTATCAAAAGAGCCGAATTGGAAAGTAATATGCTCATTTGTGCATCATGTATGGAGAAGAATACTCGTACTTTTTGGTTTACTCTTTGTTATTATTCGAAAATAACCTCTCGTTCCTTTATTTTCGTACAACTTCTCGATTTATGTCATTATTTGCTCAAATATCGACACTCAATAAATATTTCACTTCTATTTCATTTTGGAATTTCTGCATTGCATTATTATTCTTTTCCTAACAGTTCCTCTCGTCTGTTAATAATAATCAACCTTTCCACTCTGCAAATACATTTACTTACACACAAACATGCTCGCACACGAAGTATGGCCGCACAAAAAAATAAACAAACAAAGGCACAAAAAGACTAAATCTCGTCTACGACCCTTTTGAATATTCATGTCCGCTCTCCACGCAAATATATATTCGTAAACGAAGCCCTTTCCTCGTTGGCGACGCCGCCGCCGTCGTCGTCAAAGAGACGGCGTTACGTCACAAACATAGCTGGCGGCATCTAGCGTTATGTGTTGGTGAGAAAAAAATTGGAAGAGAATCTCCGACCGTTTCGCCCCTCGGAACATGAGCGACACGACGGTGGTAGCCCAAAACCGTCGTATACATCACAAGAACCCTATTAGTATTCCGTTCCAAAACTGCCACGTCACGCAATATTAATCCCACGTCGTAATTAAGAATGAGTGTTTGATACTATACGCTTGTCTCTAGGCATAGCTTCGGGATTACTTCGAAATACACTCTTTAGTTCTTCATATTTCGAAATTTGTTCCGTGAAGAAATATAATAGTTATTAACTATTCTATTTTTGGCGCAGCTTAACTTCGGTGTTATAAATTTTGAATTCGGCAACTGTGGCGTTTAATAACGAATCTCATTTCCCTGAATTGCAGTTTTATGCATCCACTATACTTTAAATTAAGAAAAATTGAAATGAGAATATAAAATTTTATTAAATCTCTATTAATGATAATCTAAAGTAAATTCCTTTTCAACTTCTAATAGAAGTTATTTGTAAAGTACAAGCTGATCCAAATTACGAGGGTGGTCCCAGAAGTACCCGACCCAACAAAGAAAACACAAAAATTTTGGAAAGAAATATATTTATTTTTCAACATAATCTCCTTTTAGTTCTATACACTTTTCCCAGCGATGTTTAATAAGTTCGATACCCTTTTTATAATAAGAACTGTCTTGCTCCTCAAAACAACCATTAACTGCCGACATCACTTCTTCATCGTTGGAAAATCTTTGACTACTGAGCCACTTTTTTAAGTTTGGGAACAGAAAATAATCCGAGGAGGCTAAATCTGGCGAATAGTGTGCACGAGGTAGCAATTGAAACTTTAATTCATTAATTCTGGCCATTGCAAAAACGGATTTGTGAGCTGGTGCATTGTCTTGATGAAACAACACTTTCTTTTTAGCCGAATGCAGCCGTTTTTGCTTGATTTCTTCGCTCAAACGTTGTAATAATTTCGCATGATACTTGCTGTTGATAATTTTGCCTGTTTCAAGATAGTCAATGAAAATTATTCCACGCCACGCCCACTCCAAAAAACCGATGCCACGACCTTGCCTGCAGATGAAACGGTCTTCGCCTTCTTTAAAGCCGGTTCTCCCTTTCGAGTCCATTGTTTTGATTGTTCTTTTGTCTCGGGTGTGAAGTGACGGACCTATGTTTCACGGCGCAAAAATTCTGCTTTGTTTCTGTGAAACTTCGCTAAACACTCAATCGAAGCATCTTCACGACACTGTTTTTGCTCGAGTGTGAGCAAACGCGACACCCATCTTGCACACAGCTTTCTCATGTCCAAATTTTCAGATAATATGCGATGTACCGCACTTTTTGAAATGCCTACTATGTGTGATAGCTCGCGCACTTTCAGTCGACGATCATCCAGTACCGCTTTGTGGATTTTCTTCACCATTTCTGGAGTCGTCACCTCATTTGGTCGACCACTGCGATGCTCGTCTTGGCAGCTCGTACGGGCTCGCTTAAACTCTGCTACCCAATATTTCACTGCTGTGAACGAAGGAGCAGACTCACCCAGAGTAGAATCCAGTTCAGCTTTTAAATCGTTTGGGTTGAGGCCTTTCAAATAAAAGTATTGTACCACGTAAGAATGACCAATTTCCATTTTTACAAATTCACTGAAAACGTTCACTATTGATGGCCACCAAACAAATACTAAACAACGTGACGTCTTTAAACTTGAAACATATGCTTTATAGATTGTGTACTTTCTAATACAGTGATATTTTTCAAACAACTACCGCCATCTCTAGGTCAGACCGGGTACTTATGCGACTACCCTCGTAAATGTGTATCATTGTCATCTCCGTTATCATCGGTGCTTCAAATTAGATTAAAATGTGTACTATTTTTAAAGCTGATTAATATGCAAGTAACAATAAAACAATCGAATGAGGTATTTCCTTAATAATAAGAAATTTTATATTTATTTAATTAGAACACCCTGTATATTTATAGAAATTTTTGAAGATAACTTAATTTCGAACACAACACAGTAAATACATTACTGTTATAAAATATATAATAAATAAATTACAATTATGCAATTGCATATGCAGAGTGAGTATCTTTTCATTTTTTTATGGGGATTTCGGAAACTACAACAAATACGGATTTGGTTAAATTAGAAACGAAGGGTAATTTTACGAACTTGACTTAATACTATTGTTATACGAGGTGTGGCTATTAAATAACGAGATCGACGCTGGTACAGAAGAAATGCGCATGTGCCAAACGCCAACGACTGACACGAACTTTTTCCCAGACCCAATAATAAGAAATTTTATATTTATTTAATTAGAACACCCTGTATATTTATAGAAATTTTTGAAGATAACTTAATTTCGAACACAACACAGCTATTTATTTTTTTATGGGGATTTCGGAAACTACAACAAATACGGATTTGGTTAAATTAGAAACGTGAAGTCTTCTCTTTCGAATGCAGTGCCTCTCGCCTCTGTAAACAAATCAGTATAGCCGAAGCCTTCGTTCGCATTAGAGTTGTTTTTTGTTTCGCCGGAAAAATGTTGAGTGTAACAATAGAGCAATGAATTGTTGTGAAATTTCACATGAAACTTGGAAAAACCGCTACTGAAACTTATAATTTATTGAAAGAAGTGTATGCCAATAAATGTTTATTGCGTGTACGTGTTTTTGAGTGGTTTAAGCGTTTTCAAGGTGACCGAGAAGACGTTGAAGATGATTCACGCCCAGGCCGCCTTTCCACGTTAAAGACGGATGTCAATATTGGAAAAATCGGTAATCTGGTTCGATCTGACCGTCGGTTAGGTATTCGTGTGATTGCTGAAACTATAGGAATTGATAAAGAATCCGTACGGCAAATTTTACATAACAATTTTAACATGCAAAAAGTGTGTGCCAAAATGATGCCTAAAATTCTCACGTTTGAACAACAAGAAACACAACAAGAAAATGTTTGTACTGACACTTTGAATGCCATTGAAAATAACCCAAATTTATTGGAAAGGATAATAACATGTGACGAAACGTTTGTAGCCGTAGCGTCTGCTTCTATGCTGAGCTGTTAAAGTTTATAATGTTTAAGAAAATTTATTCGCTCTGCGACTGTGGGATACGATCTGTAATTCAATTCTTGAGTGCAAGACACTTGGCAACAGCAGAAATTCACCATCAGATTTGTGAGTTAAAACGATGGCGCCCCCCCCCCCCCGCACTTGGGTGGACTAAACGAACCGGTGATTTGGAAGAAGTTTAGCAGTTTCTTAGCTGCCAAGGTCACCAGACATAAATCCTCTATATTATTTTTTATGGAAAAAACTCGTTTCGCGAGTTTTAAGTTATCAATTGATTGTTCACAGTTTCCAAGGTCAATTTTGTAAGACTATTTCTTCGAACAAACTGAAGAATCGAAAATTGATTTGCCAATGGATTCCAACACTGCTTTCCGACGACTATAAAACGAAAAGATTGGGCTGTGCTTTATCGTCTCTCGGCATAATCAACATGGAGATGAATTTTTGACCCACGTCGAGATGAGACTTAGGCGTCTCAGATGATTGCTGAATCCAAGCGATAGTTAGTGGAATGGCGACACACATCGTTGCCAACCAAAGTGAAAGCCGAACAGATAATTTGAGCCCGAAAGTTCGTGACGACTTTCTTTTGGGACAAGAAAAGGATTTTGTTAATGGATTTTATGACGGGAGGCACAAAATACAATTCTGATGCGTATTGTGCAACTTGGATGCGCCATACAAAACAAGCGGTTTGGCCTGGTGTTTTTCGATGTGATGTTGTCCATAGCAATGCAAAGCTACATGTTTCCACATAAGGACAAGGTCTAATCAGGCATTTTGGATGAGAACAACTAAATCATTCACTTCACATTCAAAACCTTGCACCAATGATTTTCACCTATTTCGGTACATAAGGGCGTTGCTTGGTGGCCAATGATGACAACGAAGAAGTGAAAACTGCGGTTATGGATTGGGTTTCTTCATGGGCGGCTGATTTCTTTGATGTCGGAATTCGAAAACTTAAACACCGACCTGTGCATCGAACGGCATGGTATGAGCACTCGTATTCATACCAGATTGCTAAAGTCTACAATGCTGTGCCTAGTAAATTTAGGTGCTTCTCCTTTCCACGTTTTAGATTTCTCTTGTCCAGATAGTCCAGATAGCTGTGTGTTGTCTTCTCTACATCTTACCTGATTACTTGAATTCAACTTGTTGTGTATCATTGAAAAAAGTCTTTTTTCCCGATGTATGTACTTACAGAATTTTAGGTTAAGTTAGTTTTTAGGCATTTTCTTTTTTGTTAATTTGTTTGTTAGTCTCGGGGTGTATAGGAAGAACAACTTTGTTTGAAGTTGATATGCACCCTGTGATTTCCATATATGGAAATTGTATTTTGATTTATTGTAGGGATAAACTTGTATATTTCTTTCTTTTCTTTTTGAAAATAAACTATTATTATTTAAAAACCGCCATTCAAGAATTTGTTGAAATACCGTTCAACAAGTTTTTAAATTCCGATATCAAAGAAATCTACCGTCTGTGAAGAAATCCAATCCAAATGTAACAAAAATGAAAATGATGTAGAAAAGTAGATGAAACTATGAAGAATATGAAAATAAATATATGTATGTTAATGATATTTACGGTAATTTTCTTCTTATTAAACCTTATTTAAAAAATAACCCTCGTAATAAAGCATCAATTTTTTTTAAAATACACTATATTTATTTACCAGCCACTCTAAAAGTTCTTCAAAGATATTAATTACCAAAAAATTAAATTATTCATCAAAATAATTAATTCCTATTTGGTAAAATACTGATAAAAAGTTATCTCGCTGTTAACTCTTACATTTGCAGCTTCGTTAAACGTATGTATTTTCGTGTTCGTCCTGTTTAAAATTCTATCCCGCATGAACAAATTATGTAAATATAGGAAATACTTGGAACGTGGGAATACCATAACTGGATATTTTGGAAGATGAAATGTTTCAACTTTCAATCAAACAAGTCGATGAACTAGTATTTGCGTTCATCTTCCCGCATATATTAGTCTGACACGTTGCCAAAATTTCGATCAGTTTATGTGTACCTTCAAACTTTACGTATATAATCTAGTTTAATTTGCGAGAATAATATCTTGTAGGCTAAACCAGAAAGGAAAGGGAATATGCAGATATTTTGAAATGCACGGAACATCAAAACGAAAGAGGAAAGAGGACTTTGAGTATGTAATGTCGGTATTTGTATTTCTCGCAAGAATTTAATTTTACAGAGGTCTCTCGGAAATCTGCTGTAATTCATATTTCTAATCTAAATCCGTAACGTCGGTAATTGAAAGGGAGTCTCCAGTTACAGTTAAATGTTTATTATACTCCAATATTAACAATTATAAGCATAATATGTATGCTGGTTATACTTCTTATAACCTCTTATTTTTAAACTAATTATTTTTAATACATTTTCTTTCAATTTTCTCAAAGTAAAATTTTTATCAACTAACGTGAAAATTACTCAGACTATCAATTGAGGACAAGTAGGGGGAGTTGCTAAGTTTTCAATTTTTCATTGCTTGTTTCTGTACTTTCATATATACGAGGATGGTTTGACAAGTAGTGAGAATGACACATAGGTGGCGCTCTAATTGGTAAAACAAATGCACTGTAATTTAGGTTGCCTCTTTATATGTTTACATTCCGATATTTAGAAAAATCGGTTGACTAGTTTATTTTTGACAGCCGATTGAAAAAGAAGCAACACGTCGTTTTGTTAAAATGGAAAAAGCAGAGTATCGTGCGGTGATTAAATACTTCATAATTAAGGGTATGAAAGCTACCGAAATAAAAGATGAGTTACGGGAAATATTAGGTGAATCTGCTCCATCATCGGCCACAATAAGTAGATGGGTAAATGAATTTAAACGTGGTAGGACAAGCTGTGTTGATGAAGCGAGCTCTGGAGCACCCAAAATCGTGACTTCTAAGGAAATGATTATAAAAATCCATAATATTATTACGCAAGATCGACGACTCAAAGTGCGAGAGATAGCAGACATGGTAAACATTTCAACAGAATGCGTACACCATATTTTAAAGAAAGAATTGGGCCTTTCCAAGCTTTCGGCAAGATGGGTGCCGCGATTACTTACGACTGATCAAAAGTTCACTCGCTTGCGCATTTCCAATGAGTGTTTGGACCTTTATAAGCGGAATCCGGTTGATTTTTGTAGGCGATTTGTTACTTGCGATGAAACTTGTATACACTACAGTATACCCGAAGCTAAACAACAGTCGAAACAATGGTTAGAACGTGGTTCTGCACCTCCAAAGAAAGCGAAAACCACTTTATCGGCAAACAAGGTGACGGCATCAATTTTTTGGGATTCGAAGAGCATTTTGCTCATTGATTACCTTCAGAAAGGTGCCACAATAAACAGACAATATTATGCAGGACTTCTAGAAAAATTAAATGTTGAGATTCGTGCTAAACGGCCAGGAATGGCAACGAAAAAGATGCTGTTTCACCAAGACAACGCTCCCTCGCATACCAGCACAGTTGCGATGTCCAAAATTCACTAGTTGCATTTCCAATTAGTACCGCATGCGCCTTATTCGCCGGATCTAGGCCCTTCCGACTTCCACCTATTTCCAAAAGGTGGAAAGAAATTTTCGTCTAACGACGAGCTTATCTTCTTCGTAAGTGACTATTTTGCAAGCCTTACGGAATCACATTTTAGAGATGGCATAAGGGCAGTGGAGCACCGTTGGTATAAATGTATTGCTCTTTTAGGAGAATATATTGAAAAATAAAAATTATTTTGTATTTAAAAAATTCGTTTTTCTTTTCCGTTCTCACTACTTGTCAAACTACCCTCGTATATGTATATTTTTTTTTTAGTCAGATACTGACATGTAAGGAGTTGTTATGTTTAGTTATGATTTAGGAGATTTTGTATTTACTTATTGTTCTTCTTGAACAATTGTGTGTATGTATAATTGATTTTGTCCTATTATTGGAAGAAATTCTGTTGGGCAAAATATAAATATAAATAAATAAAATTACTTAATTAATTAATGTTTTAGTTTCGTTTCTCTTAAATTGATTATATCTCTTTTTCTAGCAATTTTAAATAAAGTGAGGATTTTTATGAGATTTTACTATTTTCTATATCATATCAACATTTCATACAATTTTAATTGTAGATAGTAATACAGTTATAATCCCGTTACAATTTTATTATACCAATAAATGGTATTTTTATTAGATTATATGTAAGTTGTATGGATGTTTAAATAAACAGTTTAAAAAATTTGAATAATAAATAAAATTTAATTAATTTTTACTACTCGCTGTTGATAGTCTTTCCTTTTTCAAGATAGTCAATGAAAATTATTCCACGCGCATCCCAAAAAACCGATGCCATGACCTTGCAGATGAAACGGTCTTCACCTTCCTTGGAGCCGTTTCTTCCTTTTGAGTCCATTGCTTTGATTGTTCTTTTGTCTCGGGTGTGAAATTATGGACCCATGTTTCATCCATGGTTATGAAATGGCGCAAAAATTCCGCTTTGTTGCTGTGAAACTTCGCTAAAGACTCAATTGAAACATCTTCACGACACTGTTTTTGCTCGAGTGTGAGCAAACGCGGCACCCATCTTGCACACAGCTTTCTCATGTCCAAATTTTCAGACAATATGCCACGTACCGCGTTTTTTGAAATGCCTACTATGTCTGTTATGTCGCACACTTTCAGTCGACGATCACCCAATACCGCTTTGTGGATTATCTTCATCATTTCTGGAGTCGTTACCCCATTTGGTCGACCACTGCGATGCTCGTCTCGGCAGCTCGTACGGTCTCGTTGAAACTCTGCTACCCAATATTTCACTGTTGTAAACGAAGGAGCAGACGCACCCAGAGTAGAATCCAGTTCAGCTCTTATAACGGCTGGGCTGATGCCTTTCAAATGAAAGTATTGTATCACGTAACGATGACCAATTTCTCCATTTTTACAAATTCAATGAAAACGTTCATTATTGATGGCTGCCAAACAAATACTAAACAACGCGGCTTCTTCAAACTTGTAACATATGCTTTATAGATTGTGTACTTTCTAATACAATGATATTTTTCAAATAACTACCGCCATCTCTAGGTTAGGCCGGGTACTTATGGAACTACCCTCGTATGTATCTGTTTGCAAATTCACACTAACGTATGGGTGATACAGATAATTTATTTTCTATGAAATTAAGTTATTATAAATGTTATTAAGATTGATAATGTCTCAGCTATCATTTATTGTGTTATGGTCTTTTTTTATGTATATCGTTTCTTTAATTACACGTTTTTCCTATTTTAAAGTCGAATTTATGTTTTTTACTTTTTAACTAAAGCAATACAATATCAAATATTAATCACTATTAACGCAGTACAAATCCGTACGTAGCCAAACTTACTACGTTCTTATACTTATACTTATACGTATGGTATCTAAATACTTCCGCTTTAGTAATAACGTAAAGTAAAAGACTGCAAGAGCATAATTTTTAACACAAAAAAATTGTGCTAAAGATTTGTTTTAGTTTCGGTCACTTTTAACTATTGATAATTAATAATTAAGAGTTCTAACTTAATCAGAATAATTATCAAACATTAAACAACTCTCTTTTCTTTTTCACTTCACTCAATTATTGTTTAAAAACATCCCCTAAACTTTTCACTGCCACTTGCCCTTTTATTTTGTAAATTTCTGACAAACATCAGGAATACTAAACATAAAATCCCTCCGGACCAGAAACTTTTTAATGTAAGCTTTTAAATTTTACGTTTCATTAAGTTTTAATTTGAACTGCTTAGATTAGAATACGAAATGTAGACGTATTTTCTCTAAAGTTGATGATCTTGTCTAGGTTCAAATGTAAATAGAAATAAGGAATACACAAGTGAGCTATTACATTTTTTAGTTTAACGACAACGGAAACAACCTAGACATCGGTTGTTTTCATTGCCATTAAACTAAAAAATACAGTAGCTTCCTTATATATTCGTTCTTTCTATTCGACGAAGGATTGTAAATTAACATTTAAATCTATACGAGGGTAGTTTGACAAGTAGTGAGAATGGGAAAGAAAAACGAATTTTTTAAATATAAAATAATTTTTATTTTTCAATATATTCTCCTAAAAGAGCAATACATTTATTCCAACGGTGCTCCAATGCCCTTATGTCATCTCTAAAATGCGATTCCGGAAGGCTTGCAAAATACTAATGTACGAAGATGATAAGCTCGTTGTTTGACCAAAGTTTCTTTCCACCTAGTGCCGTTTTCAATTTTGGAGAAAGGCGGAAATCGAAAGGGGCTAGATCCGGCGAATAAGGCGCATGCGGTACTAATTGGAAATGCAGCTTGTGGATTTTGGACATCGCAACTGTGCTGGTATGCGAGGGAGCGATGCCTTGGTGAAACAAAATCTTTTTTTTTGACATTCCTGGCCGTTTAGCACGAATCTCAACATTTAATTTTTGTACAAGTTCTGCGTAATATTGTCCGTTTATTGTGGCACCTTTCTGAAGGTAATCAATGAGCAAAATGCCCTTTTAATCCCAAAAAATTGATGCCATCACCTTGTTTGCCGATAAAGTGGGTTTCGCTTTCTTTGGAGGTGCAGAACCACGTTCTAACCATTCTTTCGACTGTTGTTTAGTTTAGGGTGTACTGTAGTGCATCCAAGTTTCATAGCAAGTAACAAATCGCCTACAAAAATCAATCGGATTCCGCTTATAAAGGTCCAAACACTCATTGGAAATGCGCAAACGAGTGTACTTTTGATCGGTCGTAAGCAATCGCGGCACCCATCTTGCCGAAAGCTTGGAAAAGCCCAATAATTTCGTTAAAATGTGGTGTACGCGTTCTGTTGAAGTGTTTACCATGTCTGCTATCTCTCTCACTTTGAGTCGTCGATCTTGCGTAATAATATTATGGATTTTTATAATCATTTCCTTAGAAGTCACGATTTTGGGTGCTCCAGAGCGCGCTTCATCAACACAGCTTGTTCTACCACGTTTAAATTCATTTACCCATCTACTTATTGTGGCGGATGATGGAGCATAATCTCCTAATGTTTCCCGTAACTCATCTTTTATTTCGGCAGCTTTCATACCCTTAATTGCGAAGTATTTAATCACCGCACGATACTCTGCTTTTTCCATTTTAAAACGACGTGTTGCTTTTAATCAACCGATTTTACTAAATATCGGAATGTAAACATATAAATAGACAATCTAAATTACAGTGCATTTGTTTTACCAATGAGAGCGCCACCTATGTGTCATTCTCACTACTTGTCAAACTATCCTCGTAGAATCATTAAATTTACCAGCATTTGTACTAGAAAATTGTTTACTATATGAACTCGTAGAATGCATTTTAAATGTTGGAAATGTACGTATATTGTGTTGTCAGATTGCGTAACAAAGAAAAATAACTTTCTTGTCTTTAAGTTCTTCACTATACTTCTTTTTAACTATTCGCAAATTTTTCTGTAGCATTCGATACGGTTTGGTTATCATTACAAATTGTTTGCAAACTGGCTTCAATTTGATCATCTTTGAACCGCATCTGATTTTCCTTGTTTAATATTGCGTCTCTGGTAAATTTTAAAATCATGGATTTATTTTTTTAATATAGCGGTAATAGAAAATTGCTTGTGTTCATATTTCTCGGCGTGTTAAAATTTGTTCTGGAAGTTGACTATTGAAACATTCTTCGCTTGTAGCATTTGTAAAATAGTCTGTGCTATTAGTGATTAAAGAACGACTCTGTTGTCGACCAGACATTGATTAAAACGCGTTTCGCCTATTGAACGTTACACAAGCAAGCTAGAAAGGAACAATTCTTCAAAGAGGTTCTAGGCAACCAAACCTTCAATAGGCGAAACGCGTCTTAATTAATATCTCGTCGATAATGGAGTGTTTCTTTATTCAAATATTAAGTCTTTGCCTTGTGGCAAAATGTGTACCTGTCTTTTTACCTGCAGTAATAATTTACTTGAAGTAACTGTAGTTTCTTTTCTTCATTGGGATAGTTTCGTTTCTGTTCAAAAAATGGAAGTACAGTTTTTTTTCACTACACAGTGTATTAAATTATGGTAATATTTTTTTAAATGAATGACTTGCACGACGCCGGTTTTGTAATAGGGCAACGCCTTCAGTTCGTTCGTCAGATGATGCATTTGTAGTTGTGCTTCCGTTCTTGCTTCTTCGATTAGTTAGCGATGTTTTCTAAACGTACGGCAGACGTGTAGCGTCATCTTTCGAAAAGAGAACGCACACCAGTGTGCGTTTTGGCTTTCGCTGCATATTATTATTAAACTCTAATAGGTATTCTGTCAAAGATGACAAGCAACGCTATTCAAATGTAATAGAGAATGGACAGCCCGATACTATTAGGTGAGCTTCAGTGTACATAAAAATTCTTAAATCAGTATGTTAGTTTACCTCATTCAGCATTATAAAAGTTATAACTTTAGATAAGTTTTATTAATCATCGTAAACGTCGATATTTCGTTACTTAATATTATAAATGTTTACTAATTGGTCCAAAATCAAAGTTTACGTGCAAAATTGTAAAGGAACTTTGAAAGAAAGGGTGGTAGAACGAAATGTAAATTATAAATAAATCAGTGACAAATTTTGAGGGCAAAAAATGAAATCTAGATATTCGTAATTACCACCAAACACTAACATAATATTATTATTATATCAGTGTTGGCTATTGACTCCTATATTTAAGAAAAATTTTAAAAAATACACTAACTACGTCCTGAAGGCATGCTCTTGTTATGTTAAATAACTATGCACTTTACATAAATACGATTCTACGGGAAAGACTTGCAAAACGATGAAAAAGATCAAAGGTTAATATATTAAGAAAAGAAACAACAACGAAACTTGTATTTTATAATTGCCATGTTTTCCTTTGTAGTAAACTTCATTATCTTCAAGTTTATTAGAAAATTCATTTCAAATAACAATCAGAAAATGTGCCTCGTTAGAAAGTAGCGACAAAATATAATTGTAACTAAGGATCTCTGACAACGTGAGATCTTAGACATCTTAACGATAAAATGCCTTCAGTTGCCGTTGTTATCATTTTTTAATACCATTAAGTTGCTCATGTTGTTACGCTATATTATAATTTCTTATATCATATTTTTTAAATTAAGTTATTTAAATTTAAAAATAGTTCGAGTTTCAAGTCATAAATTATTATTTATCTTGACCTTTTTGTGATATATACAAATGCAGGAATCTTTTGTTTTCGTCACGTACGGTGAGGCTGTAATAAAACAGACCGTCGTTTTTTAGAAAGCAAATACCTACAACTTTTCGAACCTTTTCTTGGAATAGTTTTGATACCTTTCCATTGACTCACATTTAATATCAATTCCGCATATTGATATCTAAATACAATAGTGATCCAAATATTGATGCTTCTATTTTTTACACAGAATACATACGAGGGAGCGTTTTTATATTCGCGAAATGAGCGGGTTGTGGAGGGGTGAGTAGGCGCATTGGGGGCGTGGCCTGTGCAGCGACTCATGATTAGTATAAATACGAAGTTTCATTGTTATTAGACAGTTAGTCTTTGAGCTATCGTCAACCAAGTAACATAATCAGGAGTGAAAAGTGAAATATGGAAAAAATCGAATATCGTGCCGTTATAAAGTTCCTTACCAGGCAAGGAAAATCAGTCGCGACCATAATGAATGGGATGTCATTGGTTTACGGCGACTCTTGTCCAGGAAAAACCATGGTGTACAAGTGGCATAGTTTATTTAAACAAGGAAGGGAATCCCTTGAAGACGACCCGAGGCCGGGCAGGAGCATTGGGGTGACCACGCCAGCACTTATCCAAAAAGTTGAACAAATTGTACTCGAAGATGCTCGACTAAAGAAGAAACGACTCGCAGAAATGGTTGGAGTATCCGATACAGCAATTTTTAAAATCCTACACGATCATCTCGGCATGTCTAAGGTCAGCGCAAGATGGGTGCCGAGAATGCTCACGCCGCCGCAAAAACAACAGCGCGTAGAGTGTTCGCGTGCATTTTTGGACCTCTGTAATGAAGACAAGGATGGTGTATTGAGTGGAATTGTTACTGGAGACGAAACTTGGGTTCATCATTATGAACCTGAGTCCAAACAAGACTCCATGTAGTGTCATAAAAAGGGCACAGCACCTCCCAAGAAATTTAAAGTGTCACAATCAGCTGGGAAACTCATGGCAACGGTATTTTGGGACTCGGAAGGAATATTGTTGATTGATTATAAAGATAAAGGTGTTTCTATAACCAGAGAATATTACGCTTCAATATTAGAGCGACTAAAAGAAGCCATTAAAGAGAAAAGACGGGGAAAATTGACAAAAGGTGTTCTGCTTTTGCACGACAACGCGCCCGTCCACAAGAGCCGCGTTGCGTTAGCTGCCCTGCATAAGGTGGGCTTCGAAATTGTGAATCACCACCCTACAGCCCAGACCTGGCCCCGAGTGATTATTACCTGTTTCCGAAAATGAAAAAAGAGCTGCGGGGTAAAAAATTGACTGCCGATGATGAAGTCAAGGAGGCAGTTTCGGCGTATTTTGCAGATAAAGAGAAATCATTTTTTTATGAGGGTATAAATAAATTAATTGAAAGATGTGAAAAATGTATCCGTCTTGCAGGTGAATATATTGAAAAAGAAAAATAATTTGTTTTTTTTATTTCCACCCCTTGTCCCCCATTCCGCGAATATAAAAACGCTCCCTCGTATTTTCCACAATAATAATGTTCTCATGACTGTGTAATTCACGGTAATTATTTATATTTTTGAGTAAATGACAGTTGTAATCTGACGTAGTTTAGTATTATAAATGTTTATAATAATGCTGTATGTACTTGCACGTGCTGGATATGTATATATGGCATTTATTTACGCGCGTTGTCATGGCATTACCCTTGCTGTTTGTAGAAAATACTGCACACGATATCATAACCACATATGTTAGTACCAGATTCCAGAATGTTTGCTAGTATGATCACTAAACTGCATGAGACTGGTGCTGTGTCCAGCCGTCATATTTCTTCTGAACGTATAAAGGAACAAAATGTGGTTGAAGTAAGAAGCATTATTCAGTCGGTAGAACATTATTTTAAGTCGATATCCTATCTACCATTTCAGTGACTCTAAGAATGTAAGGTAGACGCTGGTTCTCTAGCTGGTTTCTTTTCTGTTGCTGATGTTTCCAATAACCACAAACAGAAGGAGTAAGAACATGTAAGTTAATATACGGTCCGAGAAAAGCTACGTTGGATGAAGATGGAGTGATATACACGAAGCAAAAGAATTTGACAACACAGATATTGAAACTGTTAATATAAAGAACGAAACATCGATGGAAACTACTATGACAACATGGAAAATTGTACCACATATGACACCGGCCGTGAAAATCGACGCAATTTTAACTAGGTTAGAATTTGTAGCAAAATATTATCGCTTACTGGACAGGTTCAGCGGAAAAACTATTTTAATATGTCCACATACCTATAAAAAGCAGGAGATACGGTACATATACATAATATTACAGCCTCAATGTCAGTCATTCGTAAATAATTTTATCCTTCCCGTGTTAAAGCAATGACTGCACGTTTATCACGCTCACCTAGAAATGAATATTAAACAAATAATTTCATTGTACACTTCATTAACTAGCACTCGGGTCGAGATCACCCCAGCGAAAACGTGTGAGCAGGTCAGCGCCGTGCATTAATAGGGGTTAAATCACGGAAAGATCGATTCTCACACGCGATACACTTGCATTATGTGCTGCTACTGCTTAAAATACGGAATAAAACTTTCATTAGTATTGAACGCAGCAGCGAAATGTAATTTCGTGTTAAATGAAACAATATCCTTACTAGTTTTGCCGTGTGGTCTATGAAACAAGATTGGTTTTGTTACGATTCTGTAATTAGTAAACTTCATCGGTACCAAAATGTAGAGGCAATGCGTTATGTAATATTTAAAATATATGAAGTTGTTGAAATATTAAGTTTCATTGGTTAGAGATTAAAGTAATATTATTTAAGTGTATTTTTTAAATAATTAGGTTAATTTATAAACAAACCTCACATAGGTTTAAGCCAAATGTTATATAATACATATGAACATACGAGGGAGCATTTTCGTATTCGCGGAATGAGCGGGTTGTAGAGGGGTGAGTAGGCGCATTGGCGGCGTGGCCTGTGCAGCGACTCATGATTAGTATAAATACGAAGTTTCATTGTTATTAGACAGTTAGTCTTTGAGCTATCGTCAACCAAGTAACATAATCACGAGTGAAAAGTGAAATATGGAAAAAATCGAATATCGTGCCGTTATAAAGTTCTTTACCAGGCAAGGAAAATCAGTCGCGACCATAATGAATGAGATGTCATTGGTTTACGGCGACTCTTGTCCAGGAAAAACCATGGTGTACAAGTAGCATAGTTTACTTAAACAAGGAAGGGAATCCCTTGAAGACGACCCGAGGCCGGGCAGGAGCATTTGACCACGCCAGCACTTATCCAAAAAGTTGAACAAATTGTACTTGAAGATTTCGACTAAAGAAGAAACAACTCGCAGAAATGGTTGGAGTATCCGATACAACAATTTTTAAAATCCTACACGATCATCTCGGCATGTCTAAGGTCAGCGCAAGATGGGTGCCGAGAATGCTCACGCCGCCGCAAAAACAACAGCGCGTAGAGTGTTCGCGTGCATTTTTGAACCTCTGTAATGAAGACAGGGATGGTGTATTGAGTGGAATTGTTACTGGAGACGAAACTAGGGTTCATCGTTATGAACCTGAGTCCAAACAAGACTCCATGCAGTGGCATAAAAAGGGCACAGCACCTCCCAAGAAATTTAAAGTGTCACAAACAGCTGGGAAACTCATGGCAACGGTATTTTGGGACTCGGAAGGAATATTGTTGATTGATTATAAAGATAAAAGTGTTTCTATAACCGGAGAATATTACGCTTCAATATTAGAGCGACTAAAAGAAGCCATTAAAGAGAAAAGACGGGGAAAATTGACAAAAGGTGCTCTGCTTTTGCACGACAACGCGCCCGTCCACAAGAGCCGCGTTACGTTAGCTGCCCTGCATAAGGTGGGCTTCGAAATTGTGAATCACCCACCCTACAGCCCAGACCTGGCCCCGAGTGATTATTACCTGTTTCCGAAAATGAAAAAAGAGCTGCGGGGTAAAAAATTTACTGCCGATGATGAAGTCCAGGAGGCAGTTTCGGCGTATTTTGCAGATAAAGAGAAATCATTTTTTTATGAGGGTATAAATAAATTAATTGAAAGATGTGAAAAATGTATCCGTCTTGCAGGTGAATATATTGAAAAAGAAAAATAATTTGGTTTTTTTATTTTAACCCCTTGTCCCCCATTCCGCGAATATAAAAACGCTCCCTCGTATGAAGAGTTATTAATTTTAAAAGTGTTTGTAACTTTTATTAATTCAAACTATGATAAAATTATTGTTATGTTTAAATTGAATTTCAAATTGTTTTTTCAAATGTAGTGGAATGATTATTTAAGCCTTAAGAACTTAAATTAGGTTGAGTCGTGCTTCGCTTTGATGATGTACAATTGTTACATGCTTAATTTGACTCCATCCCAAATTTCGCGAACTTTACTGTACGTAGCTATTTAATACCTTTTGTGAAACTTTTGTCTAATTTACAGTCATCAATCGATTCCTTGGAATTTCTAAAAGCACGATTCCCATCATTTTAAATTTGACCTATTACAGTCCTGTCTTCGAGTTTCTAACACCAGTGGGTCTTTGATTTGTAATTAATTAAAATTGATTTAAGTCATTGTTATCGTTCCTTTGCGATACCATTAGTACCATCTCGTAAGTAATACCGTAAGTTTGGTTTCTTACTCGGTTAAGGTAATAATGGTTCCCTCCGTCGTTGCTATTTTGCTATAATTAACACATAATTAATTAGAGACTCCATGTCGATGGTCCTTGTTTACTAGTTTGGGCTACCTTGTCATTAAATTTCACTAATTGTCTCTGTAAAAAGAAATACGTGGACCGAAAATTACGTCGCATTACTATGTGTCTGCTTCTTAGGTTTTTATAGTTAAATTAAAGGAACCTGCGACACTTTCGAACGAGCTATCTTAATGTGAACACGCGTTTGCAGCCACGTTTCTTCTTGGTGTGACTTTAGGTTAAGTGCAAAGAAAACGTTTCTCCCTTTGACGATTGTCGAATCTCGCTGAACCTAAATTTAACTTCGTCAAGGTGAATTAGCCTGTTTATGGAAGATTCTTGTTGAAATAAACTCGTGTGGGACTCGTCGACGCCATCTTGTGCTACGCTCGTAATTAAATACAATCCTCCAACACTAATTGAGGGTTCCGTGTAATAGTTGAATCCTTGGTGTTTTTTGGTCCTGAATAATTGAGTGAATCTGTTATAAGCTAGAAGCATCTCGCCAAGTTTTACCTCTAGTATTAGGGATTACGTCGCCCCAAGGACATTGTATAGAGACCCTTCCCAACATTTACAATCGTCCAAGCTATTGGTGACTTGGACTTGGTGACTTTATTATAATAAACAAGATAATCTAATTAAGATGTAAATCTCTTCTCCAATGAAATAAAATTTAGCTGTGATTTTTTATTATATTTATATATATATATATATATATATATATATATATATATATATATATATTTACTGACTGCTTGTTTAAATGTTTGAACTTCGTGATATAAAAGATTTTCAATTTTTAAACTATATATTATAACTCTGAATAAATTAAAACCTTATATACAATTTCTACTCTTCAACAACGCACTGAAATTATTAAAATTCAATTACAAAAATGGTGGAAATTTCCCGGTCACAGTTCGCAAAACTAAAGCATTGGTCGTCTTGAAGCATCTTCTCGGCCAGAAATTGTGAAACTGGTGGAAAAATTTGAGCTGTTGGGACAAGTTAGTGATGTGAAGAATCGATCTCGTGCACGTCGCTCAAGAACAACTGAGAATATTGCTGTTGTAGCCCGTAGTGTTGAGGAAAACCCAGGTTTGTCCATTTCTCGTCGATCTTTGGAATTGGGCATTCCACAAACGACATTACACCGTATTTTGCATAAAGATTTATGTCTTAAGGCTCTTAAAGTTCAGTTAACACAAAAACTCATGCTTACCGACCATCAACAACGTCGTGTCTTTGCTGATTATGTCCTTGAAATGCAACAAACTAATCCGGAACTTCATCGAAAAATCATCAAGAGTGATGAGGTCCACTTTCGCCTCGGAGGCTACGTTAACAAGCAGAATTGTCGCATTTGGGAATCGGAAAACCCAAGAATTATTGTTGAAAAGCCTCTCCATCCTCAACGTGTGGCTGTTTGGTGCGGTTTTTGGTCTGGCTGGGTCATTGGACCTTACTTTTTCGAAAATGGTGCTGGAGCAACTGTTACGATGAATGTATTGTGCTATCGAACGATGATTAATGATTTTGCATGGCTGGAATTGGAAGATATTGATGTGGACGACGTTTATTTTCCACAAGACGGCGCTACGTGTCACACAAGTAACGATACCATGGCTCTTTTGCGTGAAAAGTTTCGTGATCGTGTGATTTCTCCAAGAGGTGATCACAATTGGCCATCGAGATCTTGTGATTTAACACTTTAGACTTTTTTCTTTGGAGCTACGTGAAAGGTAATGTCTATGCGAATAGCCCACAATCGATTCAAGACCTCAAAAATGAAATTCGTGAAGTTATCGAAGACACAGCCGCAAATGTGCAAATTGGTGATGGAAAATTTCATGTGGTCCTGTAAACCTAGCCGTGGCGGCCATTTGGCTGATATTGTTTTCCGTTATTAATGACACACCCTCCTCTTTACAATTAAATAAGCATCCGATGATTTCGCTTAAAAATACTCGTTTTTTTTACATATCAAAATGAAACCTCTTATAGGAAGACCCGTTATTTGGACATATGTATCAAAGCTCATTGTAAAAGCCATTTATTATAGTATAACTTTATCTCCTGATATGGTATATAGAAAAGTCTATTAAATGTATTATAATTATACAGCGTCTTAATTTTAATTATATTTATACAACTATGTCAAAAACTAGTTAGTTGATTTTGAGTTAAAATGGATATCTAAATCTGTAAGGTAAATATTATTTTTACAAATACATATTTTTGATTAAGACATTTTTCAAAGCAGACATTACTTATAAATATATTTATATAATGTTTCCTTTTGCTTGTATCCCTCTTACATTTACAACTGCATGAATAAATACGGGCCTGTTACAGTTCTTGTTCAACGTTACACCCGATTTAACCAAGTAAGCGACGACCCCGAAACCTATTCGCATACGCCCATATTCGTCGGCAATTTAAACCGCTGCTCATATTTTACGCTACCATGAAACTGAAGGGTCTTTTATCATTATATATACGTTCGGATTGGGTTTCGTTCGTTCATTCGTTTTAGTGGAATAGATAGATGCCGCTAACTACCATCAACATCGCGCCGGATGTTATAGTTAGATGAATCGACTCGGGGACGAGTTAGGCGAAAGTAGGATGGTGCAGTTATAAGCTTGTGTTTGCGAGAATGGGTATGTGTGTGTGTCGCAGCTTTGTACAGACCGTACCGGAGAGCCACGGGATGACTGACTGATTAAGTAAGCATCATTTGCATATACCGGAGGAGTAGCGATGCTAAATTATGGAGTCGGTAAATAAGTTGGGCGAGTGGAAAATCAATTACTGGACTTTGTAGGTTTAATATTGTTTACAGTGTCGTGAACAAATTTACAGGATGATTAAATCGTAATGCAGTTTCCGAGAAATTTGGTGTCACATCGATCAGTCTTAGTAATACATACAAATTTTAGTCCTCGTCTAAAATTGCTAACCTTACTATTGCTGGTTGTTCCATAGCTTCATCTGAAAGAATTTTAGTTTTCATGTTTCCACGGTTTTACAACTGCCTGCATTTGAATTTTCACCAGACTTTTGCACTGAATATTTACGACGTTTCACTATCACACCAGTGGTATATCTTCAGAATTTCTTTCCTGTTTCAAACTACTTCTTAATCTAAGGAACGAAATTATATATATATATATATATATATATAATAAACAAGGAACTAGTAGGTAATTCGGTCTGTGAACTGAAAGACTTGATATTTTTTTCTTTAGACTCTGCTGCTTGGTGGCTTCTTCAGGAGAACCAAGAAAATTATCAAAGCCACACACTAACTAGACATAACAATACACAACATATACCGTCACGATCGAAGAACATTATATGTTGTCTCATCTAACCTTGACACCTATTAAATCAATTTATCGCGACTATAAACAATAATAATTTAATTGTATTCTAACGCAAAACTACATCACAAAATTTATTTGTATTTTTTTTTCGACACGCGGTTGTTTTGTGATGTAGTTTTGCGTTAGAATACAATTAAATTATTATTGTTTATAGTCGCGTTAAATTGATTTAATAGGTGTCAAGGTTAGATGAGACAACATATAATGTTCTTCGATCTGTATTGTTGTCTAGTTAGTGTGTGGCTTTGATAATTTTCTTGGTTCTCCTGAAGAAGTCACCAAGCAGTGGCGAAATATAGAGAGTCTAAAGAAAAAATATCAAGTCTTTCAGTTCACAGACCGAATTGCTTACTAGTTCCTTGTTTATTATCATTAGTACGGTCGTTAAACCTTCCTTCAGATATATATATATATATATATATATATATATATATATACAAAGAGTACTAGGAAAGTTTTGCAATACAACGCAAGGATGAATTGTAGGAAGCTGTTTGTTGCTGCATGTTGAGACATGCCGCGCCATGTCGATGGGCTCAATTTTTTTATTAGCAGTGAGAATGTAAAGTGCTTACTATGACATCGTGGTCACGAAATGAGATAAGCTCAGTTTCGCGTTATAATTTCGTGCGTGGTTTAAACATAGACCAGTGCTTCGAAGAAATTATTCTTGCACTAGGTGATGTTTGTCCACATCGCACAACGATATTCAGGTGATATAGAGAATTCCAAAGGGGAAATTTAATTGTGGAGGATGCTGAGAGGTTGCGAAGGCCACAAACGTCATTTACGGAGGAAAACGTTACTACTGTGAGGAAAATGCTTGGCGAGGACAAGCAAGTGACCTACCAACAGATAGAGGGTACTTCAGGCCTAAATGCACCAGCAATTCGTTCGATTCTGCATGATCATTTGCACGTGAGGACTTCTCTCTCTGGGTGCTGCATCGACAGACTGAAGATCAGAGGACACGATGTGTGACTTGGTGCTAAAAAAGTTTAATACGGGACAATCTAGTTATGCGAACAACATCACGACAGGTGACAAGACTTGGCTGTACTACTGTAGTACTGACCAAAGCTCAAAACAAAGTTTGGGTCTTTGATGATGAGAACACACTCGTAGTTGCCAGAAAATCCCGATCTGTAAAGAAGGAAGTGATAGCTGTATGTTTCAAATCGAGTGTAATTGTGGACCGCGTCGTTTTGGACACGCAAAAGACAGTCACACCTAAGTGGTAATAATTTTATTTTTTGATCGCAGGCTCTTATTTGCATTAAAAATTATCAGTTTTCATTACATAATTGTATGTCTTTCTTCTATTTTTAATGCTACTTCTTTTCTGTATTGTTTTAAAATTAATAACAGACTTTCTTATGCATTATTATATAAATTAAATTATGTATTTAAAAAAAATTAAATTTGTGAGCTTTGAATTATGCTTATAAAAATTATTATTAAAGCATACATTTAATATATAATTCTGAAAAGCTTTAAAAACCCCATAAATACGACCGAATCATGAATACATTTTGCGGTTTTGTTTCTACCCTTCCAAATCCATTTTTCGGGGCTCGTCTGTTTACGTTTCCAAAATTTTAAGTACGTCGTGTACCTCACACCCGAGGTCTCTTTCAACTAACATCGATGAATTGCAAGTGCCACCGCTTAGGACAAGATAAATAACTTGGAATATGTAAAACGAATATTACTTAACCGAAATTGGAAAGGCAGTCCGACCCTTATCAAAGTGTTTTATTGAAGAGCTTGTTTTTCATAGCAGGGTCCATAGAAGCGCACTTTAATTAACTCGGACCCATTTATATCATTTTCCACTAACATTTTGAGATTCGGTGTTTTCTTTTTGTTTTGTTTCCATTCCATTTTCGTCTAGTGCATGTTTCACCAAAAGCGATAAAAGTTATTTCTTGTTTTTTTGCCGAGGGGAGGGGGAAGCGATGCAAATCAGAGATTTTTTATTTTCAGCGTTAGCAAAGCCATTATTGAAAAATCGAAAGTGAACATTTTCTGTAAAAACGCTCTCTTTCCGAACAATTATTTATCCTCATTCACTGTTATACAGCAGAAAGATATTACCCTTCTTACTTAAAATCCTATTTCAATGAAAAATCGAGCTTCTAAAGAAAGGTCAATTTTTCTTTGAGAAATGAAACGATTTTTTAAATTAAAAAATCAACTGCTGACTGCGGAAACATTAGAAACTTTTATTCATAATTTATCTAATGAACTGCATGTAGAAGTTACTTTAAAATTATTGGGTTGGCAACTAAGTACTTTCGGTTTTTACTGACAAAGAGCGTTGCTTTATTTTTTGTATAACGTATGTTAGTGCTGTACTTTACCGTTTGTCGCGTGATATTAGTCACATTGACGTAACTTCAGAAGCAAGTAGTGCGTGATTTTTATTAAAGCTATTAGTTGTGGGTTAATTTTAAATGGAGTGCAGAAACGAACATTTTCGACATATTTTACTATTTTATTTTCGTAAAGGAAAGAAAGCTGCTGCGGCTCACAAAAAGATATGTGAAGTTTATGGTGTTAATTGCTTAACAGAGCGCACGTGTCAGAATTGGTATAAAAAATTCCGCTCTGGAGATTTTTCCCTCAAAGATGAGCAACGTTCTGGTCGGCCTACTGAAGTTGATGATGACCAAATCAAAGTCATAATTGAAGAGGATCGTCATATAACTGTTCGAGAGGTTGCGGAGAGGCTACAGTATCGCACACAATAATTGAAAAACATTTAAAATGTCTTGGGCTAATTAAGAAGCTTGATATTTGGGTACCTCACGAATTGAAAGAAATTCATTTAACACAAAGAATCGACTTTTGCGATATGCACCTTAGACGAAATGAAACCGACCCTTTTTTAAAAAGAATCATCACTGGTGATGAAAAATGGGTCCTTTACAGTAACATAGTTCGAAAACGATCATGGAGCAAACACGATAAACCAGCTCAAACCACATCGAAAGCTGAATTGCATCCAAAAAAGATCATGCTGTCAGTTTGGTGGGATTACAAAGGTGTTGTGTTTTTTGAGCTGCTTCCAAGGAACCGAACGATCAATTCTGATGTTTACTGTCAACAATTAATAAAACTGGATGAAGCAATCGAAGAAAAACGGCCAGAATTGTTAAATCGGAAAGGTGTAGTTTGCCACCAAGATAATGCAAGGCCTCACACATTTTTGGCAGCTCGTGGAAAACTATTGGAGCTTGGCTGGGATGTGATGCCACATCCCCCATACAGCCCTGAACTAGCACCATCTGATTACCATTTATTTCGAAGTTTGCAGAATTTTTTGAATGGTAAAACTTTCACAAATGACGGTGACCTTCACTCGCACCTGGTTCAGTTTTTTGCTGATAAGGACCAGAAATTTTATGAGCGCGGAATCATGCAGCTGAAATAAAGATGGCAAAAGGTCATTGAACAAAATGGAAAATTTGTTATTAGATAGTTAGTCTTTGAGCTATCGTCAACCAAGTAACATAATCAGGAGTGAAAAGTGAAATATGGAAAAAATCAAATATCGTGCCGTTATAAAGTTCCTTACCAGGCAAGGAAAATCAGTCGCGACCATAATGAATGAGATGTCATTGGTTTACGGCGACTCTTGTCCAGGAAAAACCATGGTGCACAAGTGGCATAGTTTATTTAAACAAGGAAGGGAATCCCTTGAAGACGACCCGAGGCCGGGCAGGAGCATTGAGGTGACCACGCCAGCACTTATCCAAAAAGTTGAACAAATTGTACTCGAAGATGCTCGACTAAAGAAGAAACAACTCGCAGAAATGGTTGGAGTATCCGATACAACAATTTTTAAAATCCTACACAATCATCTCGGCATGTCTAAGGTCAGCGCAAGATGGGTGCCGAGAATGCTCACGCCGCCGCAAAAACAACAGCGTGTAGAGTGTTCGCGTGCATTTTTGGACCTCTGTAATGAAGACAAGGATGGTGTATTGAGTGGAGTTGTTACTGGAGACGAAACTTGGGTTCATCATTATGAACCTGAGTCCAAACAAGACTCCATGCAGTGGCATAAAAAGGGCACAGCACCTCCCAAGAAATTTAAAGTGTCACAATCAGCTGGGAAACTCATGGCAACGGTATTTTGGGACTCGGAAGGAATATTGTTGATTGATTATAAAGATAAAGGTGTTTCTATAACTGGAGAATATTACGCTTCAATATTAGAGCGACTAAAAGAAGCCATTAAAGAGAAAAGACGGGGAAAATTGACAAAAGGTGTTCTGCTTTTGCACGACAACGCGCCCGTCCACAAGAGCCGCGTTGCGTTAGCTGCCCTGCAATAAGGTGGGCTTCGAAATTGTGAATCACCCACCCTACAGCCCAGACCTGGCCCCGAGTGATTATTACCGGTTTCCGAAAATGAAAAAAGAGCTGCGGGGTAAAAAATTTACTGCCGATGATGAAGTCAAGGAGGCAGTTTCGGCGTATTTTGCAGATAAAGAGAAATCATTTTTTTATGAGGGCATAAATAAATTAATTGAAAGATGTGAAAAATGTATACGTCTTGCAGGTGAATATATTGAAAAAGAAAAATAATTTGGTTTTTTATTTCCACCCCTTGTCCCCCATTCCGCGAATATAAAAACGCTCCCTCGTAAGTATTATAATCCCAATTCTGATATTTCGATATCACAATTACGATGAAATACATTTTCCTAAAAACACATGATGAAAGGTACAGTGCTTCAAATAAATAAAGACTCGGTTAACGTTTGTTGGTGCTTTTGAAATAGGTAAAAACTTACAATTTATTATATGTCCCCAAAAAATTCTCTCTAAAAAAAGTACGTGAAATAATATTTATTTTATGAAAAAGAGTTTTTTGCCCATTAAACCAATCCGTTGCACATTTGATGTTGCCCTTGCAAATACAAAATACACACATTCGAAAATTCATTCGGCGTCCTCATAACGTTTCGCTTTGATTATTTTAACTCTTTTCGTTGTGCTTTATTTCAAATATAATTAGATCGCGGTATCATAGCGAGTGCTGTTGTTATTACGCTACGAGCAAACTGGCAACATTATTTTCGCAAAAAGTGCAAACAGAGGCAGGAGAGTCTTTGAAAAACACCATGAATATACGAACGATTTAGTTACTGCGCTTTGTTGAAGTTTAGGTGTATTTATTTTACCTTTGACTAAATTTTTAATTAAAAAAGTCCTTTCATAAAATAACAGAAACATAGCTGCCCGTATAATGATTATAATCCTTTATTAGCAAACATAATATTTTATTTCAATAAGTACAATATGGAAACAATTTAAAGGGTGTTTCAAATTTCGCGGTTTTTCTAAAGAATAAATAAAAGACATTACTTGCATTCACTTTCAAAAACTTTTTATTGGCAATTGAGGTATCAGTTATGACATTTATATGTGAAAAATAATATCTGTTAAATGGCCTTCTCTTGCAGCTCCACAGACGTCCACTGTTTTGTTAAAATTTTCAATGGTACATTTTGAAATAATTGAGGCTCTATCTCACCAATGACACGAATAATTTCATCTTTGAAAGCAGGAATTGATTGTGGACTGTTTTTATAAACCTGACTTTTCACATAACCCCAAAGAAAATAGTCTAACGGTGTCAAATCACATGATTTTGGTGGCCAATTAACATCACCGTTTCTTGAGATTACACGTCCAGGAAATTTTTCTCGCAATAAATCAATTGATTCGTGTGCAAAGTGAGGTGTAGCGCCATCCTGTTGAAACTACATGTCCTCTAGACATTCATTAATTCAGGCCACAAAAATTCGGTTATCACCCGACGATATCAATCGCCATTGACAGTTACAGCTTTACCAGCAGCATTTTTAAAGAAGTAAGGTTCAATTACAACACCTGACCATAATGCACACCAAACAGTAACTCGTTTAGGATGCACAGGTTTCTCATGAATAATTCGTGGATTTTCCTCGCCCCAGATACGCCAATTTTGTTTATTAACATAGCCACTAAGTTCAACATGTACCTCATCGGAAAATATTATTTTTTGAGAAAAATCAGCTGGTTGTTCATTGATGAAATTGACAAATGAACGACGTTTTAAATGATCTAATGACTTCAGTTTTTGTGTTATTTGAACCTTATATGCCTTCAGAGCTAAATCCATGTGTAAAGTACGCCATGTTGTTGATCCACTAAGTTCAAGTTGTTGTGAACGTCCTCTAATGGACATTTCAGGATCTTCAGCAACACTTTCACCAACCAAACCAATATTTTCATGTGAACAACCACTACGACTGTATTTTTCACTTTTTTGATCTTCTACGGAACCGGTCCCTTGAAATTTTTTAATAATTCGACCAATAGTGCTTTCAGATGGACGATTATGTAAACCACAAAATTCACGTAATTTTCTAAAAACTTTTCACAGAACGCTGATTTTCGTAAAATAATTCAACAATTTGAACGCGTTGTTGTGCCGTGTACGAAGCCACACATCACACTTTCTAAATGCCCGCATACCCAGACAAATTCAGTGCGCCATCTATATTTTATTTATTCTTTAAAAAAATTGCGCAATTTGAAACACTCTTTAGATATCAAAACACATATATTATTGTAATATAATAAATATTGGAAACTTTAATTAATTGTGAGAAATGTATGTTATTAAAACAGACACTCGATTATGGGTGAAGAAAATAAGTCAAAAATAAAGATGCAAGGATACTAGGAAAATTTCGCGATAAATAATTGATCCACATCATACGAGGACGAATCAATAATTAGTATACCTATACCTTGTCTCAGAACAAGGAGTGATTCAAATGGCTCGCTAAAATGCGGAGCACATAGCTTAAAAACGTAACTTACCATAAAGATGAAACATAAACGGTTGTGAATGAAGTAGTTTGTCGCCAATATAAATCTTTTTCTTCATTATATAAAAATAAACGAAAAAAAATTCATTTTAGTGGAAGTATGATTGTACAAACGTTACTTTCTGTATTAATATGTTCGAAATATCCAAAATTGAGATTAAATATTATTAAAATATTTCATGAAATTCACTTTTCAATAAAAAAGTAATATTTGTATATATATATTTGTAAGTCATAAATTATTGAGTACAACTAATCGGATTCACTTGTGCTTGACAATAAATCACTTCCACTGTCACACTTTCCAGCACTAATAATAAATGGTTCCACAATATCATCCATTAACCCATCTAAGTCCCACTTTCTTTTTTCTACTTTAATCACATAGTTGATACGATTATTCCAATTATCCATTGTAACATTTGTAATTGCTTCCATCAAAAGTTCTCGTACATTTTGAATGTAGTATTTTTGAAGCAACTTCACTTTTTATTTGTGCCCAAATCATTTCAATTGGATTGAGTTCACTACGATATGGTGGTAACCTCAATACAGTTTTATTCGCAGCAGCTGCCATTTGATTAGTTACATATATATTATATTCTTCCTTATGATGACGTACTAACATAAATACAATAACTCAGCACGTAACATTTCTGCATTATACTCGATATTTTTGGAACGTAACGCTGTCTGCATTTCTCGGACAATTCTACAATCACAGATGACCGTCTATGTAAAATACAACCAGTATTAGACCTTTCAATCAGAAGGTGTCAGAAGTGTACTCTCTAAGTTATTAAGAACAAGTACGGAATTAAAGTTTACATGCTGACCGAACCCAATGACATTGTTTTAAATATGTGTATGTATACAACAGTATTAGGTAGCGTAGGTGGAGAAGGTCACGCCGAAAACGTTGTAATGCAACTGCTAGGAATGCTAAATAGTGGACATGCTTTATAATGGGTGTCCCAAAATTAACGCAAGATTTGAATGTGTCACCATTTGTGCAGTAAAATGTTGGCAACCCTAAAAAAAACAATTCGATGGCTGACAGTTTAGGGTTAGTAAAAATGGAGCGTTACACGATAGAACAACGTGTTTTCATTATTGAACAATATTTCAAAAATAATGAAAGCTTGGCGGTCGCAGTTCGAAAGTTTCATACAAAATATGGTCGGAATAGTGTTTTAACTTCGTCAACTGTGAAGAGATTAATTGAAAAATTCAGGGAGACTGGATCCGTTGAGACGCCAAACACACTGGTTGTCCAAAAACAAGCCGTTCAAATATCAATATTGAAGCAGTGCGTGAGATTGTCGGTGACAATCCAGGAACCTCAATTTGGCGTGGTGGACAAGAATTGCAAATTTCAAGAAGCTCTCTACAGTGTATACTCACTAAAGATCTGTGTCTCCATGCTTACAAAATTCAATTAACACAATAACTGAAGCCTAATGCCCATGCACAGCAAAGAGAGTTCGTTGAATGGATTATTGAACATCAACAAATGGATGCTGATTTTTCGAGCGACATCACCCTAAGCGATGAAGCACATTTTCACCTTGATGGTTTTGTTAATCGCCAAAATTGCCGCTTTTGCAGTTCTGAAAACCCACAAGTGATTGTCGAAAAACAAATGCATCCACAACGCGTCACTGTTTGGTGTGGATTTTGGGCTGGAGGCATAATTGGACCATACCTTTTTGAAAATGAGGCTGGTCAAGCAGTGACTGTTACTGGTGCTCGATATCGCGACATGATAACACAGTTCTTTCTGCCGAAATTGAATGATATTGATGTGGCCAATATGTGGTTTCAACAAGACGGTGCCACATGCCATACAGCCCGTGAAACAATTCAATTACTCCATGAGACACTTCCAGGTCATGTACTCTCTCGTTTCAGTGATCAGAATTGACCCCCTAGATCGTGTGATGTAACACCATTAGATTTCTTTTTATGGGGTTATTTTAAATCACAGGTCTATGCCAACAAGCCCACAACCACCCGTGCATTAAAGGAGAAGATTCAGCGCTGCATCAACGAAATTCAGCCACATTTATGCATAATGGTCATGGAAAATTTCGACAAACGAGTGCGAGAGGTCATTTGCCCGATGTGTTATTACATAAATAACCTTATCCTATGTACTTTATGATTCAATAAAAAAATAACAATTAAAAGACTAAAAAACTGTGTTTTCTATTTAATTCCTATCTTGCGTTAATTTTGGGACAACCTTTATCTTAGTTGAATTTGATGGAGCCTGTGGTTGATTGACTTGATCAATAAGGTTGATATATAACCCCTTTCCACAATTAACTATTTGTAAATTCTGTATACGCATTTCGACAACCAAGTGCACATCTTGGTTTGCAACGGTGCGGATCGCGTACGGAGTGTATTTTTCGTGCAATTTCTTCGCCGTGTTTTACCGGGTGCGACACTTTGAAATTATCTGCTGATGATGACAACTTGGTTGTTGAAATGCGTATACAGAATTTACAAATAGTTAATTGTGGAAAGGGGTTATATATCAACCTTATTGATCAAACCTTTATCTTTATATAGATAATTTTTATAACGATTGTGAATTAGCGAGTGGCTTACTGAACGAGAAAACATTCTGTACGGCAACTGCAATCCGAAAGAATTTGCTTCAGCCAAACTATCGACAGAAGAAACTGTGGCGCAATATTCGAATACCGCTAATAGAAGGACAAACTAGATATTCCCTACGTATCTACGGAATTGGAAAATAAAATGTTGGAGTACAATGATAAAAGAAGTAAAGATCGGAGGAAGCCTTTATTCATATTCGAATATAACAAATACATCGATGGCGTCGACCGACAAGACCAAATGTGTTATTATCCCTTGCGATAGAAAAACGATTCGTTGGTATAAAAAGCTGGGTCTTCATTTTGTGCAAATAATACTCTTGAACTCATATTTTCTTTACCGATAATATTCCGTCAAAGGGACAACATATTACGACTTTCGTTTAAGTATTTTGGAAGAATTGTTAGGTGTGGGAAAAAAATTGCTTCAGATCCCAGACGAATCTTTTTTTTCGGATTTTCTCATAAGAATCAGATTAAGAGAAAGCGACGTAGAGAATATTTGCAAAAAAAACACACTGCGATAAATACCTCGATTTAAGCCCGGCTTAAGTCTAGGGGACTGCTTTGAAGTTTACCATTCAAATAGATGAAAGAATTGTATTTATTTTGGGTTGCCCAAGAAACGTTACTTTGTTTCTTTATATTTCAATATTTGATTTTCTTTCATTTAGTATTATTGTTATATATACGTACTTGTTGTTTTGACTGGTGTTGTTTCGGATTTGCTGTTTTCAAAAATATTCTTCTTTAGTTTAATGTTTTATGTATGGGTTTGTACACAATGAATTTCTGGTTATCTAATTCTTGTGAGACGTCAGTTTTTTTTAATAATTTTTTGGTGAAATATATGCTTCTAAAACTGTTTATCTTATTATTTCATGTTCAACCATCAATAAGAAAAAAAGATAAAAGAGGATGACGCGAATCCGAGTTAGCATAATGACAAATTGGTAGCGGTATGCGCATGACACATCCCTGCCATGTAAAACAAAATGTGTTTTCTCTTTACAAAACACATCAAAGTAAGATACTCACACGTCCAATGATGTAATAAGTCTATACAAAACGAAATTAGCACATCGATCGATAGTAACAATTAACATAACAGCGACAATGTTAAATTGTGGTAATATATTAAAGGAGATGTTCTGAAATATGAACGCTTTTGAACGTAGCAACCGAAATAAATACTTACAAAAGGGGAATCCTTTCGAAAACAAAAGAGAATCAATAAACCGTAGCCATAAACAAACTACATTTGAATACTTATCTCTTTATATATGTACGTATAGTGTATATGCAGAAATATATTCAATATATCAAACGTATATACTTTGTAAAGAGTACCATATATGTATGTATGTACGCATACTCCCACACTGCGGACAATATCGACCTCGTTTGGGCAATTATTAAACTCATATCGGTAATATGTCGGTTAGTTCGAAATGAGCTCTTTAATAATTCATATGTAGTGGTATTGAAGCGTTTCCGTATATATTTTAAGAACAATAGATAATATATTATTAGCTTTACGCTTATTAAAACTTAGTTTTAGAATCTATTTTCGAGCTGAATTAAATTTGAAGTTAATAAATGAGATTCTGTGTTTCTTTATGAGAATTATGAAAAATTTCTTCCATAAGTACACTTAGAAAAGGGTATACAAAAGATGGTTTTTACATTTAATAATAATAATAGTTTATTTCCAAAAAGAAAAGAAAGAAATATATAAATTTATCCCTACAGTAAATCAAAATACAATTTCCAAAATTTTTTCCCCCTCTCCCCCCCCCCCTGGAAATCACAGGGTGCATATCAACTTCAAACAAAGTTGTTCTTCCTATGCACCCTGAGACTAACAAACAAATTGACAAAAAAAGAAAATGCCTAAAAACTAACTTAACCTAAAATTCTGTAAATAAATACATGAAAAAATAAAAAAAAACTTTTTTCAATGATACACAACAAGTTGAATTCAAATAATCAGATAAGATGAAGAGAAGACAACACACAGTAATCTGGACAACAAACAACTCTTGCTTCAAGAGAAATCTAAAACGTGGAAGGGAGAAGCACTTAAATTTACTAGGCACAGCATTGTAGACTTTAGCAATCTGGTATGAATACGAGCGCTCATACAACGCCGTTCGATGCACAAGTCAGGCGGCTGACATCAAAGAAATCAGCCGCCCATGAAGAAACCCAATCCATAACCGCAATTTTCACTTCTTCGTTGTCATCATTGGCCACCAAGCAACGCCCTTATGTACCGAAGTAGGTGAAAATCATTGGTGCAAGGTTTTGACTGTGAAGTGAATGATTTAGTTGTCCTCATCCAAAAGGCCTGATTAGAGCTTGTCCTTATGTGGAAACATGTAGCTTTGCATTGCTATGGACAACATCACATCGAAAAACACCAGGCCAAACCGCTTGTTTTGTATGGCGCATCCAAGTTGCACAATACGCATCAGAATTGTTTTTTGTGCCTCCCGTCATAAAATCCATTAACAAAATCCTTTTCTTGTCCCAAAAGACAGTTGTCACGGTCTTTTTTCGGGCTCAAATTATCTGTTTGGCTTTCACTTTGGTTGGCAACGATGCGTGTCGCCATTCCACTAACTATCGCTTGGATTCAGCAATCATCTGAGACACCTAAGTCTCATCTCGATGTGGGTCAAAAATTCATCTTCTTGCCGAGAGACGATAAAGCACAGCTCAATCTTTTCGTTTTATACTCGTCAGAAAGCAGTGTTGGAATCCATTGACAACACAATTTTCGATTCCTCAGTTTCTCCGGAGCAATGGTGTACAAAATTAACCTTGAAAACTGTGAACAATCAATTGATAACTTGAAAATCGCGAAACATCGGTTCTGTCGAATTTTGCTGTCCACATCACGAAGAATTTTTTAGTTTTTCCCATAAAAAATAATATAGAGGATTTATGTCTGGTGACCTTGGCCTAAATCTCAAATTTATGTGTGCACGTCTGTTCTAAATGTAATTTTATTATATAAGTACGCAGGCCGCCCACACATCACGATTCTATGAAACAGAGTGGCCATCTGCAAGGTTCGTCTGTCTCTCATATTTAACCATCCGGCCACACTCAATTTGTGTGATGTGGTCAAATTTCTTTACACCGAATATCAATCTAAGACAAGAATTCTGGACTCTCTGAATACGTGAGACAGAATTAGCACTTAAACATAGACCATACAACTCACAGCCAAACGAAAAATGCGACAACACCAACGAGTCGCACAGGCTACGCTTGGTGTCAATCGCAAGACTGCCTATGGGGGAATATTAACTTTAAATTGACGTAAGCGCGTCTAACGCATTGAAGAACATGCGTATCAAATCTCAGTTGAGTGTCCAAAACAACTCCTAAGTTTTTCGACTCAGGTTGAACAGGTAAGTCTACACCTGCAATATTAAGATTTACATTACTTTGAAGCAGGGAAACACCACTCCTATTTCCGAAAAGGAGAACCACTGTCTTTGAAGGATTCAAGACAAGTGCATGCCGAGATGAAAACTCTGAAATCGAATTCAGGTCACAATTAATATGCTGTATAGCCACCAGATTATCAGCGACAGAAAATGAGTGATAGATCTGAATATCGTCAGCATACATATGCATTCTGCCTCAGACTCGTATGAAAAAAGGCGGTATAAATAGTAAATAGAAGAGGACCCAATACTGAGCCCTGTGAATTTCATCGGAAAATTTTTGTTTTTGTTGACCATTCATGGAGAGGTAAGCTGGTCCTTCTCATACTAGAAGTCAACATTATGAAACATATAATTCAAAATTAGAATTGCGAATCATGCCAAAACAATTTTCTGGGAACAGATTCGGTCATCGAGCAACAAAGCCACTGTGGTAACAACGACACTGAGACGACTCATAGTCGTATGTGATGACCAACGGCAAGTAAACACCGACACCCAATCCATACTATCGTATAAATGCGAGACCAAGCCCAATACTTTACTTCAGAAGAAAGACAAGAAACAAATGGCTTCAAAACAAATGCAGGAGTCTCAGAATTTCAAGTTGACACCGCACGCTTTCGAAACCGGCGGTGTTGGTGATTGCAAGAATAATACAGAAAAAAATTACTGGTTCAGAAAAAGTAGAGAATCTACGAGATCCGGACAGAAGTCGAGCAAGACGAGCGAAGGCGGAAGCTAAAGCGTTCATCCGATAAAAGTGGCAAGAACACTGGCAGAATGAAACTATAGGATGGCGAACCGAAAAACTAATCGGCAATATCATGAAGTGGATAAACTAGAGACCACGTCGATATGAACTAGTGCCTCACCCAGTTCCTCAGAGGAAGTCAAAATGAAAATGAGAATCAAAATAGGTAAAGTAAAGAACACGACTTACCAGTAACAGGATCCTAGAGAAGACACCTTCTTCAAGTGCGAGAGGTGGGACGAGTACAAAATACAGGGAAACGCTACAAGAAGAAGTATGTCCCTTGACACCGAGCAACGTTGTAGAAGTAATATTGTCTGAAAATGACAGCTGGCAAGAAGAAGAGCGAAACCCATGCAACGATGGTAACCAATTGAGTTTATTGACGAGGTGCCCTTCTAGAATACTGAAAATAGCGGATTCAAAAATGCAAATCCGATTCGATTCGAAATCGAAACAAATTTCTGATCTAAGTACGGTTTCTTAAAAGAACATACAACAAAAGTGGAGGAAGAATCAAAATAATAAATGTTAGACAAGCACCATGCGATAGTTTATTTATAGACGGTATAGCAATAACTGTAAAAAAATAGATGTATCGCACAGAGAAATCTAAAACCTCTCCATGATCTATTACAAGTACACAATTCGGCTATTTAGATGCTATCCTCTTAACTCGAGGGCATACAAAACTTGCTCGTATCATACACTATAACTTTAAATGGTGAAGTGGATGTCGATGTTCGGATATTTCAATTTCGGTGTTCCTTTCTTGTCTTACACTAGTTTTTATTTATTTATTAATATTTTTCAAATTAAATATTATTTGTTGTATGCACTTACAATTTTTGCAAAGCTACTGGTTTTGTAGTTATCTAATACAACTATGTGCGTATATTTCTGTGTGGAATATTATTCACTCTTACAGTTAATAATGCTAGAGTAGGTTAGGTTACTTGGCCCTACGTTACTACCTCTCGATAAAGAGTTTTTTGAATGCTAAGCAAATATAGTCAGACACTAAAGTGTTCGTACACCCTGTGAATGTTAAAACATTATCAAATGTGAATATCCGTCTATGGTAAAGCATATTTACTTCCATTTAACAATGCAAAAAAGCTCTAAAAACTTCTAATAATAATTCGAAAATTGTTATTAGTTACGACTACAAAAGAATTTGTTAAATATTCATTCACATCGAATGTCAAAAAAGTTTTTATATACTTTATTTGCAGAAGATACTTGAAGCTAAATTTGATGGAGCCTGTGGTTGATTAACGTAATCACTTAAGGTTGATATATAATCAATTAATGTGGAAAGGGGTTGTATATCAACCTTAAGTGATTAGAAGGTACTTCTCTATTGTAAATCATAAATTTACGACGAATTTAGTAAATTGTCTTCGTAATATCACAAATTTGTTAAATTGAGCATAAGATCTGATACGTAGACTGCCGCGGTCGTGGTCCATACTATCTTCTTCTGGGCTTCCAGGCTGGAACCGCGTCACTGGTATAACTGCCGACGTTTCGTACCCACTCGTATGGGACATCTTCAGGGCTCAACTACTGCTACTGTCTGTTGCACTGAAACGCATAGTTAGATTTTAAAGATTTGATTGTTTTCCGAAGTATTCTCCACGAAGATTAATGCATATTTGCATGCCCTCGAACCAGCTCTGGAAGCAGTTGTTCCACTCGTTTATTGGTACAATCAAAATTGCATTTTAAAAGGCATCGAGAGCTCCTTCTGACGACTAGAATCCTTGATCACTCAGTCCATTCTTGATTTCCGGAAAGGAAATCGTTGGGACTTAGGCCCCGACTGTACAGAGGATGGTATAATATTCGACGTTTTCTTGCGTTAAAAATTGTGTTGCGTGCTGTGTGTGAACTTGCATTACCTTAGTGGAGAATGATTCGTCGTTCGGGATTGGTTTTTCGAAGCTCAGCGATGACTCGCGGCAAACAAAGGGTTGTATACCAATCGGCAATAACAGTTCTTTGATCTTGTAACAAGATGACCTGCTTTCGAGACTAACGTTGCGACCATCTTTTTGAACCTTGGAACATCCAAACAGACGACTGGCGTTAATTTTCTGGCTCGTATAAGCAAAGCCAAGATTCATCACCACTTTAAATGTTGTACACGTTTTTAGAGTTTTTAAAGCTTCCGGCGCCATCTAGAGTTCTTTGACACCAATTCACCCTAGCTGCTTTTTGTTCTTCGGTCAACAGATGCAGTATCCAACAGGAAATTAATTTTTTATACACAATTTTTTATGCAAAATTTTCTGAATTGAAGTCACTGAAATCACCGGTAATGCTTCAATCTGGCGATATGTCACATGTAGATCTTCGTTGATGATCTTACGCACAGTATCGACGTATCCTTGAGTGACTGCCATTTTTGGTAAACCTGCTCTTGGATTGCCGCCATGATTATCAATCCACGTTTGAATTCTCCATTCCAACGAGAAATTGCTGACTGATATATGTAGTTCTTCATTGCAGAAAAGAGGAACCAACTCGGTGAGGCATTCTTGTTGAGATAATTGTCTTCGGAAAATATAAAAAAATTATTCCGCGAAAATGTTCTCGGTTTAGTTCCATTTTCCAACTGACTCGTCAACTTCGAGAGTTCATTGTAGCTACAACACTACACGTATCGCACTGAAACTTTGGATTTAAGTTAACTAAAGATGATGTTTATTTTTAGTACCGACATTTGATTAGTGGTGCGCTTTATGTCCCACTATGCAAAATTTAAGGCATCCCACGTATCTCCGGTAGTACGAAGATACTATACCTGAATAAAAGAGTTTCTTGAGATACTAAAGAAATAGGTAAAGTAAATATTCACTCCTAGGAGATTGTATAATTTTTTGTATCCAACAAAGAACTTAAATTACTAAACTTCATTTTAGTAACGATATTATAGAATCCATTTTGTTTTATAATTACGAATATAACATAAACAATTCCATTTTAAAGAAAATTACATTACTAAGCTTTCAACATACAATCGTTTTTTTTCCTTTTTCGTTTTCGTCACGCCACCTACCTTCAACGAAAACAAAATGCAAACACTAACTTTCCGCGGTACGAAAGAGTGGAAGAGAGAAAAGGTCAAAGTGTATACTTTATAAATTCCATTTCATCCTACCATTTCGATTGGGGCGACACGCACAAAAGAAATATGAACGGCATAAAGTAAACCCCATTCTTTCGCCCCGTCCTTTCCAATAAAATCGGTTTATGCGAAGTATAAAAAGTTTTTCCGAACAGGGATCGTTGATGACAACCTTGTCGCGTTGCCAATCCGGTAAATACCCTATTGTTTTCAACATATACACCATTGCGTATATAAATTTAGAATGGCACAAAATCAATTGGCCCAACCCATTCGTCTAACTTACGAATCTTGTGGTAATTAATAGCTGCTGAAAGAACAACCAGTTTAATAAACTACTTCAAATAATATTCGCTAATTTGTAATTTAAAACAACTGTACAATGCATAACATGTAAAAAAATAGAATAAATTAAGGAAAAGACTTCACCCGTCTCGCGTGATACAGAAAATGGAAATGTACAGAGATAAAATACATATTCCCATCTACAATAATAATTTTAAAATCGTTCCGAGACCATGAACACAATTTAAAGTCATTCTACAGAAATAATACTCTTGGTGAGCTTCCAAGGGAAGCATTAGTTGCTATTATAAACGGATACATTTGGCTTCTGCAAACAAAACTGAGAGAATAATCTATATAAAAGTACACAAAATAAAATTAATAAAAACTGAATTTATGAAATTCTTTACTAATTAGTTTTTATTCTTACATTTCTATACAATATGAGGAAACGGTTCCATAAAGATTACTTTTTGATTTTTTACGAATTGAAATCCATTGTTTCAGCACAATTGTTTCTCCAAGTCAATTTATTAAAACGAAATACGTGGGCAAAGTCAAAAGTTCTCGGCCTGACACATAGATGGCGTTACAATTAACAGAAATTTATGTTTACTGCGTGGCTGCATGTGTCTTTAGTTCATATGAAAACTTTCAACTTGTTCTCTCCAGTAGTTTGTTTGCAAGAATTTTTGTAGTAGACGTCGTGCGTGTTATTTTTTAAATGGATGAACTTGACTAATGTGCTGTTATAAAATTCTTTGTTTTGGATGATTTAACCCCTATGGAAATTCATCCGAAGTTGATGAAAGTGTACGGGGACTCTGCTCCTTCGATGTCAACCGTTAAAAAGTGGGCAGCTGAATTTAAACGTGGTCGTACGTCCCTCGAAAATGACCCACGTGAAGGGCGGCCAAAAACCGCAACCACACCAGAAATCATTGAAAAAGTACATGATATTGGACGATAGTGAAAGTGAGTGAGATAGCTGAGACTGTGGGGATATCGGCAAAAAGGGTGCGAAACATTTTGCACAAAAAATTAGAGATGAGAAAGCTCTGCGCAAGATGGGTGCCGCATTTGCTGAATGTTGATCAAAAGCAAATGCGCAAACGATTTTCGGAGCATTCTTTGGACCGATTTAACAAGAATCCGACCAATTTTTTGCGGCGATTTGTCACCATGGATGGAGACATGGGTCCACCACTACATGCCAGAAACGAAACAGCAGTCAAAGCAGTGGGTGGAAGCCGGTGGTTCAGCGCCAAAGAAAGCGAAGTCGATCGCATCTGCCGGAAAAGTCATGGCCAGCGTGTTTTGGGATGCAAAAGGAATCTTGTTAATTGATTACCTTGAAAAAGGCAGAAAAATTACAGGCGCATATTACTCTAGCCTTCTTGATCAGCTGGATGTCAAAATTCGCGAGAAGAGGCCTGGTTTGAAGAAGAAAAAAAACATTCTTCATCAGGATAATGCACTCGCACACAAAGGTGCGTTGACGATGGGAAAATTGCGGGATTTGGGGTACGATTTGCTCGGCCATCCTCCCTATTCTCCTGATTTGGCACCCTCAGACTTCCATCTATTCCCAAATTTGAAAAAAATTATTTCTGGAAAGCGATTCACATCCAACGAAGAAGTTAAAAGGACCGTAGAAGAATATTTTGACAGCCTTCCAGACTCTCACTCCCGGGAAGGAATATTGATGTTAGAAAAACGCTGGACCAAGTGTGTTGAACTCAAGGGAGATTATGTAGAAAAATAAAATCGTTTTTTAAATTTAAATCGCAGTCTTTCATTGTCAGGCCGAGAACTTTTCACCTTGCCCACCGTATATCCTTTACAAGACTTTCATATACTGACGTCGTAGTTTGTTAATTTGGAATGCAAAGTTTTTATAGATTATTTACAATAGGGTTTACTTATTGATTTTTAAGAATCTAAATTCATTATTTCAATTCTCATGCATATGCATAATTTGCATTTAAAGGCGTAACTACACTTAAAATTTATTTTCGAAGACAATTTTTTCTCCAAATAAAATCATTAAACTCAAACATATCCATTACGATACTTTCATATATCGAGGCTGCAATTTGTTAATTTGCCATGCACAGTTTTGTAGATCATATATAGTATGAGCAAACGATTCTGTAAGGTTTACTTATTGGGTTTTTTTAAAATTGAATTTCTTTATTTCAGTTTGAAAGCATATCCACACTTAAAATTTATTTTTGTAGACAATTGTTTCTCCAGGTAAAATTATTAAACTCAAAGGGATACATTCGAGTTTACGATACTTTGATGTATTGGGGCTCCGGTTTGTTAATTTGGCATGCACAATTTTTCTAGATCAGATACAGGATATGCAAGCGATTCTGTAAGGCTTAATTGATTTTTTGAAATTGAAATTCATTATTTCAATTTGAAAGCATCAGCAAATGTGTTCCTTACGAGGTAAATAAAACGCCCTACCACATCGATGTTCATTTTCTGTGTATATATCTCGACAACTAAGTTGTCATTATCAGCAGATAATTAATCACAGTGCGACACCTGTATCCACGATAAAACTCGCTTAGAACCATTCAGAAACAATTTCCTTCGCTATCCAGATGTAGCACTGTGATTAATTATTTGCTGATGGTGACAAATTAGTTATCAAAATACGTATACAGAATAGGAAATTTAATGCGGTCAGGCGTTTTATTTACCATTTTTGATTAATCTACACATTGATGCGCCAAGCAAATGTTCGAGAGTGGTCCCATAAGCACCCAGCCTGACCTAGAGATGGCGGTAGTTGTTTGAAAAATATCACTGTATTAGAAAGTACACAATCTATAAAGCATATGCTTCAAATTTGAAGACGCCACGTTGTTTAGTATACTTTTTCCAATATAAATTTGGCCGTATGACGTCATTGGTGGCTTGAATATTTTCTTTCAATGCTTCAAAAGTTGCTGACTTGTCTGCATAAACCAACGACTTAACATAGCCCCATAAAAGTAATCCAGAGGCGTTAAATCGCACGAACGAGGGGGCCAATGATCAGGACCATTTCTGGACATAAAGTTGTCACCAAATTAATTTTGCAATAAATCTATTGTTAAGCGTGCCGTATAACAAATTGCGCCGTCTTGTTGGAACGAAATGTCATCGATGTTTACCTGATTAATTTTTGGAAACAAAAATTCAGTCAGCATGGCTATATAGCGCTCTCCATTCACCGTAACGGCAGCTCATTCCTCATTTCGAAAGAAATAAGGATCGATGATGGCGCCAGCGTGTAAACCGCGCCAAACAATCAATTTTAATGGGTGTAATACGGCAATTTTGCTTATTGACGTAGCTAGTTAACCAGAAATGTGCTTCATCACTAAACACAATTCTTTGATAGAAATGCCCAATCAGCAAAGATTCGACCCAAACGATGGTCGTTTGACTTCAATTTTTGCACGAGCTGTATTTTATAGGCACGTAAGCCAAGATCCTTATGTAAAATTTTCCACATAGTCGAAGGACAAAGGCGAACAAGTTGAGAACGACGACGAATCGACATTTCGACGTCTTCTTCAATACTTCGCGCTACAGTAGCAATAATCTCTTCGGTACGCACATTTCTTCGTCTTGTTGATGATTTTGAATCGAGAAGAGTAAAATTAGTGAGAAAACGATCAATAACTGCACGAATTGCTTGCTCACCAGGCCGATTATGTTGACCGTAAAATGGACGAAGTGCTCTATGAACTTCGCGAACTGATTACTTTTTTTCAAAGTAAATTTCCACAAGTTGGGAGCGTTGCTGTGGCGTTAAACGATTCATGATGACTTGTTAAATCTTACTGAACAGAAATGTCAACACAGTTTGACAGTATCAGCTGTCAAACCATAGTTATCGATATCGATAGTTCTCATGCAGCTTAAAAAACCCATTACAAAAACCAAAAATATTCTTCGAAAAGTTACGTATAACATTGCAAGCACGATTCTTTCACAAATAGCATAAACTGTAAACATTACGATTAAACAAAAGGCACGTAATAAATCGATACAATAACAGCTCGAGTTATTTTTGGGCACAAAAAGCAACTAAGCCAAACTTTTGAAAACAAAATATCTTATCGTTGACTACGTGATTAGAATCGTGCTAGGATAAGGGAAATACCGAATGAATAATGAGTTTTGTACACGTGGAATTTATTTTACGAAACTGTTCGAAAGCGGTTTTGATTGTGTATAAACAGGGACTGCGACTGGCAGTGTCAGGACTCTCGAGCGACGAACGTAAGTAAACGTTAATAGATTCTTGCCGCTTCAATCGACTGAGGTAAACAGTGATAAAAGCTCTCGAAACATCGAATGCAAATTGAGGACGTAATTGCGACTCGGTGGACCGGAAAACACAAGCTGCGGACACATCAGTAGTAGAAAGGAACGTCGACCGCCCAACTAGTACGTTTAGATATCTATTT
This sequence comes from Dermolepida albohirtum, assembly GCA_031893035.1. Taxonomy (NCBI): domain Eukaryota; kingdom Metazoa; phylum Arthropoda; class Insecta; order Coleoptera; family Scarabaeidae; genus Dermolepida; species Dermolepida albohirtum. Next base: position 122,780 of record JAVIWB010001182.1, on the reverse strand, counting down.
AGTTTCAAAGTATGCCTCCCCTCATTTCATTCAGCGATCTCCTTCGTTCGTTATCATCGATGCCTGTACCGGATGCAGTGAAATACGGAAATCGGAAATTAAGGGTGAGTTTTGTGAATAGACGAATAGGACGAATGGTTCTGTCGTTGATTAATTTTTTATGGAATGCGAATCTTCTGGTTACAATAAAGCCAGTGTCTCTAAAAAGAGCATATTCATTATTAATAGACAGAAAGTTTATGTCTATTACACACTGGAAACCTAGTTTACCGATCTTGTGAGATAGAAGCGTTTTTCGCTTTGTCGGTCAATACATTTATGTATTGAATGTTAAAAGGAATCATTCTATTATTAATAAGACCCTATCTGCTACATATGTTTCATGGATTGACCAATCATCAGGCAGATTCTGTGTTATTAATGAACGATTCCTTCATAGCGTTTATCATATCATTTCGATACAGAAAAAATAATGAATAATATCATATCTCCCTCTCTCAACCAATACATAAATGTATTGACCGACAAAGCGAGAAACGCTTCTATCTCACAAGATCGGTAAACTAGGTTTCCAGTGTGTAATAGACAGAAACTTGCGTACTCGGCTTTATGCCAATTAAAGAATGTTAAAAGGAATCATTCTATTATTAATAACACCCTATCTACTACATATGTTTCATGGATAGACCAATCGTCAGGCAGATTCTGTGTTATTCAACATTTATGTATTGGTTGAGAGAGGGAGATATGATATTAGTCATTATTTTTTCTGTATCGAAATGATATGATAAACGCTATGAAGGAATCGTTCATTAATAACACAGAATCTGCCTGACGATCCGTGAATCGGTGAAACATATGTAGTTGATAGGGTGTTATTAATAATAGAATGATTCCTTTTAACATTCGTAAAAATTGATATTTCAGCAAATTTAAGACCATTGTCATTTTCGTGCACATGACTGTATGTGTTGTATTTTACAAAAACAGTGCGTTACTTTTTAAAGAAAAAGCTTATGCACACACAGTTTATTCTGAAAGAATTCCTACAATTTATATTTACATAAATCTTTGCTACATGAACCCGAACTGTCGTCAAGTAGTTGATAGATTAAATACCTTTCTTTTGTGTTCACAATTTGCCTAACACTACACATCTCTTTCAATTTAACCATCTTAAATGACTGTCTATTTCTCCGTATATTTTGTTTCATCGCTCAGTTTCAGAATGCATTATTTATCACTTTAGTTTTGCATGATTCTCTTTATATCGTGTTTACTCATAAAATTATTGTGTTTTTATTAATTTTTTATAAAGCTCTTGCTTTATTCGTTTTTCCAATACACTTTTCGCACTTCATTTCTTTAGTTCGCTAGTTAACAGTTGGCTGTGAATTACTCGTACTTTTACGAGATAATAGTAAAATTCTTCCGCAGACTAATAAACAAAATTTCTTAAAAGTTAATGACGAAAACCAATTTTAATTTTATATATTTTGTTTAAAAAAATATCAATAAATATAAAACAAAATAAATAAACCATAAAACACCACAGTATAATAACTTCTCCTTGTATGTTTGCAAATTTAAATAATGCAATAAAATATGTTTATTACCTGTGTTAGGATATTAATTTTCTGTAAGATTCAGATATGAATGTTAAAGAAAATTTAAAACGCTTCAGAAAGAGCTGCAATAAAACGCGTTTCATTTCGATACCACCACAAAAACTATGGAAGAATTCCGTTTTATTTTCTACAAATTTTAATATTTCACCCATCTGTATTCATACGTGAAATGAAATGTTAACGTCTTTCCTTCATTTACTCGTAATTTTGTGCATAACATACGACAAGAACACCGATAAAACAGAATTACGAGTAAGCTGGAACGCTAGAATTTTCTAAGATATTCTCTGTCTTCAGCTGCATTAATCTAAAAATCCAATTTATATTAAATTGACCGAAATCGTTTCTTTATTAATAAATATTTAATCATAATGAAATTGATTGGTATTATGAGACAACATGAATCTAAGAGACCAATCAGAATTAATACCTAAACTACACACTAATTGGCGTTCTTATTATAGCCCAATAAAATGTTTCAGAAGTAAAAATAAAGAATAAACTTATTAAAATATGTAAGAGAAATTCACTTTGGTATCTATCGTATGAATAGCTATTAATTTTTAAGAACCACTCTGTGAAGTGACCTTATACACGACATTTATTCTTTTGTTACAAAAAACGTCTATTGGTAAATATTGTTAGAAACTGTGGCTAATTAATTTAATCAAAAAAAGACAGAAAAACCCTTATCACAATCTGAACGCATTTTGACAACTAAGTTATCATAATCAGCAGATAATTAATCACAGTGTTACACAGAAAAAATTCCGCATCTCTTAGTCTTAAAAACTAACACTTATACTGAAGGACATTCCAGCTTCCACTTATGGACCTTTTTTAAACGGTCGTATCTTCCAGGAACTCAAAGAGGCGGGAATTTGTTATTAAACCTTTATTTATGTTTAACGCATGGTTTTTATTTTTCACAATAAATACGCTTTCGCAACTATCCAATTCAGGGTAATTATTTATATTTTTGATTAAGTGTAGACAATTCGGGGTTACACTATGATTATTTTCTCAAATGTTTCGTTAAAGTGCATTTCTCAAGCTGATTAAGTTTAATGCGCAGATATGTTGACCGTATAGTTTGACCTATGAAACATTTGAAATATAAGCTTTATGTACTTGACTAATTAAAATTCGAAGAATCTGAATTTAATGTTCAATTTAATATTTAGAAAGAAGCTAAATTTCATTTGGGCATTCGTAAATGAGTCTCTTTTGTTTGTTTGGTGCTACCATGAGAGTTATTTAGATATCGCTTCTCTTTTGTCTATGGATATATATATATATATATATATATATATATATATATATATATATATATATATGTAGATATATATATATATATATATATATATATATATATATATATATATATATGTAGATATATATATATATATATATATATATATATATATATATATATATACAAAAGAGAAGCGATATCTAAATAACTGTCATGGTAACTCCAAAAAAACAAAAGACACTCACTTACGGATACCCAAATTAGATTTAGCTTCTTTCTAAATATTAAATATATATATATATATATATATACTACCGAAACGAAAATTCCAGGCATTCGATAACAAGCATTTGTTAAAGATCCACGCTAAAGTGTATTTTTCAGGTCGATTAAATTTAATATGCGAAATATGTTGACCATTTAGTGTGACCTATGTATTTTTCATCATAATTCCGACAATTCATATGTCCCGGATTTCTGATTGAACTACACTGTATCTTTCGCGTTTCTTTGAAGGGATTTTGTAACGTTTCTGGGCCGAAATGTGACTTGAAATCCGTGTTTCTTAACCTTTAATTAGTCGCATGGGGTCCGATGGACCCCAAGCGACTTAAATTTTGTCTTATTTCTGCAAATATTATATGTACGTGACTGTCCATTTCAGTAGCTTCCTAGTTCAACTTCTGGAACCGATTCTAGTGGTACCAAAGGCCGTTGTCATCTATGTGCGCAGTCTAAAGATAGAAAAACGAGAACGAAGTGCGGTAAATGCAATAAATTTATGTGCAATGAACATCAAACTGAAGTTTGTGATTCGTGTGCCAAGTAGTCGATAAGTATTTTTCAAGACTGTTTTAGAAGTTTATATTTTGTTATTTTCTAAAAGGATAACATTTTTGCAGTTTTGAAATTTAAAGTTTTGAAGTAGACTATTTCATTAAACAACTGAATTTAAAATTTCCGACGATCAAATTCACAATAGGAAAAGAAAACAATGGCAGCTACCTTTTGTAGATCACATGTGATGATTTTTGTGAGCAAGTCTGGTTCTTTTGTGAGTCGTTCCATGATGTCGGAGCAAACGTTCATCCGATTATCTGTTTGTTCCGAAGTGAGGATTTTTGGTACCATTTTTGCACAAACTTTCGTCATGTGTAATTCATCAAGCAAAAAGTGTCTTACTGTTTCATCGTTAATATTTCCTATATCGGCAATAATCTGAATGCTCAGAAGTCGATTTTTCTGCACAATTTCATTAATTTTTTGAACGTTCCCCTCAGTTCTTGCAGTCAGAGGTCGACCAGGACGATCATCATCTGTGACCTCTTCCCGACCTTCAGAAAACTTTTTGTGCCATTCAAAAACTCGCGCACGTGACATAAAATTAACACAATTCTTCATTTGTAAACATTCTGTTGGCCATTTTTTTAATTTAACAAGAAATTTCAGGTTAATTCGCTGCTCGATTTTTATGTCAACCATTATCACGGCACTACTAAATAACAGTATCCTCTACAATTAAAGCTCGAAAGTAAACTACGGGTTGTTGCTTGGGAAGTATCAAGGTCAATTACAGCCTCGCCCGAAGCGGCTGCGGACAGAAGAAGCACAGTCTCGTTGTTTAATTGCCATATCTTGTATTTTGTAAAAGTCGAATCTGCAGGCGTATGTTATTTCTTTCTTTCCCCTTCCGTCCCGTATGTGTGTATAAATGTCAAGTACACTCATTATTATACGTTGATGTATGAATGTATATACAGCGAGATGCAAACAATTTATTTCCTAAGGATTAAAGATTGTATGATTATTATACATATATTGTATATATATAGTATAGTATAGACTCGGACAAACAGTTTTTCTTCTTATTCCGAAAATAAATCCCCATTTCCTCTTTTACATTAGTCTTCTTGCTTTCAGGTATATCTTTTTATAAATAAAATACAAAAAAGGTAAGCTCGATACGTGACTTAAAAGCAAAACAGTTTCAAGGAAACTAAAATATTTAAGATAAGTAAGGTGAATTTCGTTTGAATCGTGCCCGGATAGATCGCAATTATTACCAAGTAAATAAATATACCGCGCCCGACGTTGTTTGTTTCCCAGCCTTTGCTTTAACAACAGCTGTTTCTGTGTGAGTAGCGTCATTGTCAGAAGTTCAATTCCAAATGGAATGAATTGGAATTTTCTGAATGTGCGTAATGCCTGTCAGTGTTTTAATATATCCTTTACATTGAATACAGGTTTTATACGCGTTTAATTTTCAATACCGGTATTTTATATCGATTTGAAATTTTATTTGCTTTCTTCATCGAGCAAGCGGTGCGTGCAGCTTCATATAACGTTAATTTGTAAACGAGCTCTTTCAGTTCAGCTATGATGTTCGGAAACATAATTCGTTCTTGTACTTAGAGTAAGCAATTTCGGTCACTAAGAAATTCAGATTTTGGATACCAATCTTTGCTAGGACCTTTGACTATGTATAAGGTTTTCCAATAGGGATGATATGATTTTGAAGTGACATTTCGGCCATTTGTAATATGTCATGATCTGTCATTTGTTTTTCATTGTATTCAGTAGTGTTTACAATTTCATCATGGGGAGATATACGCAAGAACAACGTTTACAAATTATTCAGTTTTATTATCAAAATAATCATTCTCCAATTGCAACTTTTCGTGCGCTTTTGCCATTTTATGGTCGTAATAATCGTCCAAGTGTGCTTGCTATTCGTCGAATTGTTAAAAATTTTGAGGTTACATTTTCTTTACATAATTTTCAAGTGCCAATAAGACAAAGAACCACTCGATGTAATGCAAATATTGCTGCCGTTCAGGCAAGTGTTACTGAAGACCGTAATTTGTCGATTCCAAGACTTAACAATTACGACTGTCTCAAACTACAACCTGGCGGATTTTGAGAAAGGATTTGGATTTGCATCCCTATGAAATTGTTCTCACTCAAGAACTGAAGCCATTGGACCACTGTAAACGTCGTGAGTTTGCTGATTTTGCCTTGGAACAACTTGAAAACGATAACGATTTTTTTAAGAAAATCATCTCTGATGAGACTCACTTTCATCTGGATGGTGTGGTAAATAAACAAAACTGTCGATTCTGGTGCGAAGAAAATCCACAAATTATTTATGAAAAACCATTACATTCACCTAAATTGACAGTTTGGTGTGGTTTTTGGTATGGTGGAATCATCGGTCCGTACTTCTTTCAAAATGATGCTGGTAACACCGTTACTGTCAATGGAGAGCGGTGTAGATTGATGATAACCAACTTTTTATGGCCGACATTGGAAGAAGTTGATCTTGACAACATATGGTTCCAACAAGACGGGGCTACGTGCCACACAGCAAATGCAACAATAGAATTATTGCGAGAAAAGTTTGGAGATTCGATTATTTCAAGAAATTGTGATATTGAATGGCCTCCAAGAAGTTGTGATTTAACACCATTAGACTATTTCTTATGGAGTTATTTGAAGTCATTGGTCTATCGAAATAAACCAGACTCTCTTCAAGCTTTACAAGTCAATATTGAACGTGCCATTCATGACATACGACTAGATTTAGTGGAAAAAGTGCTCGAAAATTGGGTTCATCGAATTCGTTCCTGCAGAAGAAGTCGTGGAGACCATTTGAATGACATTTTATTTAGAACTTAATTGTATCGATAGTTCTTCACATTAAATAAAAAACTTTTGAATTTTCTTGACAATAAGTGTGGTTTCTATTTAAAGAAATCATATCACTCTTATTGGAAATTGGAAAACCTTGCAGAATGCGTACTATGATATCGAAAATAGAATGTTTTCTTCGATCTGCCGTTTCGTCCACACATAACCACAGCTGTTTAAATTTTACTACACCTTTGATCAGATTTTCGATATGGCATATAGCTTTGTAACTGCTTCCGTGATAGTAACCGCTAGTTGGGGTTACATTTATTCTAGAAGTCATGAAACGGTTTCTTATCGAGTAGATGAAGTCCCAAATCAGGGGCAGTTATCATGCACTGTAAGTCAAACATAAATTGCGTTTTTGGAAGCACATTATTTTTCTTTATTTTTGTGGTTTTTGTATGATTTCTACAGACGCATTTGTCCTAGCATATCAACGGTTTATTGCAAACTTTACAGTATATTTTAACGTCATTGTAATATAAATCGGGAAATTCATCAAAAACTTTTGCACTGAGTCAATATATGACAACCAAAGACACCCCACCTCTATTAATAATGCGTGAAAATACATTTTTATTGGAACTAAAATGATCTCTCATAAACGTAAACCTTGCTTGCTAGAAAAAAAAACTGAGGACGTATTTGAAGTCATGGTAAGAAATTGATTTACATTCACGTATTTTACTTTGTGTGACAAAAAATATTTTTTTTTGTAGAGTTTGCTCTGAAATCCATTAGCTACTAATAATGCAACCGCATATCTAGACATCTTGAAACTTTTTTTTAATAAACAAATAAACATGTACACTACCGGTCATATTTATTTGCCCACCCCAATTTTATGTGTTTCCTGAAATACGGATTATCTTTCGAAAAATCTGTATTATAATTATTCAACAATATTATTAGTGGAAGTAATTCTATATGAATTTCTATGAAAATCTTAAATTGTTTATGATATATCGTAAAGGTGTCATAAATTGGAAAAATACCATAAATATTATATAGGCTAATCCCTACAGTATTAACAGTTTTACCTGCATTTCCGAATGGTATTACCAATATTGTGTTGTTGTACTAACTAATTACGAATATATAATATAATTAAGAATTGCTCTGCGAAAACCACTACTACGAAAGCAAAACAAGATAAAACGACTAAATTGGGCTAAAAGACATAAAAATTGGATGATTGATCAGTGTAATAATATGTTGTGGACAGACGAATCGAAGTTTGAATTTTTCGGTAGTAAAAGGCGAATATTCGTAAGAAGATCCGCAGGAGAAAGAGTACTGCCAGAATGTATTGCGCCTACCGTAAAACATGGAGGAGGTTCAGTAATGATTTGGGGGTGTTTTGGTGGAAGATCTGTAGGCGATCTCGTCAAAATTAAGGGAATCCTAAGAAAAGAAGGCTACAAGGAAATTTTAGAAAATAACGCTGTTCCTTCAGGACTAAGGATTCTTGGCGACAACTTTGTACATATTTCAACAGGACAACGATCCGAAACACACTTCTAGATTGTGTGGCGATTACTTGCGTCAACTAGAAGAGCAAGGGCAAATCTTTATAATGGTATGGACAGCTCAAAGTCCTGATCTGAACCCAATAGAGCTTCTTTGGGAAGAATTGGACCGGAAGGTTCGAGAACGTGCTCTATCATCCACCACTGTACTGTGGGAACAACTTCAAGAAGCCTGGGCACAAATTACAGAAGATACACTGCAAAAATTAATTGAAAGGATGCCGCGGTTATGTGCCGCAATTATCAAAAATAAGGGTGGGTACACTGAGGAGAGCAAAATTTAATAATAATTAATGATAAAGTTTTTATATAAGAAAAATGTAACTATTTTATGTTTATTTTACACTATTGTATTGGTACAATAAATAAATTTTCAGTACACATTTGATAGTTTAATAATTTTGGCTAAAACTAAGGGTGGGCAAATAAATATGACCGGTAGTGTATATTACTTGCAATAAAAATATTTCTGCTTGATCACATTTATCCTGAAAAACCTTTAGTTCACTTATTTGCTTGATTGGATGAAAACAAAAATGATGGAATCACGTTAACTAAAGCATAAAATTAAATTAATTCAATCACAATCTATATTATTATCTATATTCTCTATCTTAAATGAATATACGTCGTGCTCCAGTCAGCTACGTGTTTTCCTATTGTTTCAGCAAATGGAAATATTGTTCTTTCTTGTTCCCAAAGCATTTTAGTTCGATTGTCAGTAATGTATACTTTTCGACTTTCCTTTGTTCTCATGTCGATTCTCGTTTATTGATTACCGTGTCCGGTTTGTCATCTGTGATGGTTTTGTTTCGTGTTCACTTTTTTCAATATTTTTTTTTCCTCAAATACTTACTTTTCGGAGGTTCATTGAATTTTAGATTGTTGTACAGTGTTCTTTATCAATACAATATATATCGATATCAATCATACTGAAATCTTCGAAATAGAAAACAATTACAACAAACGTATAATAAAAGAAATGATATACATAATAAAAGATCAAAACACAATGAACGATAGCAGAGATATTATCGATTTTAATGACCTTTATAATAACTTAGTACTATAAAATATATTTTCTGTCAACATTTTTTTTCTAGGTTGGTATGATTGTCAGTGACATCTGTGCCAAATGTGACATCAAAATAATTATTAGTGTTTATTATACGCTTGTCTTTCTGAAGTACAAAAAGTGCATTCGGCGATTTTTACAATGAGTGAAATTATTCAACAAAGAAGTTCCATTAAATTTTGTGTACGGGATCAAATTTCTGGTGCCGAAACGTTTAGAATGTTGCAAAAGGCCTTCGGTGATAACTGTTTGTCGCGAGCAAGTATTTTTGATTCGTACAAATTATTCAAAGATGGTCGAGAACGCGTTGATGACGAACCACGTCCAGAACGGCCATTAACATCAACTGATGATCAACACGTCAATAGAATCAAGCAATTGGTGCTTGAGAATCGACGATTAACAGTTAGAGACCTTACTGGCATCGTTGGAATATCGGAAGTATCAGTGAAAACCATTTTGAAAGATTATTTGGGCCTAAGAAAAGTAAAAGCACGATTTGTTCCAAAATCACTCAATTTTTTCGAAAAACAGCGTCGCGTTGACGTCTGTGAAACAATGCTTTCCGACTATCAAGACAAAATGAAAGGCATCATAACTGGAGATGAGACTTGGATCTACGCTTATGACTCGGAAACAGACGATCAATCGACCGAATATCGTATCAAAGGTGAGCCGAAGCCCAAAAAAACACGTCAAAGCAAGTCAAAAATCAAGGTTACGTTGACAGTTTTCTTCGATTATCGAGGTCGACTGTCAACAAAGAATACTATTTCAGTATTATGCGTCGTTTGCGCAATGCTATTCGTAAAAAGAGGCCAGAATTATGGGCCGACAACTCTTGGTTTTTGCACCACGATAATGCACCGTCGCATACTGCACTAATTCTTCGTGAGTTTTTCGCCAAATTTTCAACCAATATCGTGCCGCAACCACCGTATTCGCCTGATTTAGCTCCGTGTGACTTCTGCCTATTCAGCAAACTCAAACGACTGCTCCGGGGAAACCGTTTTAAGTCAATTGAAGACATTAAACGTCAATCGCTACACGCATTGAAGGCTATTCCTGAAATTGACTTTAACAACTGTTTCGAGAATTGGAAGAAACGTTGGCACAAGTGTATTGGAGCCAGGGGGGATTACTTTGAGGGGGGCGAAATAGATTTGGAAGAATAAATTAACAATTTAAAAATTATGATCAAAGTCTTACTATTTTTTGCCCACAGTAATATATAATAACTGCACGAATTGCTTGTTCACTAGGCCGATTATGTTGACCGTAAAATGGACGAAGTGCTCCATGAACTTCGCGAACAGATTTATTTTTTTCAAAATAAATTTCCACAATTTGGAAGAACTGTTCTGGCGCTGAACGATTCATGATGACTTGCCAAACCTTACTGAAATGTCAACACATTTTGACATTATCAGCTGTTAAACCATAGTTATCGATATCGATAGTTTTCATGCAGCTTAAAAAACACCCATTTTAAGTATAGATACGTATACAATGTGTTTTAATCACAGTAACACATCATGTGTATTATATATTGCTGTATTACCCATAACAATATACTCTACACACCTCATAATTGTAAAATACACAGCAATATGTACACGAAAAATGAAAAAAAGTGTTTACTATTTGTTTCATAAAAATTTGTCTCGTATTTTCCAAAATTTCTCCTCCTTTTCCACGATTCCCTTCCTTCTATCCGTAAACTTAGCTTACACAATGTTCTAATTACTCTAATCTCGAGATACGAAATCTAAAATCGGCTTTAGCGCGAGCGTAATATCCAGAGCACGTAACTCGTGACAGATTTCCTCTTGTAATATCACATAGTCCGGTCTTTACTAGGGGAGTTTATGATAGTTTTATTTCAGCATCCTCCTTACCGCTTTCTCTATTTTGCTACCGCCACTCAAGATTGTTGCAGTTTTGTAATAGGATTAGACGTATTAAAATCAAGTTGGTACAGTTCCTCCGCAGTATCGTGCAAAAAGTTTCGCCGTACTATTTAGCAGTTAACTGAAAACGTTCTGCTTCGTAGAACGAAAATTCGCTGAGTATACGTTAACTGTTACTTCGCAATGTTAGATGCGAGTTTATATATTTTGTCTCCGACGCTTAAGTCGTACGTATTCCGTATTAAGTTCAGTTGTACTCCTATTAAGAAGTTCTCCCCCACGGGAAAACACTAATAAACATATGCAATTTAGGTTGTAATTTAATGTTGGTGGAATAATGAACAAACTGCATATGCAAGTGGTAAATTGTTGAATTCTTGTTATTTCTTGATTAAATTGCATCCATGTTTGTGTTCGTACGTACTAACATGTTTATATAAGCATTGCCCATTTCATCTACTTGTATATTAACAAAAGCATCTCTGATTATATAATGAAGAAAAGGAGAAAATAATTTCAGACATGAAGCGACTAGAAAAGCTACAGATAACATTGTAAGAAGAAAATCTTATTATCCCATGTAACATGAACAATCACTAATTATGGAATTTTGTATTATAACTAACACTGCCAAGTCGATCGAGGTACCATAGCTGTCCGAGTAGAAGTAAATAATCAATATGTAACATAGCATACGTAGATACACAACGTGTTTCAAAAAGAATATACGTATTACAAAGTATTATTTTGTCCAAACTATCGATCGCTGCGCCTCGGCTCGGCTATTGGAGAAACGAATACATAGTCTAGTTTATTCAATAGCCGCTAGATGTCAGTTGTCTTCTGTTTTTCTTAGTAACCGTCATATGTTTAAAATGGCTACTCCGCAGAAGAAATCATTTTGTGTTCTCGAGTTTGCGAAGTGCAATTTCGTGGTTGCAGTACAAAGACGTTTCAGGTTGAGCTACCAAGTTGATCCTCCGAATGGGTGGAACATTCGCAGGTGGTATCGACAGTCTGTAGATACAGGATGTGTATGTAAAGAAAGGAGTCCTGGCCGCCCTGGTGTTTCTGAAGAAAATATTGTACGAATTCAAACTATTTTCCAACGTAATCCTTCAAAATCAACTAATCGTGCCAATCGGGAGTTACAACTGCCTGCAACAACAATTTGGCGCGTTTTGAGACGTCGGTTGGTTACGAAGCCATACAAGTTACAGTTATTATAAGCTCTGCATCCTGATGATAAACGGAAATGTCTGGCATTTTGTAACGAGATTCATGATACTATTGACAATGATAATACTTTCGCACAACGCATCGTGTTCAGTAATGAAGCGACTTTCCATGTTAGTAGTCTGGTAAACAAACACAATGTTCGAATTTGGGGTCTGCAGAACCCACATGCAGCCATTGAACACGTACGAGATTCGCCTAAGACCAATATGTTTTGTGCGATATCCCGATCATCTATTTACGGCCCATTCTTCTTTAATGGAAAGACAGTTAACGGTCAGCAGTATCTCGCTATGTTACAAAACCGGTTGTTTCCGAGGCTGCACGAAGACAACTTCACTTTTCAACAAGACGGGGCACCCCCTCACTGGAGTGGCCGAGTGCGTAAATATCTGAATGAAACTCTACCGAACCGTTGGGTTGATCGTCAAGGAGCTGGCGACTTAGCATGTCTCAGATGGACTCCACAGTCACCGGATTTGACACCCCGTGACTTCTTCATGTGGGGTGTCGTTAAAGACAACGTTTATGTACCACCACTCCCGCAGGTCCTGGAAGAGTCGAAGAATCGGATCCGTACTGCCATAACATCAGTGACGAAGGACATGCTTGCCCGAGTATGGGAGGAATTTGAGTATCGATGTGATAATGTTCGTGTCGCTGACGGAGGACATATTGAACATCTGTAATCTGAACTTGAGAGGTTCGTAAATGTGTGTGTAAAGTTTCATAATCGTACGTCTTAAAATTTAATAAATATATGCATTCGAAATACGTATATTCTTTTTGAAACATCCTATATATAGTACGAGTATATAAAATATTCTGAAACACTTGCTTTTCTGCAAAATATTGTTAAACTGAATGAGCTCGTCTATAAACCTGCAGCATTTTATATGTTTCCAATAGTGTTTCGCTGGGCGATGTTCATCGCGACGAGAAAATATTCTTGTACAAAGAACACCATCGTTCCACATCTAGTATATTTGCATAATTAATCTTGTCTCTAAAGTTACGTAAGTAACTTCTTCTGGGCTTCCGCGCTGGAACCGCGTCACTGGTATAACTGCAGACGTTTCGTACCCACTGGTATGGGACATCTTCAGGGCTACTGTTTGTTGCACTGAACCTGGTGTAAGTCGATGGTGGACGGGTTTATATCTGGGTAATGGGTCATGGGTCAATGGAGCGTTACGGTTGCGGTTGGGTTGTTTAGAGATGCAGGATTTCCAGGCGTTTTGTAGAGGTAGCCATCATCACGGTTAAGGTTATTGGAGTGCTTAGAGATCTCTATAGATTCACGGTATTTGCGACTATAGTAATGGTTCGTACGGGATAGGATCTTGGTAGAATTAAATTGGATATAGTGCCCGGTTTCCAGCCTATGCTCGGCAAGTGCAGAACTAGTTACACGCAGCAACCTAGTACAACGCTCATGCTTTGAAACACGAGTGTCGACTGACCGGTTTGTTTCACCAATATGTACACTGCCGCACGAGCAAAGAATGTACACACCAGGTGATTCTAAAGAAACACGGCATTACAAGATCTTTTGCTGAGATTTCTGCCCTTGGTATGCCTTTTCGACTTCTGCTCAACACACTTCCACATTCGTAGTGTTTTATTATGATATAACCCACGGTGGACTGATTTAATTTATGTTCTGTGGCAATTTCACGGTTGCTTTCATCAGTTTTATAGTACACGATTATAAACGATCGTGTTTCTACACTCAATTCTTTCCCTTTAGGCATTTCTAACCGATTGAACTTCTTCGAAACACAATGTTATCACTATGAGCACCTCACAAAAACTAGCTGTAATTTTGCCAAAATACCCAAGTATAAATACTTAATAGTCTGCAATAACACTACCTTAAAATAAAATCATAACAATCGAAAATTTCCAAGAATTGAGGGATCTAATCTCTTAAGTGCAATTATTCTACGTGGAGTTTTATTAGGGTATTATCATTCACTGTGAATAATAAAGTAATCGCATAATTATTTTTGAATAAGCTTTTGTAGATTTTAATGTTTACTATGAAACTATTTCTTATTACAGAAATAAATTTTATAATCACAACTTTTTCATAGAAACAGTAATGAAACAAGGATGGTCAAATACTTATGAGCGATAGTGTATTTGTCCTATATATTTTACGAATATTTTCGTTGGTTGTTTCCCCAGTTTTCACGTATATTACCTTATTTTGTTTAATTATATTATTTAAATTTTACTACTTAGAAATCTATAATGTAGAAAGTAATAGATAATAAATATAGTAAGCATCTAAAATATTGTATTAGATGCGATACAGTTAATATAAAAATGACTATTAAATATAAATTGATGTAAAACTTGAAAACGGAAATCTAACATTTGTATAAACAATCATGTAATTATTCCTTCCAAAACGATACATTTTGTCGCGATCAATATTCCAAAAATTGTAACCATACAATGACATGTTCTAACATGCCCACCTGGTTGTCTCGTTCCCATTCTACACATCTCTTTTTTCTTTTCTTTTACGGCCATCGCCCCCAATGTTATTTTCCAAAGACATTTTGAACAATCCAGACCGTCACGCAAGTGTAATTCGATTCGATGTATTTCTGTTTTTTTTATACTGCTAGTACGTGACGTTGTGTATAAAGAACAAAATTATTCAGACGAAGTTTCAGTATTCATCGTTATTAAAAAATCGACTACACGAGCAGCATATAACATATGTAAATATTTTTATATTACTATATTGAAACTGTGGATTTCTAAATAATTAAACTACGATCGAAATGAAGCCCTACGTTGTACATACATGAATTATTGCAATATTACTATCGTAATAATTCATTCACAATATTCAAGGGCTTTCGAAACAACTATTGTATTCCTGTGGTTTCCGAACTAGAATTGAACAATATACAATACTTTATGGAATATTCCCAACGGTCTCGTATGTTGAATAAAGGTGTTAAAACAATATACATATATATATATATATATATATATATATATATATATATATATATATATATAATATAACAGTATTTCAAAGATATAAATAATATTTCAAATACTTACAATTATTTGTAAATAATGTATGTTCTTTAAGCTGCATGAGTACTATCGATATCGATAACTATGGTTTAACAGCTGATAATGTCAAACTGTGTACATTTTGGTTCTCAACGGTACGGATCGCTTACGGAGATTGTTTTCGTACGGGTATTTTTCGCCGTAGTTTACCAGGTGCGACACTTTTTATGATGACAACTTAGTTGTCGAAATACGTATACAGAATTTAAAAATTAAAGTGGCAACGGGTTATACGAGGGTAGTTTGACAAGTACGAGGATAGTTTGACAAGTAGTGAGAATGACACATAGGTGGCGCTCTAATTGGTAAAACAAATGCACTGTAATTTAGGTTGCCTATTTATATGTTTACATTCCGATATTTAGATAAATCGGTTGATTAGTTTATTTTTGACAGCTGATTGAAAAAGAAGCAACACGTCGTTTTGTCAAAATGGAAAAAGCAGAGTATCGTTCGGTGATTAAATACTTCGTAATTAAGGGTATGAAAGCTACCGAAATAAAAGATGAGTTACGGGAAACATTAGATGAATCTGCTCCATCATCCGCCACAATAAGTAGATGGGTAAATGAATTTAAACATGGTAGAACAAGCTGTGTTGATGAAGCGCACTCTGGAGCACCCAAAATCGTGACTTCTATAGCTATGATTATAAAAATCCACAACATTATTACGAAAGATCAACGACTCAAAGTGAGAGAGATAGCAGACATGGTAAACATTTCAACAGAACGTGGCGTACGCATTTTAACGAAAGAATTGGACCTTTCCAAGTTTCGGCAAGATGGGTGCCGCGATTGCTTACGACTGATCAAAAGTTAACTCGTTTGAGCATTTCCAATGAATGTTTGGACCTTTATAAGCAGAATTCGGTTGATTTTGGTAGGCGATTTGTTACTTGCGATGAAACTTGGATACACTACAGTACCCCCGAAACTAAACAACAGTCCAAACAATGGTTTGAACCTGGTTCTGCACCTCCAAAGAAAGCGAAAACCACTTTATCGGCAAACAAGGTGATGGCATCAATTTTTTGGGATTCAAAGGGCATTTCGCTCATTGATTACCTTCAGAAAGGTGCCACAATAAACGGACAATATTATGCAGAACTTCTACAAAAATTAAATGTTGAGATTCGTGCTAAACGGCCAGGAATGGCAAAGAAAAAGATTCTGTTTCACCAAGACAACGCTCCCTCGCATACCAGCACAGTTGCGATGTCCAAAATCCACGAGTTGCATTTCCAATTAGTACCGCATGCGCTTTATTCGCCGGATCTAGCCCCTTCCGACTTCCACCTTTTCCCAAAATTGAAAATTGCACTAGGTGGAAGGAAATTTTCGTCTAACGACGAGCGCATCATCTTCGTAAACGAGTATTTTGCAAGCCTTTCGGAATCGCATTTTAGAGATGGTATAAGGGCATTGGAGCACCTCTCTTTTAGGAGAATATATTGAAAAATAAAAATTATTTTGTATTTAAAAAATTCATTTTTCTTTTCCATTCTCACTACTTGTCAAACTACCCTCGTATATTCGAATGTATATATATCTTTTGCTTTCACAAACTGTTTGTTACATACTCATTTAAATACATATACTAAGTTTAATGTGACTCCATTTATAACAGATCAATACACTGACGAAAAGGTTTCCGTCCTTCTAGTAACGACTGCTTTGAAATTTATCACAGAGCATTGTGAACACAGAGCGACTATTGCGTGTTATTTATATGTATGTTTCGATTTCTCCATAGATACAATTCTCATGTGAAGCACATAGATTTATAGCAATTCTCTTTCTCATGATGTCGTTAGTTTTTTTCGGGGGGGCCCGTTTATATAAATTATGAGATCAATAATGTGGCTTTCCTGCGAGATGTCGTTACGTTTCTATTATGGAACAAAGTAATCGTAGGATTTCTTTTCTTAAGTACGTTCTAAGGGTATTTTATATACATCAAAACAAACTGACGGTATAAATAAAAGAAATATTTCTCTTTTGCTTGACGTTCTCTGATTGATCGCGTCTTTTTCATTGCTGCGCAGCTAAACAAAATTCAATACGAATTTTGTTTTTGTTAAGCCAACGTATCTCTCAGACATCGGGGTGAAAAATAAAAAAGGAACGCAGTTACATTTTAATATTATAAAGTCGTTGAAATATGATAATAAATATACTATCTGCTCATTTATGGTTGGTACTGACATATAGATATACAACCAAATATACACGCACTGTGTGAAGCCCACAGTGCGTGTATCGATCATAATTCCAAAATATTTATGTTAACTCTTTCAGCCACGCTTTCTTAGATATTACTTCAGAATAAAAACAATTGCATTTTTAAATTAATTAGCGTTTATTTATAATAAAAAACATATAAAATAAGAAAAAACCATTTGGGCTTTTACAAATTAGGCTGGTTAGTATACTAACCACCGTGGCTCTTTGCGTAACAAATTATTAAGAAAAGTTTAGTATAATATATAAGCAAATTTATTTTCTATGAAAATCTGAAAAACATGTTTTATCTTTTCGTATACAGAGAGGGACTTTACAGGTTTCGCATTGCCATATAGTACGCACCGGACTTTTCTTAGTGCTGCATTTTGCGCATCTTCAAGAAGTGGTTCGCTCTGGCTGATGCGTGCTGCCTTCCAGACGTAATTCTGTTGATACTCCTGGTGTATGCCGCTTTAGTTGTACAGGAGAAGATGCATAGCTATTGTGGGAGCGTTTGGAGCATAATTGGGGGTTCTTCACCTGAGCTGGTGCTAGGATCCCTTCTTCGAAAATTTTTGTTGCTGAGGTGGTCCAGTTCTGGATTATGTTTTTTCTGGAGTTCCATATACACAAAGGAATTTGTGACAGCACAGTTTAAAAAGTGAAAACATATTCGTTGCCATCATTTACGTGATTTTCGGTCTATAGCATAAGTGCTTTTTAATTGGTCGAATTTGTCCACATAGTTCATAGAATTGTTGTATTGTATCATAGCTTCAGGACAAGCTATTTCATTTTTGGCTCCATTGTGTTCACCGCGAGTAACAATACCAGTCTTTCTCGGACCTATGTAGTTTGTAAGCATGAAAACTGATCTTTTGTCTTTCCACTTTAGAAAGGCGATATTTGTGTTACTCACCCTGAATCGTGTTCTCCCCTTTTTATAACTTTGTCTTCTTTTAGTTTAGGTAAATATTCACGATTTTAGTTTACGGTACCACAAGCAAATATGTTATCTTTGTACAAATCTTCTTGTAAGGCATAGCTATTGAAATAATTATCAATAAAGATTTTGTGATTTTTCGATTTCAAATCCGCGCAAAATTGTCAAACAACTTTACCACCGAAATCAGTTTATACTTTGTCACTATCCTTGCCAGTATATATATCGAAATCTAAACAATAGGCGTAGGTGTGATATTCTTTAACTCTATTATATCGCTTGCTACACTTTCTTTTTGCGAATTTTACCTAAAATCCAGGTGCGACATCGTGATTAATTATCTGCTGATGATGACAACTTAGTTGTCAAATGCATATATAAATACGAACATAGATGTGATAAGGCGTTTTATTATATTACCTTTTTCGAGTAATTCGAATGTTCGTTTAACAAACTTTAAATTTAGTTTAACAAGAGCATTTTCCATAATCTTCAGAAATAATAATTTTATTCCAAAAGTGCTATCCATATTGTATATTAATTCGAATTATTTTTAATGATGAAACATTCTAATTTCACTACGTATATATTAATTAACTATCCCGACTTTATCTGCTACGTATATGTTTGCGAAAGTCAGTTGCATGTTGAAAATCTCCATGGTACAACTGAATATGCCCACGACGTAATCAAATTGACGTATTTCATAATAAAGCTCGGCCTAAATGACATTTTAATCACTTGACATCATGCAACACCCCCCGGGATATTATTCAAAGGACAGATGAAGATGACATATTAGGGTTTCCCTGGGGGCAATTCGATAGCATCTGTACTACTTATACCTATAGACATGTAAATAGCTAATCGCTATTATCCACTTACGTTAATGAATCTGTCGATAACATATATTTACTTGTTTTATCGATTGTCTGCTTTAATTGTTGACCTTTGGTGTGCCAGTACAGTACCTGGCAATTGAAATAGAGGGACGGTATTTTTTCAAATTTCTCGGAAATGAAACAAAAAGCACATGTTACTAATGCGAAATGTTTTACAGAAAATATTACATAAATATTTTGTTAATCCTCATTTGCTTTTAACACTCGGCGTATACCACCGGTGGTTCACAGGCATCGCTCTCATCCGGCGGCGTGTACCACCGGTGGTTCGCATATGTTTCTAATTATATTATATTTAAAACAGTATACTTTAAATTCGATATCTGGGAATAGGCTAGACGATAATATACGAGGGAGCGTTTTTATATTCGCGGAATGAGCGGGTTGTAGAGGGGTGAGTAGGCGAATTGGGGGCGTGGCCTGTGCAGCGACTCATGATTAGTATAAATACGAAGTTTCATTGTTATTAGACAGTTAGTCTTTGAGCTATCGTCAACCAAGTAACATAATCAGGAGCGAAAAGTGAAATATGGAAAAAATCGAATATTGTGCCGTTATAAAGTTCCTTACCAGGCATGGAAAATCAGTCGCGACCATAATAAATGAGATGTCATTGGTTTACGGCGACTCTTGTCCAGGAAAAACCATGGTGTACAAGTGGCATAGTTTATTTAAACAAGGAAGGGAATCCCTTGAAGACAACCCGAGGCCGGGCAGGAGCATTGAGGTGACCACGCCAGCACTTATCCAAAAAGTTGAACAAATTGTACTCGAAGATGCTCGACTAAAGAAGAAACAACTCGCAGAAATGGTTGGAGTATTCGATACAACAATTTTTAAAATCCTACACGATCATCTCGGCATGTCTAAGGTCAGCGCAAGATGGGTGCCGAGAATGCTCACGCCGCCGCAAAAACAACAGCTCGTAGAGTGTTCGCGTGCATTTTTGGACCTCTGTAATGAAGACAAGGATGGTGTATTGAGTGGAATTGTTAATGGAGACGAAACTTGGGTTCATCATTATGAACCTGAGTCCAAACAAGACTCCATGCAGTGGCATAAAAAGGGCACAGCACCTCCCAAGAAATTTAAAGTGTCACAATCAGCTGGGAAACTCATGGCAACGGTATTTTGGGACTCGGAAGGAATATTGTTGATTGATTATAAAGATAAAGGTGTTTCTATAACCGGAGAATATTACGCTTCAATATTAGAGCGACTAAAAGAAGCCATTAAAGAGAAAAGACGGGGAAAATTGACAAAAGGTGTTCTGCTTTTGCACGACAACGCGCCCGTCCACAAGAGCCGCGTTGAGTTAGCTGCCCTGCATAAGGTGGGCTTCGAAATTGTGAATCACCCACCCTACAGCCCAGACCTGGCCCCGAGTGATTATTACCTGTTTCCGAAAATGAAAAAAGAGCTGCGGGGTAAAAAATTTACTGCCGATGATGAAGTCAAGGAGGCAGTTTCGGCGTATTTTGCAGATAAAGAGAAATCATTTTTTTATGAGGGTATAAATAAATTAATTGAAAGATGTGAAAAATGTATCCGTCTTGCAGGTGAATATATTGAAAAAAAAATAATTTGGTTTTTTTATTTCCACCCCTTGTCCCCCATTCCGCGAATATAAAAACGCTCCCTCATATACTGGGAATTGAAAAAAAAGTCTTTCACAGTTGTTTTTATTATAATAACGGGTTAATCACTAAGGCTGATATACATATTCCCCTTTCCACATTAACTTTTGCAATTCTGAATTACAGAATTATAAAAGTTAATGTGGAAAGGGGTTATATACCTATCAATCCCAGTGATTAAGTTAATCAACCACAGGCTCCATCAAATACAACATAATAACGGGTGTTTTTTTAAGAGCTTGAGAACTTTAAATGATAATACAACACAGAAATATTGTTGGAATGAAATTTTTTTTATTATAATCTGGTAGATAATTTCATGGCATTTATTTTTTAAATATGATTTCCGGCATATGTCCGCCGCGGCTACGAGTTACATGGTCCATTCGATTAGTCCACTTTTTGACTACCTTTTCCAATAAATCTGGCCGTATGGCATCAATGGTGGCGTGAATATTGGCTTCCAATGCTTCGAAAATTGCTGGTTTGCCGGCATAAGCCAATGACTTAACATAGCCCCATAAAAATTCGCACGAACGAGCCAGTAAACAAGACCATTTCTGCAAATAAAGTTGTCACCAAATTAATTTTGCAATAAATCGATTGATAAGCGCGCTGTATGGCAAGTTGCGCCGTCTTTTTGCCACCAAATGTCGTCGATGTTTAGCTGATTAATTTTTGGAAACAAAAATTCAGTCGGCATGGCTCTATAGCGCTCGCCATTCACCGTAATGGCAGCTCCTTTCTCATTTCGAAAGAAATAAGGACCGATGATGCCGCCAGCGTGTAAACCGCACCAAACAGTCAATTTTAATGAATGTAATGGTGATTCGTTATCAGCTTGAAGATTGTCTGCGCTCCAAATACAGTAATTTTGCTTATTGACGTAGCTATTTAACCAGAAATGAGCTTCATCACTAAACACAATACTTTGACAAATATGCTCATCTTCGGCTAGGTTCAAATGAGCCCAATCTGCAAAAATGCGATACAAACGATGGTCGTTCAGCTTCAATTCTTGCACGAGCTGTATTTTATAGGCACGTAAGCCAAGATCCTTACGTAAAATTTTCCACGTAGTCGAAGGACAAAAGTCAACAAGTTGAGAACGACGACGAATCGACATTTCGGCGTCTTCTTCAATACTTCGCGCTACAGCAGTAATATTCTCTTCGGTACGCACATTTCTTTGTCTTGCTGATGGTTTTGAATCGAGAAGAGTAAAGTTAGTGCGAAAATGATCAATAACTGCACAAATTGCTTGCTCACTAGGCCGATTATGTTGACTGTAAAATGGACAAAGTGCTCTATGAACTTCGCGAACAGATTTATTTTTTTTCAAAGTAAATTTACAAAATTTTGAAGCGCTGTCCTGGCGTTAAACGATTTATGATGACTTGCCAAACATTACTGAACAGAAATGTCAACACGGTTTGACATTATCAGCTGTCAAACTAAAGTTATCGATATCGATAGTTCTCATGCAGCTTAAAAAACAACCATCATATTCCAAATAAAAGTATTATAAAATATTTTAATTTTGATATTGTTAAATTTTTAACACAATCACGGTCTTTTCAGTCTTTTGAAATGGATTTTTTACAAAACTATTGTTAATTTGCTAGTAAGATTACGGGACTGTAAACTGTCACTTTGAGATTTCCTAGTTTGGGAATCATAATGATTTAGGAAATTTTACTGTTGTCTAAAAAGTAGTTGATGCTAAGTAGAGCTATAAATATGTATATTATTAGGTTTAAGCATTTCTCAGATATACATTTTTCTGATAGTTCTTGCAGTACTTTTCCTGTAATGAGATGAACGTAATCTGCTTTTTTCTTCAACCAAAATATTTTCCATTATTAAACTCAAAATTGATCTAATGTACGTGTCGATATACACTCGTTTATTTATATACTCTTATTAAGAATCCATTTATTTTCAATTACTAGCTACGCCCATAAATTTAAGTGACACAACTTGAATACGTATATATAGAAAATTGCCTTCAAGTAACAAGCATTACGTTGGCGTGAAGAGGGTTTGCCACGTATTGAATAAGTAATTGTTGAACACCTACGGTATGTAGCACTAGCCATGTAAAGAACCGACCGTCCAAATGTTATTTTGTCCTAAATTAAATATTTATTTCACCTTGTTTTGCCTTGAATGCGAGTGATAAATAGTGACGGCCCGCTCTGTCCCCAGGATTTCGTAATAAATCCTGCTTTGTGCTTTTCCATTATACCGTGTTCAATATGGTTCCGTTTGCAGGTCTGGGACGTGTCACCTATCCATCATTTAATTCAAAAATACCGCCGTCGCAGATTAGCTATATTTAACCTTAAATCTATGTTGAATGGAAGTAATTGCCTTTACGACTTTACAGATATTCTATTTTCTTTATATTCACTCTAGAAATAACATTATAATTAATTTTGTTCAATTGTTTAATTCTTTTTTTTTAACGGTAACTATAACCAATATAATTACATCAATTAGTTATATCTTGAATGCAATATGTTTCAATTTGGCCCTTTAAATTCTTTATTTAAATACGTATAATGGAAAAACCATTTTTTATATATATACTTTCTTCATTTTGGCTTCCGAACTGGAACCTCGTCTTCGACAATTCTAGTACCGATGTGTCGTCACTACTTGTGACTATGGGACATCTTTAGGGCTTGACAGTCGCGCTGAGACTAGTGTAAGTCTGTGGTGAATGGGTTTATATAGGGATGTTGGTCGCAGGTTAAAGGAACGTTATTGTTGAGAAGTTTGTAGAAACAGAACTGCCGGGCGTTATGTAGGGGATAATTTAATTCGACTAAAACCCTGTCCCCTATTAGTCATTACTATGGCCGAAAAATTTTTGAATCTGTAAAGATCTCTAAACAACCCATAACCTAAGCCGTGATGATGATTATCCCCTACACAATGCAACTGGCAATCCGGTATTTCTAAAGTTTTTAACCGTAACCGTAACGCTCCTTTAACCACAGACTTACACCAGTTTCAGCGCGACTTTTAAGCTCTGAATTTGTCCCATACAAGTGGTGACGAAACGTCGGTACTAGTATTGTCGCAGGCGCGATACCAGCCTAGAAGCCAAGATGAAGAAAGTGTTGACAACGACCGCGGAAGCCTACGAGCCAGATCATTTTTTATTTAATTTGGTAAAATATTGAGCAGTATACAAGGTATGGCAATTAAATCACGAGACGCGCTCCTTACAACGCGAAGCCGCATCGGGCGAAGCAACAATGAAGGTATTTAGGGGAACCTATGGTATTAAGAATCCTCAGACGACTTCTAATCAACAAAACGAACAATAATAAGATTTGCAGGGTTCAAAGGAAAGTATAGACGTAATTAACGATACAAAAAGATGGAGACCTGCTAGTCTGGACTAATTTATTATAAAACAAAAAAACCTTAAGAGATAAAGCATATAGAGGCAATAGAAATTTAATACTGCAAGGGGGACAAATGAATATCGAATAATAAAGGTACCTTTAAAGCGCTAGTAAATTATTGATACTAGTCAAACTAATCTTTGTCGATCAATTACAGTATTAGTATTAGAAAATATATTAATATAATAATAAATAAAATAATTTTCATATATAACCCCAGATATGCGTATATTAGGTTCCAATTGAAGTGTTACGAGCACGTAACACTGCAAAAGCAATCGCAGAAATTATTCTAAATGTACTTGAATAATCGAAAATCAATAAAAACTCAAAACTCAAATGTAAGAGGGCGAGTAAAAACAACGATATTTCTACAAAATTATTCTATTAAATCTGCAAAGGTACTAACTATTAACAAAAATCTAAGCATAAATGTTTTCACAAGGCTTGTATATCCAAGGATATAAATATAAGTATATAGGAAAAAGGAAATATTGAAATCGATAATGCACGATTTAAATGTAGAAGTGAAATACAAAGTTAAGAATTGAAATTACTAAAGTGAATATAAACTACTGTACCAACTTACGGGAATTCACTAGATTAATTCGTAGAAGAAAAGTACATATAATATACAGATCTGGCTTTATTACACCAAAATCGGGAGGTTGTTTTGGGTGGCGATTGTTTTCGGTCCTTTTTAGAGCTATGAAAATAGTTCTTATATATGTACGTGGTCTAATTCTCCGGAGGGAAAGGAGATAACCCATCTCAACAGACAGAAAAAGAAATATGATGGAAATTAATATTCACAAATGAAGCAAGTGAAAAAAAACTTTTACCTTGCGATGGTTTTCTCTTTATTGTCTTTTATGTTTGCAGAAGAAAAAGAACGCAAAGTTCAGTTCCTCCAACGCAGTAAGGTAAATTCAATTCTTATTCCCCGCATCAGGAAAAGCTTAATTACTAACACTAAAAAGTAATGCCTCTAATATCGAATTATTCAGAATTGTACGCTTTCAAAATGCAGATCTCCGTGGGCCGCGAGATCTTTTTCCAAAGTTCGGCGTATAGAAAAAAAACTTGTATAAAAAAGACGTACGAAAGGCAATGCAAATATATGAAGCTTTTCATGCACGGTACGGACATACGACTGATTTAATAAAGGTGTTCGCACCTAAAGTATCTGCAAATATCAGAGACATGTATAGTCAAGAGGATGCTACCCAATATGCTCCTTTAATAACAAAC
The DNA here is from genome assembly GCA_031893035.1 of Dermolepida albohirtum. Classification (NCBI taxonomy): domain Eukaryota; kingdom Metazoa; phylum Arthropoda; class Insecta; order Coleoptera; family Scarabaeidae; genus Dermolepida; species Dermolepida albohirtum. Next base: position 96,978 of record JAVIWB010001182.1, on the reverse strand, counting down.
GATTTCTTCATCAAAATCCGATGGTCTTCCTGAACGTCGCGAATCTTTTATGTCGAAATGGTCCTCGTTTCCTTGCTATACACACTCTCCCCAATTACGTTTTCTTCATCAACGGCATAAAATGTTCTAGCGATCTTCGTTGCTTTAACGCCTTTCCTGACCTTGAGGAAATCGGAAATTTTTATTTTTGTCTGCTTAGAATTCCATTTTCTTTTGTCAATAAATAAAACAATGTTTCCACAAATTCAAAACTATTGAATTGAACAATAATACGACGTCAAGATGACTTTGATATGTACATAATAAGATTTTTTTTTCAAAGAACACAGAACATTCATCGTAAAACTTAAAAACCTAAAAAACATCGTGCAATAGATCAACACAAACTTACTTTGAATTAAATTTTCTTACATTCGGAGCTTTCAAGTTTGCAGTTTTCGCAATCGAAATAATAATGTGGATTTAAAACCATGTTGAAGGACCTACATCAAATAAATGTTCTTAAAACATTCGTTTTGTATGGTATTTAAGTATGCACACTAAGACACACTCCGAGTTCCAGCATTTGCTTGCACAATTTAAAGTTCACTTAAGATACTTTCTGAGGGTTTAATGGAACGTGCCGGATATTTACAGAGGACTCGAGCGCTCCTGAATAGAGATGAAAGAAAGCGACAAACCGACCGTTTCTCTGACAAACACATTCACCAACATAACATTACATAACATACACAGATAGACGACGGACATACACGTACAGTACCGTTCGCACTCTGGCATTTTGTTTGTCTCCTAAATTAAAATAATTTGTTCCGTGTTTTCGGTTCCTTTGTAAACACGATGACGAAAACAAAAGAATAAATACATGTGCACGCCGTGGGGTTGGCAAATCTAGTGTCGGAATTTTCTTCAAAATACCGGGCGTTTTTAACGAATTCGTGAAAGAAATGGTTGGGTAGGTGTTCTCTCTTTCACTCAGTTCTTAAGATTGGTTTCCTCTGTCCGTAAATGTAATTACGTTTTATTTACTCACAACAAATTAGTGTAATTTATTCAATTAAATGAAACTCATACATATGGTAATTAGAACTTATATAGTAATGTTAACTTAAGTAAAATTCCAATGTAGACTTTTATAGATGACATAAAACATTAAATTATCATCAAGTTATAATTTGTCTCTATACTATATCCTGCTTTTTGAAGAATCACTAAAAGCGACTGAATTATTGTCAACTGGTACAATATAAACAAAGTACATAATTATAACAATTTTGTTTATTTAAATACAACAATTATATATATATATATATATATATATAATCCAAATCAATAAAATTCGTCGGGTATTCGGTCAACTGTTAAGAAAATGAAAAAATGAAAAAAACCAATCATTTGTTTTATCCTCTATATTTCGCTATAAATTTATAGCTTCCTCAGGAGTTCTAAAAAACAATAACATGTACAATATCTTAATCGTGCTCCTAATTATTATCTTTTTCTTACAAAAACTAGATTAATTTAAAAAATTCTTTAAAAATCATTAAAATGTGGTTTGTTAAAAGGAATCATTCTATTATTAATAACACCCTATCAACTACATATGTTTCACCGAATACACGGATCGTCAGGTTGATTTGTGTTATTAATGAACGATTCCTTCATAGCGTTTATCATATCATTTCGATACAGAAAATAATGAGTAATATCATATCTCCCTCTCTCAACCAATACATAAATGTATTGACCGACAAAGCGAGAACGCTTCTATCTCACAATATCGATAAACTAGGTTTCCAGTGTGTAATAGACAGAAACTTGCGTGCTAGGCTTTATGCCAATTAAAGAATGTTAAAAGGAATCATTCTATTATTAGTAACACCCTATCAACTACATATGTTTCACCAAATACACGGATCGTCAGGTTGATTTGTGTTATTAATGAACGATTCCTTCATAGCGTTTATCATATCATTTCGATACAGAAAATAATGAGTAATATCATATCTCCCTCTCTCAACCAATACATAAATGTATTGACCGACAAAGCGAGAACGCTTCTATCTCACAATATCGATAAACTAGGTTTCCAGTGTGTAATAGACAGAAACTTGCGTGCTAGGCTTTATTCCAATTAAAGAATGTTAAAAGGAATCATTCTATTATTAATAACACCCTATCAACTACATATGTTTCACCGAATACACGGATCGTCAGGTTGATTTGTGTTATTAATGAACGATTCCTTCATAGCGTTTATCATATCATTTCGATACAGAAAATAATGAGTAATATCATATCTCCCTCTCTCTGATATGATAAACGCTATGAAGGAATCGTGCATTAATAACACAAATCAACCTGACGATCCGTGTATTCGGTGAAACATATGTAGTTGATAGGGTGTTATTAATAATAGAATGATTCCTTCTAACATTCTTTAATTGGCATAAAGCCTAGCACGCAAGTTTCTGTCTATTACACACTGGAAACCTAGTTTATCGATATTGTGAGATAGAAGCGTTCTCGCTTTGTCGGTCAATACATTTATGTATTGGTTGAGAGAGGGAGATATGATATTACTCAAAATGTGGTTTGTCATACTAAATACTAATAAATAAAGTTATAAACTATTGTATTAGCGTCAGTGGTAAGTAAAGGTCAAAGCATGTTACACAAATAATTTACATTTGAAACTAAATCATTTTACGTGTGAAATTCTAAAAAAGGCAGAACCTTTTTTTTCTTTTTTTCTCCGAAAAATGCTAGATTTTAAAAGAACTGATATACGAGGTGCATAACAAAAACAAAAAATATATGAATGTGGTAAAAAATTGATCCGTGTGACACTGACTTTCATTACATTAAATTGCAATATATAGTACTTTACTGGTTGATATCAGATTTATAATTTATGGTGTTTGGATTTTTACAGATGTGTGCCATTTCCAAGAATATTCTTTTCTTGTAGTTGTTTTCTGTTTCTAAAATGACGGGATTGTTAAAATCAAAATTGTGATCTTTATTTTTGACATGTGTGGCCAAGGCACACGAGTTCTTACCTAGTTTGCAATCACTTATGTGCTGAGTCACCCTTTGTTTTATTGATTGTGATGTGTGACCCATGTAACATCCAGAGCAGTCTTTGCAAGATAGTCTATACACCACATTCGACTTTGACCACAAGGGAATTTTATCTTTGACTTTTGTGAAGATATCTTTAATTTTTTTTAACATTGTATTTCACTATTGTGCCAGAGATATTGGTGCTGCTTAATATTTTAATTAACTGATTAGTCAATGGCTCAACATATGGTAACTTTTTGTATTTACTTTCTGAATGTATAGTGTAAATTGCTAGAGTATACACTTAAGTTTCAGGGAATAAATTTCCACTTGGATCACTCTCTGCAATATTGTCCGTTTCGGCGAATCCTGCGAATGTTCCAACTGTAGTCGCCCGCCATGTGAGGATCCCATCTTCCTTGGTACCAATCCTTCATCATCAGTTTTTAAATATTGATGAAATCTTTCGCCCTGTTCATCGCATACAGCAACTAAATTTTCGGGAAATCTGTCAAGTCGACTATGTGGGAAATGAATTTTTTTTGCTCATATTACAGCCTAGATTGTTGAAATTTTCAAGCATCGTTTGCACTAAATCTTTGTTATTGCACGCTTTTTTGTTCCCAAGAAAATTGTTGGTAAGTATTGTGAATAAAATCTAGGCCTCTTTATCAATTTTATTCATAGTGTTGAAATTTGTTGCACTTATTAAAATTTTATTTTGCAGTCTATCGAATACACCGACTTTAATTGTTTCGTAACTAAATTGTGACAATTTTTCTCGTACGTACTGGAAACAATCGCCTTCAAAATCTAAAGCTTTAACATATTACTTCATAAAACCTAGTTTGATATGGAAAGGTTGAAAAATGTTTTTTTCTCTGTCCACTTATGGTTGACTTATAACATTATTTTCTCCAATGTTTAAGGAGATTTCTAGAAAGTTAAAGTTTCTGTCTCCAGTGTTGGCTTCTTGCGGGAACTCTGTGTATCCTCTTTGAAATCCTAGTAAAAAATTTATCATTTTAAAATCCACATGATTCAGTCATGGTCTGCATGTTTTAGTAACTTCAAATCCTTTTCAATGTCTTCATACGAGGGAGCGTTTTTATATTCGCGGAATGAGCGGGTTGTAGAGGGGTGAGTATGCGCATTGGGGCCGTGGCCTGTGCAGCGACTCATGATTAGTATAAATACGAAGTTTCATTGTTATTAGACAGTTAGTCTTTGAGCTATCGTCAACCAAGTAACATAATCAGGAGTGAAAAGTGAAATATGGAAAAAATTGAATATCGTGCCGTTATAAAGTTCCTTACCAGGCAAGGAAAATCAGTCGCGACCATAATGAATGAGATGTCATTGGTTTACGGCGACTCTTGTCCAGGAAAAACCATGGTGTACAAGTGGCATAGATTATTTAAACAAGGAAGGGAATCCCTTGAAGACGACCCGAGGCCGGGCAGGAGCATTGAGGTGACCACGCCAGCACTTATCCAAAAAGTTGAACAAATTGTACTCGAAGATGCTCGACTAAAGAAGAAACAACTCGCAGAAATGGTTGGAGTATCCGATACAACAATTTTTAAAATCCTACACGATCATCTCGGCATGTCTAAGGTCAGCGAAAGATGGGTGCCGAGAATGCTCACGCCGCCGCAAAAACAACAGCGCGTAGAGTGTTCGCCTGCATTTTTGGACCTCTGCAATGAAGACGAGGATGGTGTATTGAGTGGAATTGTTACTGGAGACGAAACTTGGGTTCATCATTATGAACCTGAGTCCAAACAAGACTCCATACAGTGGCATAAAAAGGGCACAGCACCTCCCAAGAAATTTAAAGTGTCACAATCAGCTGGGAAACTCATGGCAACGGTATTTTGGGACTCGGAAGGAATATTGTTGATTGATTATAAAGATAAAGGTGTTTCTATAACCGGAGAATATTACGCTTCAATATTAGAGCGACTAAAAGAAGCCATTAAAGAGAAAAGACGGGGAAAATTGACAAAAGGTGTTCTGCTTTTGCACGACAACGCGCCCGTCCACAAGAGCCGCGTTGCGTTAGCTGCCCTGCAGGTGGGCTTCGAAATTGTGAATCACCCACCCTACAGCCCAGACCTGGCCCCGAGTGATTATTACCTGTTTCCGAAAATGAAAAAAGAGCTGCGGGTAAAAAATTTACTGCCGATGATGAAGTCAAGGAGGCAGTTTCGGCGTATTTTGCAGATAAAGAGAAATCATTTTTTTATGAGGGTATAGATAAATTAATTGAAAGATGTGCAGGTGAATATATTGAAAAAGAAAAATAATTTGGTTTTTTTATTTCCACCCCTTGTCCCCCATTCCGCGAATATAAAAACGCTCCCTCGTATGTTTCCCTTAAGTGGACTGAATAACCAACAGCAATTAGACCATTCACACTCCCATCGTGTAGTAAAACGCTTGATACTTGCAGTTTTGATTTATAAATAGTTGTTGTGAACTTAGTAGTACGATATTATTGAGGCAGAGTTATCAATTACATTCACATTATGCTAACGACTTGAATGTATTTGGATTTTTTTTCAATTCGAACAATTTATACATTTAAATTTATTAATGACACTCAAACGAGCAAAACGGAAAACTGCTATAGAGAACAAACCTGACATAATAGGGTGAAGTGGATTTTATGTTTGAAATTACCGTACGAAACAGTTAAAACAGGTGCCAGATTACAATCAGAAAAAAAAAAAATTTAATTGTAATACATCTCGACAATTTTGTAGCAACTTATACACTCCGCGCAACATGAATAGGACCAACTGCATGTATGACATTTGTAGTTGGTATAAACATGGTAGCGCGCTGGAATTGTTATTTTCGAAAATAAGAGGGTTGATAAAAAGATGTATGTAGGTACCAAATATAATTTTTGTAAAAGTCAGTGCAAATGTACGTTACTAATGACAATAAGTAGAGTAATTAAACGCCACTTGAATACGACCAATCTACAAAATAAAAGATTCGTTTGCAATAACAAAATACTTTATTGTTCAATAATGAGTACTTTTGCCATTATTTCTTATAACCTCAAATAGTCGGGATGGAATGGAATTATACAGGGTTCTCAAGTAGTCAACGGGAAGTTCCGCCCAACTTCGTTTCAGCGCCTGCTCTAGTTCGTCAGCGCAAATGAATTGGGTAGCATTGGAGTACAATTTACGCGACAACCATCCCCAAACATTTTCTATGATGTTCAGGTCGGGGGAGAGCGATGGCCAATCGAGAACCTCCATGCCTTGTTCTTGAAACCAGCGTCGAACAATGCGCGCGGTGTGAATACTGGCATTATCCTGTTGGAAAATAAATGGCCCACCTGCCATAACGTTGGAAAATTTGTCTTTCACCTGTTGCAGCAGCTGGACGTACTTTTCCGAATTCTGTCTGCCCTTCACTATTAGTAAATCAACAGGTCCGTTATAGGAAACAGCTCCCCATACTATGACTGAACCAACATCGGCTCGCCTTCGTGACTGAATCACTTCATCTTTACGTAAATCGTGGAAATAATAAGGAAACCCATCCGGGCCATCTAAATTAAACTTCTTCTCGTCACTGAAAATAACAGTTTGCCATTCTCTTGTCCACCCCATTTTTGCTCGAGCAAACTGAAGACGTGCAGTGCGCTGAAATTCCCTTAAAGGAGGCCGTCGTTTAATTTTCAAACGTTTTAAATTCGGACAGGTCTTCAGTAACTTCTGTACAGTTCTTACCGATGCATTCGTTCCAACGTTATTCGCGATTTGTCTTGCCGTTAATGCCGAATTCGATGCTTCGCGTAATATGGCTCGACGTTCTCTCTTAGTTGTAACGGATGTTGTTCGCCCTTTAAAACGTTTTCCATAATTCTCGGGATCCCTAATAAAATTGTTCACAACCTGGTGTGATCGACTTATTTTCTTTGTAGTAGCCCTTGAGGAATACCCTTCTTGATGAAACGCTTTAATTTTTCCAATTTCTTCCATACTTAAGCACTTCTGTCGTCCCATCGTTGCACAATACCCTTAATTACAGATGTTTGTTTATCCGGATACACGTTGTAACTCGACACTCATCCGGTAGCTTACTATTAAATACTGGTCGTATCCAACCGGCGCGGTGCATTTTATATGTATGTGGTACTTACGTCACCCAATGCATACCGTTAGGCACTATTGCGCAATAATGCGTATTATTTGCCATATCATACCATTACAAACTTGCATTGTATTTTTAGTAAATGAATTGTTTTTCAAACCACCGAAAGCTTGCAACAAGTCGGGTGGTCCTATTCATGTTGCGCGGAGTGTACAATATGTAATAGAGTTCCCAACAATTTAGTTTACCTTAATTTTAGATTCTCATTTCAATTCTCTATCCAATGTTTATTTCATTTTCAATCCTACAGTACGGAATATCCACTTATTTATGGAAGATTTCATTCAACCGTCCATGTCTCCATTAAAACCTGAAGCAACCTCTAATTTTGAACGGAGCGCTTCTATAAATAAGCAAATATGTGTTAAACGCGAAAATATTGTACGTAATGTATGCACGACAACACGAATTAATGTAGTTTCGGGATTAAAAGCGCCAGTTGTAAACCTATTCAAACTATCTAGTGACTAACTAACTGAGTGAACCGTATCTCATTCCGCAAATGTGATCCCAGAACAGGTTTTGACAGATCCGCACACACGGCACGACCACTAACACATCCGCACGTGCACACACATACATATCGTAACTCAAACACGCCATTCAGAGGGCATGCATTCGACACAGCAGGGGTGCACAATAGACGCCGGGAACAATAATGGTATTAGCAAATAACTAAAATAAACATGTCAACTGTTGGAAGCATTAGTTGTATTTCAGTAGCGAGTTAAAACGTTCGACGATTTACATAGTATGAACCAGATCGGGGAGTCGGAACAATCAGTGCGTTATGTAATGTTGCTTTGTGGATTAAATTTTGATTTAACCTGCGTACATGGGCGCTGCTTGTTTCTGAAATAATAGCTGCTGTTGTTCGGCTAGGGTTTTTACTGAAAAGAGATCCCGAAGCTTTCGAATAGATGTGATATTGTGCGGTATTACTAGGTTTGTTACAGCATTTAATCAATAAGTGAAATAAATGAAAAAATAACATAAATCGATTGCTATTTAAACCTTTCCTAATTTAGAATTTTGTTTTCCGTACAAGAAAAATACTGGAAGATCGGTTAACTTTTATATTCACTTGCGTATTTTCCACCCAATCTTCAGTTGCTGTAGAAGTAGTAAAGTAAGTGCTCCTGTTTCGCCTGTGCTCAATTCAACATTTTCCTTTTCAAAATATATGCAATTTCTGCCTTCGACTTTCTTCTCTTGTTTTCACATCCTTTTCCAAATTCCAAATCACTTTCACCTCTCTTTTCTCGTTCATACTAACTATTGGAGATGTTGCGAAAGTCATGCAGCATTTTTGGAATAAATTGCGCCAACTTTTGTTTCAAAATACTAGCACCACTAGCCATATGCCAACTGACAGTTCTAATTTCATTTTGAAAGAAAATTACGTGAGTTCGCTGTGTGATTTTATAAGAAGCTGAAAATAGAGTAATGAAGAAGAGTAATTGTTAAAATCTCCCACCGATTATGTCTCACGTAGAGAAACTGCATAGGATATTGCCTTCTTACAAAAAGGTCTGTACTGCATGAACCATATGTGGTAGTGCGCTGTCGTGCATATTTAGTATACCAGATGTGCACGCTGCCAAATACAGGGAAGTACTACTGGACGTAGTACATACTTCGTCTATATAAGGGCGGCCTCTCATTATCTACCCTATACGCACTAGACGTGTATGCCCATCATATGCAATAGCACCACATATCATTATGCCCTGACGCCAGTGGATAGAGCGTGGTTGAATATACGCTTCGATTAAGCGCTCATCAAGATTCGTGTGTCTCTTACAATCAGCTTAAATTGTAATTCGCGAGAAAACAAGACATGACCGATGTCTAGCATTGCTCTTTTTGCTCCGCACACGATGGTGTTCCGATGTTAATAGAATGTGTTCTAATGTACGACGCCTTCGCAATCCACTATCAACTAAACGCCCCTGTACAGTTGTCTCCACGGGTCATACTTTTTTCAATTGTCGGGGACGGGTGTGTGACGCATTCGCAGCTTCCTCAAGCTTCGTAGCAATGAAGAGGCGCCCTGAACGAGTCCGTGCGTTCTGTAGTCCATTAAAATTTCACTTTCGCCACGTCCGGTGGATAGTACTTAGCGATGTATTTTCATGCGCTGCGAAGTATCTTGGACGGACAAATACGTTAAATGTATATTTTGAACTTAGGTAGCATTAGCGACCTTCCACTGCACACATAGCATGTATATTGTCTGGCTTGTGAAAGTACTCTAACATCTGGCGATGCAAACAAAGTGCTGCCTCTTGATAGTAGCAGGCGTCCTTACAAGATATCTCTCCCCGTTACGGCAACGGTTAGATGAGACACTCACGATTTATGAAAAAAATTCTAAATTTTTACTATATTTATTTAACAAAATGATATGTTATTGTAATAGAGTAAACGATTAAATATAAAACACTGAAGTATTAGAGAAACAAAAACTTTAATAAAAAAAAGTATATTAAATTGTAAAAATAAAACAACGGTAAAATAAAATGTTAAACAAAAACAAATGTATTCTAATACTTTGGATGGCCTCCTTTTGATGCTATTATAGGCTGTAAATGTCTTCGGATGCTTTCTACTAAGTTTATGAGTAATCCAGGGCCAATTTCTTGCCAGGAATCCTCTAATATTTAAAATGATTATTCTTTGTGAATGGTATGAAAATGTTCTCAAATTCTCAAATGTATTTAAACCCGGCGATTGAGACGGCCATTTCAATAACTATACATATCTCTTACTTGTCTTGGCAGTATGTTTCGGATCGTTGCGCTGTTAGAAAAGAACACAAATTGTCTGCAATGGCTACACTTCCCGCACTATACTCGTACGCTATATTTGAGTTCCCTCAATTGCGTTTGCCAGTGTCTGTAATGCTTCGAATGCTACCGCTAGAGCACGCCACCATCGCATACTAGCAAGATTTTGTTATAAGTTTAGCACTTAACCTCCAACGAGGAAGAGCATTTGTTGATTGAGTAAACAATATAATGAAACTGATTCTAAGGGCAAAAGCCCGGGCATTTGAGTGAGTTTTAAGCATGGCGTAATGAAATCAATCCGTAGAACGAGTACAGAACTTGAACTACTGCAAGCAACTGTTTGGTGGTGTGTTCAGGTGCCGATTAATGTACAAAACTTACCACTAACAACAAGGTAAAGCGCATATAGTTTTGTGACCGTAAGCTAGGAAACATGAAAAATGGATTGTGTCTGCCTCGTGATACTGACGAAGCACCTAAGTAAAGTAATAATTCTTTTCTATGTGCGTATTTTCGAAGCTCCTAAATAGTAAGATCAACATACGCAGCACATAGAAGCTACAAAATCCTCATGTAATACAAGAACATGAGACGAACAGCCTGAAAGTGAATATATTCTGTGCTATATCGTTAACAAAGATTTATAGATCTTTCTTTTTTGATGAAGACACGATAACAGAATAACATATCTTAGAATGTTGCATTCTACAAAACTGGCTTGTTCCCCACAAGAGATTTTCCTGAATTAATCGCTACCTCAACTATGAATAGATCCCATGAGAAATGAAGCTTAATGATGCTCCTCTTGTCCCATACCTTGTTATTTTGTGCTGTGGAGATTCTTGAAAGGTGCAATTTAGGTAGCACATATTCCCATAAATCTGAATGTCCAAAGAAACCGTGTCACAGGTACATTGAACTTTGTGACAGAACACATTCATCACCGAGTGTGAGATGAATTTAGCTCGCGCCTAGATGTTTCAATTGAACATCGAATGTAAGTTACAGAATTTAAATACAACACATATTTCAGAAAATATAGCCTTTTGAAATCGTGTCCACCTATTTAAATCACCCTGTATATATTTTTAGCGACTGAAGAGAGACAAATCTTGTATTTATAAATAATAAAAGTAAATACCAATAATAATTACTCCCTATTATTTAGTATTTCAAATGGACTTGATAAATATGTGAGTTATATAATGAACTGGTTTCGCTAAAAGGACCACTGCAATTTAAAAGTTTAATAGCAAAAAATTCTTATTTAAATAATTTCGAATAAATTTTGCGTCCCATTGATTTAATGCCAAAATCCGATTTGCCATTAGCCACATTTCCAATTCCATGTTTTCCCCTTCACCAAATACATATGTGCATATATCTTCGTCTGATTGTGCTCGTTTACTAGGAAAAGTTCCGAATCAATAGCATGAATTCTCTTCATACTATTTTATTCTTATATTACTTATTATTATATTACTGTTTGGCTAAACGTAGAATGCTAAATGCATACAGCTATGCACACTTGCAAAAATTAGTATTTTTCAAAAGTTATTATACCTCGTGATTTTGATGGAGCCTGTGGTTGATTATGTTAATCACTGAAGGTTGATGTATAACCCCTTTTCACATTAATTTTCGTATTCTGTATACGTATTTCGACAACTAAGTTGTCATCATCGGCAGATAATTAAACAGTGTGGCATCTGGAAAACTACGGCAAAATACCTGTATGAAAACAAATTCCGCATACGGACCGTACTGCTGAAAGCCAAAACGCACACACTGGTGCGACATTGTTTAATTATCTGCTCATGATGACAACTTAGTTGTCGAAATGCGTATACAGAATGCGAAAATTAATGTGAAAAGGGTTATATATCAAACTTCAATGATTAAATTATTGTACCTCCACAAATACACGCATGCTGGCACTTTTGAAGGTCCCAACAGCGATTTTGATGTCAAAATTTATATAATTCTTTTAGCTTAATAGTTAGAGAACAAGAAACTCGAAAAATCTTATCAAAATGTAACCTTTGGAAGGAATAAATGCAATACATCTATGTCAATAATTATATATGGTATAAACATATAATTAAGTTTTCACGATGGGAAATTTTAATGAAAATTATATTATTTTCTGCTATTCCATCGTTAATTAAATACACAGAAATTAATTAAAAATTTCTGCGCTTGAAAAGGACTCGAAGCTCTATCTGCCGTTTTCTAGACGGCTGCTCTACCAATTAAGCCATTAGGCAGTGTAACTTCGAGTCCTTTAACACGCCATAAATCGCATTATGGACTCGAAGTTGTACTGCCTGGTGGCTTAATTGGTAGAGCAGCCGTCTAGGAAACAGCAGATAGAGATTCGAGTCCTTCTCCAGCGCAGAAATTTTTAATTAATTTCTGTGTATTTAATTAACGATGGAATAGCAGAAAATAATATAATTTTCATTGCAATACATCTAACATTTATACAACTTTGCTATGAACAGTAGAAAGTTAGTTTTATGTTCAAATTTATTACAAAAGTAACTCATTACGCACAAGACTCTCTCTATGGAATTTAAGAAAGAGAAGAGACTGCCAGATACCTGCATAATTCTAGAATCGACCGCAAGGTTTACGTAAAGGTACTCGCCAAAATGTAATTAAATTCCGAACGACAATTATCATTGAAGTTCACTGAACCCCGCCTAATCTATTAATTTGGATCGAATCCCCGTCAGCGGAAAGCCAATTTCGTACTATTTGTACGTATTCTAAATGGCTTCCGATGTAACTGTGCACCTATCGATATTCCGGAGTGTCAAACGACCCTCCTTTTATTTCCAAAGGCAAAAATTTTAATTTTGCGAATGCTGGATGCCATGTAGTGTCTCTGTAAAACTGAAAAAGAAAATTACAAATGGTAACCTTTAAAATCAAAAGATAGGAAGACATGTATACGAGGTTGGTTTGTCCTTTTTAATGGACTCGCTTTGATTAATCTTATTAGGTTTCTAGAGATTAGAAACTCGTTTGTAAAAATTTAAAATTTATTTGTTCTCGTTGAATCATACGTTTCACGGAAATAAATAGAGAGTGTTTCAAAAAGAATATACGTATTTTGAATGCATGTAAAGGGTTTTCCAATAAGGACTTGACAACTTTTTTTCAAAATAAAATGCAGACCATTTGAGATATTTCAAAAACTTTATTATCGGGTTGAAGTACAATCAAAACATTTATGAATGGAACTCGACTTCGTTCATATGGCCACCGCGGGCACGTTTGCAGCGGTCGATTCGTTGGACCCAATTTTCGATGACTCGGCCACACAATTCGGCCGAAACGGCTGCTATTTCGCGTTCAATGTTGGCTCTGAGCTCTTCCAACGTTGTCGGTTTGTTGGCATAGACCAATGACTTGACGTAGTCCCAAAGAAAAAAGTCTAGAGACGTTAAATCGCACGAACGAGGCGGCCAATCGACTGGTCCATTTCTTGAGATAACACGCTCATCAAACTTACTCTTCAATAAATCGATTGTAAAGTGTGCTGTGTGGCTTGTGACACCGTCATGCTGAAACCACATGTTGTCCAAGTCCATATCTTCCAATTCGGGACAAAAATAATCGGTAATCATGGCGCGATAACGATTACCATTCACTGTAACATGACGATCACTATCATCGACGAAAAAATATGGCCCTATGACGCCGCCGGCATGCAAACCGCACCAAACAGTTATTTTTTGTGGATGAAGTGGTATTTCATGAAACACATGTGGATTTTCACCCGACCAATAACGCATATTTTACTTACCGACGAACCCATTGAGCCAAAAATGAGCTTCGTCACTGAAAATGATTTTGCGATGAAATTGATCATCTTGGCGCATCTTTTCCAGAGCCCAATCGGAGAACGTACGTCGCCTCAAATGGTCCATCGGCTTCAATTCTTGAGTCAGCTTGATCTTGTATGGGTGTAAACCAAGATCCTTACGCAAAATTCGACATAAAGTGGTCTGGGCGATGCCCAACTCTTGAGAACGCCGTGGAATTGACTGATTTGGATCATTTGCTACGGAAGTTTCAACGGCAGCGATATTTTCGACACTTCAACCAACCCGTTGTCTCACTGGCACGGCAACATCTCACAGCGAATATTTAGACTCAAATTTTTGCACTAAACTTGTTACTGCCTGTCTACTAGGGCGAGAATTACGACCGAAAATCGGAGTAAACGCTCTTAAAGTAGCGGTCACCGACTCCTAATTTCTGTAGTAAATTTTTATAATTTGCAGACGTTGTTCGTTCGTGTACTTTACCATGATGAAAATGTTAAGTTTGCTGAATAAATTGACAGTGACAGTTCGATGATTAGTGAAAGGGTGCGTTCACAAATTGAATTAAAAGTTGTCAAGTCCCTATTAGAAAACCCTTTATTTATTAAAAGAATGTTAAAAGGATCATTCTATTATTAATAACACCCTATTTACTATATATGTTTCACCGATATCACGGATCGTCAGGCAGATTTGTGTTAATAATGACCGATTCCTTTGTAGCGTCTATCATATCATTTCAATACGATAGCTTGTTATCCATTATTTTTCTGTATCGAAATGATATGATAGACGCTACCAAGGAATCGTTCATTAATAACACAAATCTGCCTGACGATCCGTGATATCGGTGAAACATATGTAGTAGATAGGGTGTTATTAATAATAGAATGATTTCTTTTAACATTCTTTTAATTGGCAAATACCCGTTACGCAATGCGTCTGTCTTATACGCTCTAATAACGTAGTTATCGACAAACGAGATAGACGCGTTTCTCGCTTTGTCGTTCAGTATAGTTGACGACAGAGGGAGGCGCTTGTTATCCGTATTTATTAAACTTTAAGACATACGAATATGAAACTTCACACACATATTTATGTACACCTTTTGCTTTTTATGCCGCTTTAGTACTTCAAGCATTTCACATTTTCTCATTGTAGGTTCACGGTCGATATTTTTATTATCCAACCAATCAACTATTGTTGCTTTTTCCAAATTTGACATAGTTGCTTTTCAAGTAATATACTGTGGGAAGCCGCATTATCCATTATGATTGAAGAAGGTTCATGCGGATTTGGAATTAATGGGTCATTTACCCATTTTGTAAACTTGCACACTGTTCATTTCACCATGATAATCAGTTGTCGCTGTTACCGAAGCAAATATCAAACTTGTATTTTCAATAAATCCATTTTTATTACCTACATGAAGAATTACAATATGTTTACCATCATATCCTTCAGATTTCTGATCTTCAGATCTTCCTTCATTGCCCTTAGCAAAAATTCACGTCTCATCGAGGAAGACAACATTCCTTTTATAAGGGAAGACACATTCGATTTAAAATTGCGTGAAAGGGAATATCGTAATGCAGCAATATGACTTGTCTCCATTAAAGCTCTGCGATCATTGTCTTTCACAAATTTAAATCCTAAACTTTTAGCAGACGATTCAAAGAAGCAATGCTGCTATCCATGATATAGCGCTCCTATAGTATCACATTGATATGTTTTAAAGTTCCTAAAAATGTAGCATAAGTATTTCTTCATGGAAAAATTTTAAGTACGTACGTTCTTTCTACATATCATGTATGATATTTTGAACTTCTATTTTCACCGGTTCATCTATATCTCGACTTTTCAACTTGCTACGTGTTTCAGCTTCTTTACCGTGTTTAACATTAAACACTGTTCGTACAGAAATACCTAATGCTGCGGCTACTCTCTAAGATAATGCTTTTCGAAATTTGTTTTCCAAAGTAACAATGAAAATATTACCTCTTGTACAGTTGCGTTTTTCAGCTTCAAATATTGCAACAATTTATAGACAAAGTCTGGGCAATTAGAATCAAGACGTGCTCCTGGTATAACCTATAACTAACCTATAAGTAACAAATGTAAAAGATGCCTACGCAGGTTACCTAAGCGTAAACTTACAAAGATAATGAAATAAATAAGTCAAAAGTCAAAACACACATGTGTGCATAATACGCATGCTCTGCATACGTCTGTTTCTATTTTTTCACGATTTCTTGACAAGACGTTCGCGTAACTCTATTAGAAAAACGTGTGCGCTCTTTCATTCATCAACACATGACTACCGATGAATTAGACAAATGCCGGTATATGTTCGTACCTTGCAGCGTTGTTGATACACCGGCAAACTTTCGTGGTTCCAACTTTATATAAATTATTTAATTGTCTTCACATAACCCTTGTTTACTTTACGCGTTAGTTCGCAAGTTAATAGTGTAATTAAATGTATTTATAAATAAAATTTTACATGTCACAAAACGGATTATAAGCTCGTGTTTTTTATATTTTACACTGTTGTAGCAGTAAATTAGAAATTATATTGTACAAACTAGGTGTCCATAGACTTTTTCCAGCATTCATGCAAATAAAAAAAATCGTAAAATTGTATTGCGGTTTGAAAATTGTAAACAAATACATAGCGCTTATTTGAAGTTTTTTTTATGGTTAAGATATTACGAATAATACATATTGGAATTTTATCTTCCTACATATTCATGTATTGAAATCTAATATACCCAGTATTATGATGCTTTGAATTAAAATATACTTATTGATTAAATTCCTGTCTCAATTTGAAAAATCGCCCAACTTTAAACATAAAAACAAATCTGCCCCACAATAAAAAAGGATATTTTCCGAACAGTCCCAGAAGGTGTAGTCGTAAAGATATCTTGCCCACCATCTCGATCCTGATTTGAATAATTATTTTCAGATTTGGAGATCCGTTCGCCCAGATTCACCGGTTCCAGTTGGTTGGCCTTCCCGACACTGAGAGGCGCCTACAAACACGTCCAGGTCACTCTGGAACTCCGTCCCGAGGCCTACGACGGCATCTTCTTTCTGACAGGGGAGAGGGACGACATGGCCGGCGATTTCATGGCCCTCCTGCTGCATCAGGGTTTCGTGGAGTTCCGGTGAGTCAAAATATCGCAGCTCCGAACGTCTCTCTGCTTAGTGGCGCGAGGTCCGGCCCCCACCCGATCCCTCATGAAATTCAAATCTCATCCTGATTTATCGCGTACCGAGCGACGCCGTATGAACTTTCCGATTCGATTAATGCCTGTTTCTCGTTTTTATTGCCATGTCACGGGATATAAATATGGAATACGATTAACGGAGGGAATTTTCGGTTGTTTTATTGAGCTTGATAACCTTCTTCGTATAAATAAATCGCATTAATGATGTTTACTATGTAGATATTGTATGAAAGTGAATACGAAATATTATCTTCTTTACTCGTGGAAGGGTGCATATTATTAAACAAGGCGGACTATCGGTAATGAGAAATTATTGTTACGAAGTGTTTCAGATGGTCTTCTTCAAGTACAGAATAAATCAGTGAAGCAGCAAACAGATAAAGTGATTTGTGGTTTTTACAAAAAATATTTTTCCAAAATACAAGCTGTTTCAAAAAGAATATACGTATTTCGAATGCATATATTTATTAAACTTTAAGACATACGAATATGAAACTTTACACACATATTTACGAACCTCTCTAGTTCAGATTACAGATGTTCAATATGTCCTCCATCAGCGACACGAACAATATCACATCGATACTCAAATTTCTCCCATAGTCGGGCAAGCAATGTCCTTTGTCACTGATGTTATGGCAGTGCGGATCCGGTTCTTCAACTCTTCCAGGTTCTGTGGGAGTAGTGGTATATAAACGTTGTCTTTAAGGAAACCCAACAGGAAGAAGTCACAGGGTATCAAATCCGGTGATCGTGGAGCCCAGCTGAGACATTCTAAGTCGCCAGCTCCTTGACGACCAATCCAATGGTTCGGTAAAGTATCATTCAGATATTCACGCACTTGGCGACTTCCCCGTCTTGTTGAAAAATGAAGTTGTCTTCGTGCAGCCTCAGAAACAACCAGTTTTGTAACATAGCGAGATACTGATGAGTTAACCGTGTTTCCATCAAAGAAGAATGGGCCGTAAACAGATGATCGAGATATCGCCCTAAACACACTGATTTTAGGCGAATCTCGTACATGTTCAATGGCTGCATGTGGGTTCTGTAGACCTCAAATTCTAACATTGTGTTTGTTTACCAGACTACTAACATGGAAAGTTGCTTCATCACTGAACACGATGCGTTGTGCGAAAGTGTTATCATTGTCAATAGCATCATGAATCTAATTACAAAATGCCACACATTTCCGTTTGTCATCAGTACGCAGAGCTTGTAACAACTGTAACTTGTGCGGCTTCTTAACCAACCGACGTCTCAAAACACGCCAAATTATTGTTGTAGGCAGTTGTAACTCCCGACTGGCACGACGAGTTAATTTTGAAGGATTACGTTGGAAAACAGTTTGAATTCGTACAACACTCTTTCTTTACTTACACATCCTGTATCTACAAACATTCGGAGGATCAATTTGGTAACTCAACCTGAAACGTCTTTGCACGGTAGTCATGGAATTGCACTTCGCAAACTCAAGAACACGAAATGATTTCTGTTGCGGAGAAATCCAACGGCGTTAAATCGCATAAGCGAGGTGGCTACACGACCAGACCATTTCTCGAGATTACATGAATACCGAACTTCCCCATCAATAGATCCATTGTTTGACCAACTGCGTGGCATGTGGCACTATCTTGTTGGAATCACATACCACTAATGTCAAGTCCATCCAATTCTGGCCAAAAATAGTGTTCAGATATGGCACGAAAGCGAACTCCATTGACCGTAACATGGCGATCATTTGTCCAATAGTGCATACTTTGCTTTTTGACAAAACCACTAAGCCGAAACTAAGCTCCATTGCTGAAAATTTTTCGATGAAATTCCGGACTTTCTTCACACTTTAACAGAGCCCAATCGCAGAAGTTTCAGCGCTTCAAATGATCAAGACGCTTCAGTTGTTGAGTTACTTTGATGCTGTAACAGTGTAAGCCAAGGTCTTCAAGCAAAATTCGCCACCATGTGGTTCGAGAGATGAATAGACAGATTTCACATGAAGTTAAACGGGAATTCTTCACACCAGATATAATTATATCTATTATATAGATATGAGCAAACGCATTTACAATATCTCGCGGTGTTGCACATGGAAACCCCCTCTGATTAACGCCAAAAAAAAACACTTCAAAAAGATATATACGACTGCTTAATGTCATAATTGTGCAATCAAGCACATAAACTAATAATTTTAAGGTAAATTTTAATAGACTCTTTGCTTGACTGTCAAAAGCCAAACATACCATTGTGTGCTTGATTTTTAACGGTAAATATCTGGTAGGGATTTGCTTCTGTGCGAATTTTCCCGCGGATTCAGGTGCGACACTGTGATTAATTATCTGCTGATGATGACAACATATCTATCGAAATGCGTATACAGAATGCAAACATTATTGTGAAAAGGGGTTTTATTTACCTGTTCTGATTAATAATTTGAACATTAATCATAATTACCAGGCGGGTAGATTATGGGGCAAAATAATAAATAGATATTATCCTCTGCGGAGAGATTAACGGCCAGCATTTCTAATCGTAGTTAGAAATTAGATAAAATAGTATTGACATTTAATGTAAGTGAAATATTGCAGACGATCTTCCAGGAATTAGCCTTCGAATTCAAATACTTTTATTCTTGGAAGCATGGGCGGTTTGCTATTTAATAAACAGAAAATACTAAACAAAAGGGATTGCTCATTTGAACATTCGTAAACTCGTAAACATTTGCGTTTGATAATAATGTTCGTGTCTAGATCGATTCGTATTTAAATTAAATATAATAATTTAAAAACATGTTAAAAAAAGAAGTATTATATACGCGAAGCATAACAATACGTAATTAAAATTTTCTAAGAAACAGAAAGCAAAAGAAATTAACCAATTATGTTGCATTCGTGGCATAACTTGCATCCTAATATTCATTTTTATTAGTTGTGTGTTAAGTCCCACAGATGACTGACGCATCATAAATTTGCAACTAGTTCCGTAGAAAACCCATCCGCATCCCGTCATTGCCAACAATCTGGCTGTCTATTTGCGGATTACGATGCGATATTAATTGGAACTGCGAACGCAGCGGAGGCGCGGATAATTGAGCCGGACATAAATTCCAAAAGCGATTAACAACGTTATATTAACGTACATATGACACTTTACATCGGCGTTCCAACGTTTACGGCCAACGAACGGCCGCTCGACTAGACAGACTGACGGAGATACGATTCCAGTTGTTCGTTAATTTGATGTAACATGAATATCAGTTTCGAAACTGTACACTCACACACTGCCAAAGAGAATTACCACAAAGGATTCGGTATTTTTGTGCATTGATTCGTTTGTTGTGATCAATATAAGCATGGCTTTGAGGTTACGGATTCATGAAAAGCGATTATGACTTCTGGTCCGTTATTTAAAAAGTGAATAAATAATCATATTTCATGTGATGATCATTTCCATTACATGAATTGATATTACCAGAGTTGGGATGACTTCTCGCGGGCCAGGTTAGTACATTTTACGTAAAAACAGCTGTGAATAATGTGTGTTATTTATAAAACAAAACATAGGAGATATAAATAATGCATACATCGCAAGGTCGTGGATGGATTTTTATAATCTTTTCCTTAGAAGTCACGATTTTGGGTGCTCCAGAGCGCGCGTCATCAACGCAGCTTGTTCTACCACGTTTAAATTCATTTACCCATCTACTTATTGTGGCGGATGATGGAGCAGATTCACCCAATGTTTTCCGTAACTCATCTTTTATTTCGGTAGCTTTCACACCCTTAATTACGAAGTATTTAATCACCGCACGATACTCTCCTTTTTCCATTTTAACAAAACGACGTGTTGTCTATTTTTCAATCAGCTGTCAAAAATAAACTAATCAACCGATTTGTCTAAATATCGGAATGTAAACATATAAATAGGCAACCTAAATTACAGTGCATTTGTTTTACCAATTAGAGTGCCACCTATGTGTCATTCTCACTTCTCAAACTATCCTCGTATTTTGCCTATTCGAATTATGTTTGCTTTTGTGTTTTAAATAATTTTTCTGTGAAGTGGCACATGTAAAGTTTATTTAAGACAACAAATGACTTTAAGTGTAGTTTAGAACCTTATACATTATTAGTTCCCTTTACTAAATATAATCTTTTTCATTTAATAAATTTGTTCTTTCCATAACCATAGTATCATACACCATTTTCAGTTATCCGATACATTATAAAGAGTACAGATTATTTTAAATTAATTATTATATGCTGCCTAAATCCATTTGTATCATCAACGGATAATTACTCACAATGTCGCGTCTGAATTCGCGGTAAAACTCGCACAGAAACAAATCCCTATCAGACATTCACCGTTAAAAGCCAAACACACACTGTAGATTCGTTTCACATAATTTAAAATGTATTCTAGTCTTAAAACCAACCACTTATCTTAAAGTACACCCCCGCTTACACCACAAACCTTTTTATGAGTCGCATTTTTCTTTTCCAGAAACTCGAATAAGCAAGAGTATTTTATTAAACCCTTATCGGTGTTTAACACATGGTTTCTGTTTTTTGAAATGTATACGCTTTCATAGCTATCTAATTCATAGTAATTCCTTAAATTTTTGATTAAATGTAGACATTCTACTGTTACACTATGATTATTGTCTAACACATGTTTCACTAAACTGGATTTCTCAGGTGAATTAAACTTAATGGGCGCAATATGTTCTATATACCAGGTTCCTATTGAACGACGCATTGTTTATGGCAATTTAAACATATTTCATAAATCTCCGATTTCTGATTTAATTCGACTTTATCTTTCGCTCTTTCGGAAAAGTTACTAGACCGAAATGTAACTTTAAAACCTCTATGAGCAGTCTGTGATCTGGTATCATCCAGATCACAGACTATCCGTAGTTCTCTTTATTGATTAGAATTCCCCGTCTATTTACATAAACGCAGATTTTGTTACGTACCCTACGCACGAAGAGATTATCCTATAGTCCACACACCTCCGTCTCCGCAAACGGATAATTGGGGCTCACAATTGCACACACTTGGTTCATTACTTGCAGGCAAGGTCATGGCATCGGTTTTTTTGGGATGCGCGTGGAATATTTTCATTAACTATCTTGAAAAAGGAAAAACTATCAACGGCGAGTATTATGTGAACTTATTGCAACGTTTGAGCGAAGAAATCAAGTAAAAACGGCCGCATTTGGCTAAGAAGAAAGTGTTGTTTCATCAAGACAATGCACCTCGCAAATCCGTTATTGCAATGGCCAAAATTAATGAATTAAAGTTTGAGTTGCTACCTCATGCACCCTATTCGCCAGATTTAGCCCCGCGGATTATTTTGTTCCCAAACTTGAAAAAATGGCTCAGTGTTCAAAAATTTTCCAACGATGAAGAAGTGATGCCGGCAGTTAATGGCTAGGCAGTTCTTATTATAAAAAGGGTATCAAACTTATTGAACATCGCTGGGAAAAGTGTATAGAGCTGAAAATATATTATGTTAAAAAGTAAATATATTTATTTCCAAAATGTTTGTGTTTCCTTTGTTGGGTCGGCTACTTCTGGGACCACCCTCGTACTGGATATTTATAAAAGTCCGCTGTACCAATTACTATTTAGCATTTGCCGAATGGATTCTTTATTTAAAAATCTAAGCTTAAATAATTAGTTGGAATCAATCGATCGAGTTTAAAATTCCAATCAGCGAGTTTAAATTTTGAAAACCATTTTCCGTTACATTCACCCCTGTATAAATACATCATTTTGCTAGGAGAGCATTATCAACGAAAAGAAAGAAACAAATCTATCAAAATCCGTTTTATATATAACACATTTTCTTTGAATGTTCTTCCCGAAGCTTCACGACGGGATTTCAGATAATGGATATCAAGTGCGAATTGTCTTTTTTATGTTTCGCTTCATAGCTCCCGCGTCTCCCCGGGCGGAGATCAATATGTTGAAGTCCTTCATCTGGCTGTATTCCGCTCACTTAGAAAGATAAACTCGGCCATTAAACGGGCATTTCAAGTTGATTGAATTGAAATTAATGTCATCGTCCATTTCGTTGGAAAAAGTTGCGCCGAGATCGATGTTCTTGTTTTGTATTGTATGAAGACGCCGCCTGTACTTTAAAACTGAGCAGGCGAGTAAAAGCTTTTTTTTTGTTTTACAGAAAGTTGATCTAAGAAGGATTAATATGTATGTTTCGAATGCTCCCATTAGTAGATTTGTATTCTTAGAAGATCTTCTTTAAGCAACGACTTTTTTATCACTAATTTTTAATAGTGTTGTTGTCATTCGTTTTCTAATTTAAGAATTTCGTTTTTCCACGCACCTTCTCTAATCCTTTCAATTACTGATCAGTTTCCTTTTCTTCTTTTTACTTATAGGAATTTTTTCTTATACCCCTTTATCTTTTTTTCCGTAGTCCCAGTAGTTTGAGTATTTGTTTTGATTAGTTTCACTAGGTTTTATATTCAATTAATCCGCTGTACATACAGTATGATCATTAAAAGCATTTCTTTTCTTTCTATTAGTAAAAATGTTGCACTGCTTCAGCAACACGGGTTAATTTGTTGATATTAAGAAAACAACATGGACGTAATGCAACGTTTGTTGAAACGAAAAAACTTCACATGCGTGATGATTTTTCAATGTTACAATCAAACAACGTAAGTGTTTCAAAGAACAAACCATTCCCCCATACATATATGTATATGTATATATACGAGGATAGTTTGACAAGTAGTGAGAATGACACATATGTAGGTGGCGCTCTAATTGGTAAAACAAATGCACTGTAATTTAGGTTGCCTATTTATATGTTTACATTCCGATATTTAGATAAATCGGTTGATTAGTTTATTTTTGACAGCTGATTGAAAAAGAAGCAACACGTCGTTTTGTCAAAATGGAAAAAGTAGAGTATCGTGCGGTGATTAAATACTTCGTAATTAAGGGTGACAAAGCTACCGAAATAAAAGATGAGTTACGGGATACATTAGGTGAATCTGCTCCATCATCCGCCACAATAAGTAGATGGATAAATGAATTTAAACGCGGTAGAACAAGCTCTGTTGATGAAGCGCGCTCTGGAGCACCCAGATTGATTCGGAAATAATCACTGGATTAATTAAAAAGGCTAACATAAGAAAAACAATCCGTGATACCACATGTCTATCACCCCAGAGCAATCGAGCAGTTTGTGTGTTTACCTTATCATCGTATGACAAAGAATTTAATTAGTATTTTTAAAGAACGCGGTTTTCAAGTCACTTTTAGGTCCATTAATTCAATCAAAACCCTTTTAGGAAATGCACAAGACAAAATCGAAGAAAATTAAAAGTCGGGAATCTACGGAATTAAATGTTTCGATTGCAGTAAACAATACATCGGCCAAACAAAACGATCGATCGAAACCCGGTATAGAGAACATCTTGCGCACATAAAATTCAACGGACCAGAAAAATCAGGTATAGCAAGGCATGTGTTAGAAAATAATCACAGTGTTAACATGGATTGTTTACATTTAATAAAGAACGTGTGTAATTATTATGAATTAGACACGTATGAAAGCCTGTACATTTTAAAGAATTCGAGGGAGCGTTTTTATATTCGCGGAATGGAGGACAAGGGGTGGAAATAAAAAAACCAAATTATTTTTCTTTTTCAATATATTCACCTGCAAGACGGATACATTTTTCACATCTTTCAATTAATTTATTTATACCCTCATAAAAAAATGATTTCTCTTTATCTGCAAAATACGCCGAAACTGCCTCCTTGACTTCATCATCGGCAGTAAATTTTTTACCCCGCAGCTCTTTTTTCATTTTCGGAAACAGGTAATAATCACTTGGGGCCAGGTCTGAGCTGTAGGGTGGGTGATTCACAATTTCGAAGCCCACCTTATGCAGGGCAGCTAACGCAACGCGGCTCTTGTGGACGGGCGCGTTGTCGTGCAAAAGCAGAACACCTTTTGTCAATTTTCCCCGTCTTTTCTCTTTAATGGCTTCTTTTAGTCGCTCTAATATTGAAGCGTAATATTCTCCGGTTATAGAAACACCTTTACCTTTATGATCAATCAACAATATTCCTTCCGAGTCCCAAAATACCGTTGCCATGAGTTTCCCAGCTGATTGTGACACTTTAAATTTCTTGGGAGGTGCTGTGCCCTTTTTATGCCACTGCATGGAGTCTTGTTTGGACTCAGGTTCATAATGATGAACCCAAGTTTCGTCTCCAGTAACAACTCCACTCAATACACCATCCTTGTCTTCATTACAGAGGTCCAAAAATGCACGCGAACACTCTACGCGCTGTTGTTTTTGCGGCGGCGTGAGCATTCTCGGCACCCATCTTGCGCTTACCTTAGACATGCCGAGATGATCGTGTAGGATTTTAAAAATTGTTGTATCGGATACTCCAACCATTTCTGCGAGTTGTTTCTTCTTTAGTCGAGCATCTTCGAGTACAATTTGTTCAACTTCTTGGATAAGTGCTGGGGTGGTCACCTCAATGCTCCTGCCCGGCCTCGGGTCGTCTTCAAGGGATTCCCTTCCTTGTTTAAATAAACTATCCCACTTGTACACCATGGTTTTTCCTGGACAAGAGTCGCCGTAAACCAATGACATCTCATTCATTATGGTCGCGACTGATTTTCCTTGCCTGGTAAGGAACTTTATAACGGCACGATATTCGATTTTTTCCATATTTCACTTTTCACTCCTGATTATGTTACTTGGTTGACGATAGCTCAAAGACTAACTGTCTAATAACAATGAAACTTCGTATTTATACTAATCATGAGTCGCTGCACAGGCCACGCCCCCAATGCGCCTACTCACCCCTCTACAACCCGCTCATTCCGCGAATATAAGAACGCTCCCTCGTAAAAGCCATGTGGTGAACAGTGACACTGGCCTGATTCAGTCTTCCCTTTTCGGTCTGCATAATGTCAGAAAAAGAGGAATACTGTAATAAATCACATGTAGGTACTTATCGGTCGTGTCCGTGTTCCTTCTTCAATATCATTCATCCTAGTTTAAGTAAAACAATTTTAAAAATTTTGTGAAATGAACATACAATGTACATTTTGGTTCTCAACGGCACAGATCGCGTACGGAGTTTGTTTTCGTACAGGTATTTTTGCCGTGGTTTACCAGGTGCGACACTTTGCAATTATCTGCTGATGATGACAACTTGGTTGAAACGAAATGCGTATACAGAATTACGAAAGTTATTGTGGAAAGGGGTTATATATCAACCTTCGTGATTAAGTTAATCAACCGCAGGCTCCATCAAATTCAACAATAAATTAAGAAATTCTTCAAAACCATTAAAAAAACATGTATGTGAAAGTAATCTGTTTCGTACACGTAGACTATGGAAACATGAATGCGAAACTACGCGTTTTTGTATTTAATATTATCAGTCAATATTACAAAAATATGTACATACACGAAAATGCGTAGTTTATACAGTTCTTTCGAAACGTAACACATTATTTAATGCGTCTCATTATGAGTTGAAAGTCACCTTCGTTCCAAATTAAATATTAATCTATTAAAAAAAAAAAGAATACAACGGTTGTTTTAAAAATAACGTCTCCCTCGTTTTATGATTTCCTCTGAAACTACTCAGGCAGCAAAGCACAATATTAGCCTATTGTATTTTAATATTGCGAACTTACCAACGCTCCAATAAATTTATTTTTGCGTCGTTCCTTTCTACGTATTAGTTGCAGAAAAACAATCAATACTTCTACCGCATTTTGATGCATATGTACCATATATTATTATATACTGTTATATACATGTTATAGATCTTATTATATATCAATTTTATTGTTATATACTCTTAAATACTTACTCAATTTATGTTATACATGTACCTATTTATTTTTACATTATTAATTATTAAATCTTGATATAAACAAACTTATGTTTATATTACTTGATAATATTATAGTAATAATAATATTTTATTAATCACGTTAGCCTTTTAGATAGATGTGACACGTCATAAAAGAAAATGTATGGTAGTATACGAGGGTAGTTTAACAAGCAGTGAGAATGGGAAAGAAAAACGAATTTTTTAAATACAAAATAATTTGTATATTTCAATATATTCTCCTAAAAGAGCAATACATTTATTCCAACGATGCTCCAATGCCCTTATGCCATCTCTAAAATGCGATTCCGGAAGGCTTGCAAAATACTCATTTACGAAGATGATAAGCTCGTCGTTAGACGAAAATTTCTTTCCACCTAGTGCCGTTTTCAATTTTGGAAAAAGGTGGAAGTCGGAAGGGGCTAGATCCGGCGAATAAGGTGCATGCGGTACTAATTGGAAATGCAACTCGTGGATTTTGGACATCGCAACTGTGCTGGTATGCAAGGGAGCGTTGTCTTGGTGAAACAGAATCTTTTTCTTTGCCATTCCTGGCCGTTTAGCACGAATCTCAACATTCAATTTTTGTAGAAGTTTTGCATAATATTATCCGTTTATTGTGGCACCTTTCTGAAGGTAATCAAGGAGCCAAATGCCCTTTGAATCCCAAAAAATTGATGCCATCACCTTGTTTGCCGATAAAGTGGTTTTCGCTTTCTTTGGAGGTGCAGAACCACGTTCTAACCGTTGTTTCGACTGTTGCTTAGTTTCCGGTGTATTGTAGTGTATTCAAATTTCATCGCAAGTAACAAATAACCTACAAAAATCTTCGTAAATGAGTTTTTTGCAAGCCTTCCGGAATCGCATTTTAGAGATGGCATAAGGGTATTGGAGCACCGTTGGAATAAATGTATTGCTCTCTTAGGAGAATATATTGAAAAATAAAAATTATTTTGTATTTAAAAAATTCGTTTTTCTTTCCCATTCTCACTACTTGTCCAACTACCCTCGTATGCGACGCAATATCTCCTAAGAACAAAACCTCTATGCATTCTGACAACTTGATCTTCAACCTTCTCTAACATGATGAAAAAACAATACCTCCTACTTCCGTTCAAACATACGAATGTAGGAACGATTGAACAAGAGCGCGTCATCTAGATGAAATATATATAATAACATAATTAATAGCAATACATATTTGAATTGATGGTTTGGCGGAAAAATATTCAAAAGACAACAACTCCTTGAAAATTCCACCCTATGTGGACAGTCTTTGGAATGGATTGAGGGGTTGATATTCTAGATATATTTTTGAAAAAAAAACTATTTAATTTCAAATATAAAATAACAATGATATTGCGCGCAAAAATTTTTAATAATAATAATAATATTTATTAACTACCCAACAGAGTACTCCTATAGAATATACAAACCAAAAATTACAATTACATTGATAATATATATAAAAAAAATCAAAAACACAAAAAAAAATGAATAACAAAATAATAGCACTGAATGTAAGTTAAATTAATAAATAAATCAAATTAAATCCAGTCAAACACCACGACGATGCAGTTGATTGAAATTCCTAGCCGCGTGCATAAGTGGGGCCCTAAACAGAATTTTGGTTCTTGGCGTTCCGATTGCCAAAGGATCACCGAACCTCGACTCCAGGCGTGGAACCGAAAAACCTACGCCAGCCAACAGCTCTGGCGCATCAATTCCCCCCCGAAATCAAGCCAGACATAAACGCAGCACTGACACTCCGCCTCCGTTCTGCCAAGGACTCAAAGCCATGACTAAGTAGAAGTTCCCCATAGTCAGTGTCGTGTCCCAGATAAAAACCATTTTCTCTGAATGACAAGTACTTCAAAAACTTTCTCTGCACTCGTTCCACGGCATCAATCTGATTATTGTAAATAGGGTACCACACCACTGCAGCATACTCCAGCTTACTACGCACTAACGCACGAAATAAAGAAGATATGCATCCCGTGTGTGCATTCGTGAGTATAGCCGAAACATGGTCAGAAAAGGACAGCCTCCAATCGAAAACAACACCCAAATCCCTCATAGAATTCACATGCGAAACTAACACGTTATCAATATGATATAGGTACTCAATCCTATTCAATTTTTGTGTATAAGAGACTGAATAACATTTTTCAATATTTAGGGACAGATTATTGTTGGTACACCAGACAGAGAGGCAATTCTGTGGTAAATTTTCAAATCATCGGCATTCGCTAGTACTGGGCATTCGATCGCAGCAATAAGGTCATTAATGAAAATCACAAACAAAAGGGTATTACAACAATAACAATAACAAAAACATACTGTTCACATAAGGAAGAATTTGCTATGTATCTACTGTACACACTCAGGCAAGAAGATCGAATAACTGATTATAAAAATCGCGCCGCGTTTCCATATATGCATTCTTCACACATCGAACAACATAACGATAGAACAAAACGGTCGATAAGCAGGTTTCGAGTAGACGAGATGGGTGATTTTACTCCTGCTACATTACTTCAACATTACTTTCGCTAGAACTGAATTCGAGAGGAAGCGAACGCCATCGAGACGTACATTTATCCTTCCCGTATATATGGATGCGACTTTCTTAGAATGATTGTAATGGCTGATCTTTTGTTGCCGTGAAGTTGTTTGTAAATGAAAAATTGCACCGCTTGTGAGTCGCAATAGTAACAGGAATTGCTGGTGTACATTTTCTTGTATCTACCATTTTTATTATTACTATTTTTTTTTTTTTGAAAAATGTACGGTTCTGGAAACTTTTCATTTTGTTAATATTATTTATCATTAATCAAACGAAAAGTTTTCAGAACCGTACATTTAAGAATTTTAAAAGGGAAGAATCTTTAACAATAAAACCCAGAAGTCTATCATTGCTTTTAAAACTTGTCAGCAGTATTAAAAAAATTCCAATTTTCAGAAAAAATTCAAAATTTTCAATTAAATAGTACATAACATAGAAACAATTAGGAGGTAAAAGATAGAAAGAGTATATATTAGTTATTTGTATTGCCGACTCTTGGTGAAACATTTTTAACTAAAAAATTTAAGTCACAAAGAGGTTTATGATGTACACGAAAATACACCTACTGAATTCATGTAGAATGATCTTTACACCATGTAAACAAAACATTGGCAATCCGAACATGTCATAATAGTGATTTGCATTCAAGTAAATATATATTAGGTGCGCAACTAAGTTCTCGCTGTTTTTCAAGAGACGGCTCCAGTAGTAAGTGCTGGTCGATTGTCACATAACCAAAACGTCATCAGACAAGCTTAGACAAATGGTAAACAAACCGCTTTGACACATTAGTGATCTTGTTTTTGCGTCATATACTTTTGGTTGTGTAAAAATGTCTGATTTTGTGCTTGTGTTGCTTTTCTTCTTTCATTCGAAGAAAACGGCGGTTGAAGCGCATCGAGAACTCCAAAAAGTTTACGGAGATGCTGCTCTAAGTGAAACAACGTGCCGTGATTGGTTCCGTCCCTTCAAAGACGGTGATTTCGATGTTGACAACCGTTCGCGTGAAGGAAGACCAAAAACCTTCGAAGACGCTGAATTGGAGGCGCTGCTCGATGAGGATCCGTGCCAAACGCAAAAAAAAGCTTGCTTCAGTATTAGGAGTTACCCGCCAAGCCATTTCCCAGTGATTGCATGCGTTGGGAATGATTCAAAAACAAGGAACTTGTGTTCCTTACGATCTCTAATCTAATGGTACCATTACTATGGTCGCAAAATCCGTGAAACTGTAGAGATTTCTAAGCACCCCAATAACCTTAACCGCGATGATGGCTACCCCCTACACAACGCTTGGCAATCCTGCATCTCCAAACTACCCAACCGCAACCGTAACGCTCCATTGACCCATGACCTATTACTCATATATAAACCCGTACACCATCGACTTACATCAGTTTCAGTGCAGTAATTCAGCCCTGAAGATGTCCCATACAAATGGGTACGAAACGTCGGCAGATATACAAGTGACGCGGTTCCAGCCCGGAAGCCCAGAAGCAGATAGCATGTACCACGATCGCGGATATCTACATACAAGATTATATTTAGTTGATTTTGTAGGAAGACACAATCATTCATAGTTTGAATTGAGATAAAAATTTTTAAGTCATCAGCAAGAAGCAACTTCTTGGACGCAATAACTGATGTCAAATCATGAATGTATATACAAAATAAAAGCGGTCCTAAATTAAATCTATTAAAAACGGTACATTATAATGAATCACATATAACGTAAAAAGCGAATAAAATTTGAATTTTCCAGTTTCACATCATAAAAGCGCATAACTATATGTTACAAACTAACTTTAAGATTTTGAAAACTACTTCAACTTATATTTTACATCAACTTATTGCTCTAAGTTCTTTTGTAAATAGTTCTTCAACTGCTTCAAAGACTCCTGAACAACTAAAGTTTTTTCTAAAGATATACAACTGCTTTCTTTTAATTTAATTCGCTGTTATTGCGATTTATAAATGTTATTGGTGTTATTTCAAATTTCCCAGTCTTGGAAATGCGCTCTTCAATTGCCACACCAGCAATACTAATTCATACAAAATGTGCATACAAATATTTCCCACCACTATACGCAAAATATTCTGTAAATCTCCTCATGTTTCACGACTTCCTTCTTCACTCTCTCGTCCTCTTACCCATAAATAAACGACGGCGAACTTTGTTTATTACGAAGTTAACCAAATACTTATCTTACGGGACAAAGGCTGCGCCAACATCTCTAACAGCACGAATCTCTGCATTTGCTGTTTGTCCTCTGCTTCCTTCTGTTTTCGTGTTTCGTGCGGATGTAAAGTTTCTTTCGGTAGGACAAGTAGCTTCCAAAAGAAAAAAAGAAGAAGATTGAATTATTAAATTTGCTTCGTAAGTTCGTAAAATGCCGGTACTGAAATCTGAATAACCATAAAATTTCTCCTGCTCACGTTGCGGTCGTCGACCCGGCAAAATTTATTTTCGCGTAGGATGCTCGCCTAAAAAACTTTTTTAAACCGAGGACTACTTCCGAAACAAAAAAGTAAACTAAGATACTGATAGAGAGTAAATGTACTATAATCACTTTTCTCTTCTTTAGTCGTTAACAAAAGAATTTTGCATTTTAAAATTTAACGCGACACATAAATTTTTTAAGTTTGTATTTTTACACAGAAGAGAACGAGGGTATAGATGGAAAAAAGGAGAAAATATTTTGAAAGAACTTTTATAAAAATTATGGCAATATAGATTAATATTCTGCGTATATTTTGCGATAACGGTTCGGTCGATAACAAATTTTTTTAAGAATCAATCGCATGCTTTTCAATTTTTAAGTATTCTTATTTATTTTTGGACAAGGACTTACAAATGGGGAGGTCAAACCACTTTCTATAATTATTTAAACAAAGCTTACTAAAAGACAGTGTCTTTCAAAAAGAATATACGTATTACAAAGTATTATTTTGTCCAAACTATCGATCGCTGCGCCTCGGCTCGGCTATTGGAGAAACGAATACAGAGTTTAGTTTATTTAATAGCCGCTAGATGTCAGTTGCCTTCTGTTTTTCTTGGTAACCGTCATACGTTTAAAATAGCAGAAATTATTTTGTGTTCTCGAGTTTGCAAAGTGCAATTCCGTGATTACAGTGCAAAGGCGTTTCAGGTTAAGCTACCAAATTGATGCTCCGAATGGGTGGAACAGGTCTTGAAGTTGACGACAAATGTCGGACCTATTGAGTTTCTGTTCTGGTCCCAACAGCCTTGGCACCCAGCGCGCCGAAACCTTGCTAACGCCCAAACAATCATGCAAGATGTCATGAACTTGTCGTGTACCTATCCCTAGGTGTACACTAATTTGAAGAATAGTCATTCGCCTGTCGTCTTTCAGTAGGTTTTCGACGGCAGTAATGTTTCTTTCATTTACCGACGTGCTTGGCCGCCCATTACGTGGATCGTCTTGTAGTGATGTTCTATCGGCTTTAAAACGATCGATCCACCGATAAACAGTACTTTTCGATTCTGCAGATTCACCAAGTACTCCTTGCAGACGACTAATAATTTCTGACGTTTTCACATCTCCTTTCCACAAAAAGAAAATTATCGCTCTTTGAGATTTTGCCGCGTGTTCCATGGTTACAAAAACAGTGCTACTAAAACGCGTCTACATCAGTCGAATACCTGAATCAGACTGAACAATGTTGCACTAGATAGTTGTATAAACATGTCAAGACTTGTCTGGCATCAATAACATGGCGTATAAGTTCTGCGTTATTTAATTATAGCAGCAATTCCTAGAATATTGGAAACACCCCTCGTATGTTGTCGGAACGTAAATAAATGAAATAATTTCTCAATCAACACCGCAAATAGTATGCCGCAAAAAAACAAAAAGAAATTATATTGTTATATATCTATATATATATATATGTATAGTAATTGAACATGAACCATTTTTAAATATGAATTGCCTCCCACATATAGTAGCTGTCTGCGCACAATTTCAAATTTCTATTATTATTATTATTATACCCAGTTAATAAGGAATATTTAAAATCTAAATTGACATTTACTTTCTTGTACCCTCGTTTCCACTTTCCCTTTTAATTGCCTCCTCATAGTGTCAAAGAATACTCGAGAGGACCGTACTCCCCATTTTTAATGAGCTAAAAAGGTGTAAGTTTCACTTACACGTCTGCACGTCTGCGGTTCTTGAAAACAACACACTAACGAGGCGACAAATGAATATTATGATGCCTGCCTCACTACCTCCTGTTACATTGTTTCATTACAAGTACATGTCTGCATACGCAATATCCACGGTGTAGTGTTACCTGGTGCGTGTCGATATCTGTTCGTGATTACACATACAACACGACATGGAAAGAAATTTGTAAAGAAATGCGTTTTATAGAGATACTATCAGGAAAGCATATATGTATGTACATAGGTATACATATGTTACGAAATGCATTTAATTAACCAATTATAGTTATTGTCATAATATTTTGAACGCCTATGAAACATTTTTAAGCACTTTCGACACGTTAATCACTTACTAAGATACTATAGAGCGCAAGTAATTATTGTAAGCTAAAGACGTATGTCTCTTTATAAGCGCCCTCAGACTTCGGCGAAGGTCATTGTGATAATTTTGGCGTTTACGTGGTGTAATGAAAGTTTTTCAATTCAATATTATATATAATTTTGGAGTTAAATCACACAAGTACTCCGGAAATGCTAGATGTAGCTATAGTTCGTTTCAACTTATTTTAATTTGACTAAATAGAAAGTATGGACTTTTATAGCACCCTCTAGTGAGAAAGTGCGAAAAGCTAACGTTAATGTAAATAAGATTCAGGTAACCTAGCTCGTAGATGCGCAGAGGTGTATTTTTAAATGTTCCTGTAATCATTTATATATATATATATATATATATATATATATATATATATATACAGCATGAATATAAGTATTACAAAGTATTATTTTGTCCAAACTATCGACCGCTGCGCCTCGGCTCGGCTATTGGAAAAATGAATATGTAGTCTAGTTTATTTAATAGCCTCTAGATGCCAGTTGTTTTCTGCTTTTCTTGATAACCGTCGTATGTTTAAAATGGGTACTCCACAGCAGAAATCATTTTGTGTTCTCGAGTTTGCGAAGTGCAATTCCGTGATTACAGTGCAAACACGTTTCAGGTTGAGCTACCAAATTGATCCTCCGAATAGGTGGAACATTCGCACATGGTATCGACAGTTTGTAGATACAGGATGCGTATGTAAAGGAAAGAGTCCTGGCGGCCCTTGTGTTTCTGAAGAAAATGTTGCACAAATTCAAACTGCTTTCCAACGTAACCCTTCAAAATCAACTCGTCGTGCCAGTGGGGAGTTACAATTGTCTACAACAACAATTTTGGGTGTTTTGAGACGTCGGTTGGTTATGAAGCCGTACAAGTTACAGTTGTTACAAGCTCTGCGTCCTGATGACAAGCGGAAACGTGTGGCATTTTGTAACGAGATTCATGACGCTATCGACAATGATAACACTTTCGCACAACGCATCGTGTTCAGTGATGAAGCGACTTTCCATGTTAGTAGTCTGGTAAACAAACACAATGTTCGAATTTGAGGTCTACAGAACGCACATGCAGCCATTGAACATGTACGAGATTCGCCTAAAGTCAATGTGTTTTGTGCGATATCCCGATCATCTGTTTAATGGATGGAAACACGGTTAACGGTCAGCAGTATCTCTCTATGTTACAAAACTCTTTTTTTCCGAGGCTGCACGAAGACAACTTCATTTTTCAACAAGACGGGGAATCCCCTCGCTGGAGTCGCCAAGTGCGTGAATATCTGAATTGGTCGTCAAGGAGCTGGCGACTTGGCATGTCTCAGCTGGGCTCCACGGTCACCAGATTTGATACCATGTGACTTCTTCCTGTGGGGTTTCGTTAAAGACAACGTTTATGTACCACCGCTCACACTGAACATGGAAGAGTTGAATAACCGGGTCCGTACTGCAATAACATCAGTGGACATGCTTGCACGAGTATGGGAGGAGTTCGAGAATCGATGTGATACTGTTCGTGTCGCTGATGGAGGACATAATGAACATCTGTAATCTGAACTTGAGAGGTTCGTAAATATGTGTGTAAAGTTTCATATTCGTATGTCTTAAAGTTTAATAAATATATGCATTCGAAATACGTATATTCTTTTTGAAACACCCTGTATATTGCCGAAACGTAAATAAATGAAATAATTTCTTAATCCACACTGCCGCAAAAAACACAAAAAAGTTATATTATTAATTATGATTAAAGGTACGATTAAAATGGAAAATGTATATTTATAAATTTTCTATTTTAATCGTATGTCGTATTTGCCATTTCTCTGGGTTTATATTGGCAATCGCTTCTCAAATACGATTTAAAACTACTTCGCCGAATCTTTGACAATCGTTAGTACGGCGTACATATTCTTTCAATTGACTCCAAATTAACTGGATCGGAATAAATTTACAGTAATGCGCCTGCAAACGTAAAACAGTGTGTTCTGCACCGTGTGTGTGAGATAAGTGTAGGAAACTATGTGTACTTGGTTGCACACCTTAATACGTGCATAATGTACATTTTATGTTCCATACTCACGTTCGCTAGGTATACCAATTGAATGCACAATCCAGATCCATTAAAATTTTGACAATATGTGCCCACAAAAAATCTATATTTAGAGATAAAAAATTTCATTTTTTTAAAATTAATTTGTATGGTATCAGTATCCATGTATAAAAGCAAAAAACTTAAGCCCCAGACAAAGTACATGATGTGGTATCCATAATCCGACTTTTATTAGTTCAGTATTCTGTTTGAGCGGCACATATGGCTACTTTCTTCTATTGGATGCAACTTTTATTAGGCGAGAGATGAAAGCGGTCCCCTTTTGTGGCCGTATGTAGTACCTACTATCTACTAACGGAATGAAAACTTCAACTTTGCAGCGCATATGGTCTAGTTCGGGAAATTAGATTTTTCCACTTTATGCTATTAGATAACTTTAAAGTGAAAATGTAAATTGTTACGACAGAATTTGTTCAACACGAAATGATTATTTTAAAATACAAATCTAAAGTGTAATAGGTCGGCAAACCAATGAACGCTATATCTGCGTTTAATTCGATTTCGGGGTGTTCCTAAAGAGTTTTGGTTTGCAAAATGTGACAATAATTAAAATGAATATTTACAGAATTAAAAACTTCACGGCTTGATTCAAAACCAATTTAATTTCATAAAAATTAAAAGATTTTTATTACATAACCTATGTTATAAAATGTCATTTACCACGAATACATTTACTTTCGCCTTGTTTCTTGCATTGTTTTCTTATATTTGTTATTTGTTACGTTTCTGTTTGCTTTACACCTTAGATATGATATACTACTGTGGGCAAAAAATAGTAAGACTTTTTAATTAAAATTTCGGGCGAAAACCCATTCGTCGAAATATTTTTTTTCTAGGTTGGTATGACTGTCAGTGACATCTGTGCCAAATGTCACATCAAAATAATCATTAGTGTTTAGTATACGCTTGTCTTTCTCAAGTACAAAAAGTGCATTCGGCGATTTTTACAATGAGTGATATTATTCAACAAAGAAGTTCCATTAAATTTTGTGTACGGAATCAAATTTCTGGTGCCGAAACGTTCAGAATGTTGCAAAAGGCCTTCGGTGATAATTGTTTGTCGCGAGTAAGTGTTTTTGATTGGTACAAATTATTCAAAGAGGGTCGAGAACGCGTTGATGCCGAACCACGTCCAGGACGGCCATCAACATCAACTGATGACCAACACGTCAATAGAATCAAGGAATTGGTGCTTGAGAATCGACGATTAACAGTCAGAGACCTTACTGGCATCGTTGGAATATCGGAAGGATCAGTGAAAATCATTTTGAAAGATCATTTGGGCCTAAGAAAAGTGAAAGCACGATTTGTTCCGAAATCGCTCAATTTTTTCGAAAAACAGTGTCGCGTTGACGTCCGTGAAACAATGCTTTCCGACTATCAAGACAAAAGGAAAGGCATCATAACTGGAGATGAGACTAGGATCTACGCTTATGACCCGGAAACAGACGATCAATCGGCCGAATATCGTATCAAAGGTGAGCCGAAGCCCAAAAAACCACATCAAAGCAAGTCAAAATCAAGGTTATGTTGACAGTTTTCTTCGGAGGTGTGGTGCACGACCGGCCAAACTGTCAACAAAGAATACTATTTGAGTGTTATGCGTTGCGTTCTTAAAATTAAAACAAGGCCTTTTACTTGTTTAAGACCAATTTCTTAACAAATCCCCCCTTCATCGTCTACAATGCATTAACAGTTTTTTTTTTAATTGGGCATAAGAATATTTTGAATATATTCACGGATATAAGAAACTCACGGTATACGAGGGAGTACCCAAAAATATCTGAAATTACTCTATGAAAACCTGTATTTTATTTTATTTAGCAAAACAACCTTAATACCTTCAATATACTCTCCATTTCACTTTATACACTTGCCTAATCAATGACGCCATTATTGGAAACGTTCGAACTCGTTTCTCTGTATGGCTCCGAGCGGCTGTGTCCTTTCTTCTCTTCCACGTTGCTAAAACGATGTTCTTTCATGGGGTGTGGAGCAAAGGACTGATAAAGTTGTCTGAGCAGGTGTATTATCATGATGGAAAAACCGTTCTCTCATCTGTCACAAATCGAGTCCCTATCGTCGCACACTGTTAAGCAGTCTTCTCAAAACCTCCAAATAGAATACCTTATTATGGCATTATGGCATGAATCCAGGATGCACAATCACTCTCACATCAAAAAAGAAATGACCATGGTGTTGATGTGTGACCTCACTTGACCAGCTTTTTTATGGAGAGGTGGCGATGAAGTCTTCCACTCGCTTGAATGTTGTTTCATTTCAAGATAGTAACCGTAGCACCAAGACTCGTTACCAGTAATGACCTTAGATAAAAACCTGGATCGATTTAGATAGGACCTTTCAAAGCACAGCATGTTTCCACTCGACGCTGTTTTTGATGATCAGCCAAAATGCAGAGCATGAACTTCGCGACGACTCTTATAATTCCTAATTCTCTCGACAAAATTCGCAGCACTGAGTTCCAAGTTATTCCAGATAACTCCGCAATTGTTTCAGTGGTTCGTCGTCGGTCTTCAAGCACAATTGCATGAACTTTTTCGATATTTCCATCAGTTCTGGAAGTTGATGGACGTCTATAATGAGGTTTGTCATCAATTAACATTTCAACTTTTAATACAAGAAAACAGAAAACCATTTGCACACTTGAATTTTTCGCTGTTCACGATATCAAAACTATCTACAGCATTTTTGCCGAGCAGGAGCAAAATTTCATTTAAGTTCGACATTTGAAAAAACGACGAGCTAACGAAAATGCTTTTTCAAAAAAATACACTGTTAACATGACACAACCTTATTCGGCGAAAGAACCGACTGCACCGAACGCAGAGCAAATTGCGTCACGGGCACCTAGAGGCCGGAATGCGCTCTACCAAGTCGGCTGAAACGTCCCCGGTCTGACACATAGATGGCGTTACTGTTATTAAATCCATATGTTTTTTAGATAGTACTAACCTTCAAACGAAACGTGTCAAAATTTGACAGCAATCCGACCATTAGTTACTGAGATATTGCATTAAGAGTGAAGCTACTTTTGTTATTTAAAAAAATGGAAAAAAAAGGAATTTCGTGTGCTGATAAAGTACTGCTTTTTGATGGGAAAAACTACCGTTGAAGCAAAAGCATGGCTTGATGAGGAGTTTCCGGACTCTGCGCCAGGAAAATCAACCATAATTGATTGGTATGCTAAGTTTAAACGTGGTGAAATGAGCACCGAAGACGGCGAACGCAGTGGACGACCAAAAGAGGCTGTCACCGACGACGACATCAAAAAAGTGCGCAAAATCATTTTAAACGACCGTAAAGTAAAGTTGATCGAGATAGCTGACATCCTAAAGATATCAAAGGAACGTGTTGGACACATCGTGCATGAATATTTGGGCATGCGGAAGCTCTGTGCAAAATGGGTACCGCGCGAGCTGACATTCGATCAAAAACAACAACGAGTTGATGATTCTGAGCTGTGCTTGAAGCTGTTAAATTGTAATAAAACCGAGTTTTTGCGTCGATATGTGACAATGGATGAAACATGGATTCATCACTACACTCCAGAGTCCAATCGACAGTCAGCCGAGTGGACTGCACGCGATGAACCGGCTCCAAAGCGTGGAAAGACGCAACAGTCAGCTGGAAAAGTTATGGCGTCAGTTTTTTGGGATGCGCATGGAATAATTTTCATAGATTATCTTAAAAAGGGCCAGTCCATCAACAGCGACTATTATACAACGTTATTGGACCGTTTGAAGAACGAAATCGCAAAAAAACGGCCCCATATGAAGAAGAAGAAAGTGCTGTTTCACCAAGACAATGCACCGTGTCACAAATCAATGAAAACAATGGCCAAATTAAGTGAATTGGGTTTCGAATTACTTCCCCATCCACCCTACTCTCCAGATGTGGCCCCCAGCGATTATTTCCTGTTTGCAGACCTCAAGAGAATGGTCGTCGGGAAGAAATTTAGCAGGGATGAGGAGGTGATCGCCGAAACTGAGGCCTATTTCGAGGCTAAAGACAATTCGTACTACAAAAATGGTATCGAAAAGTTGGAAGAACGCTATAATCGGTGTATCGCCCTCGAAGGCAACTATGTTGAATAATAAAATCGAATTTTGCCAAAAAACTGTGTTTTACTATGGTAGACCGGGGACTTTTCAGTTCGACTGTTAGGTAGGTCCCATCTACAGCGCTGCCATTTCGGTTATTTTTGTGTACCCCCTCGTATATCGTGAATGAATGAATTCTCAAAAACAACAGTGTACATATAAATGTACGCTCTTGAGAAAGATATAATCACCAAATTGCCGACTCCTAATTTATTTTCATTAAAAATTCTAAATAACTCTCTTTCTAAACAACTACACCGAAAAACGCGTTTGTTAGAACGCTCCCGTGTAAGTATTCACATGGCACACACACGCCGTTTAATTAGTTTTAGCGATGTCGAAAATTGACTCTATTTATGTATCTAAATGTTCACGTAAAGTGTTTGCTGTAAACGTTCAAGTCCTGTCAGAGGCATACCTGTATGCAAATGAAACGTTTTCAACGCCTGCCGGAAGTAAATCGTGAAAATTCGGAACTCGAATACGACCGGAACCTGTGCATATGACTCACGGTGTGTGGAGCGTATGTAAATGACACGGGAATATCCGGGGCTTTTTGCTCAATTAGTAGTTCTCATAGCGACAGTACATAGGTGGGTTACACAGTTAACAATAAAACTTTTGGTACATTTACATCTTTTCCCTTTCTGTTACCTTATTATTTTTCCGTTTAGTAAAATAAAATAAAAAGCTGTCCGGTTCCAAATGTATTACTTGTAGTACGAGAATGATACAAATGTGACCTACATTTTGTTTTTTTCTAGTCGATACAAACTACAAATTAATATTACATGCATACACAACATTTTTTTAAACAACAATCCCCATTTAAAATACACTTGTCCTATCGCTCCGGTAGCTTCTATGTTCCTATCGAAAAAAATTGTTTCATTTGACAACGCAGCCAATTTAACACCGCTTCCTTCAATTCCTCATTAGTGTCAAATCGCATACCTCCGAAGAACTTTCCACGTGTCCCAAAGAGATGATAACCGCTTGGAGCCCGGATTATATGGGGTGGGGTAGTGCTTCCCATCTCAATTTAGCCAATGTATTGTCAGTTAGACGGGTTGTATGTGAGCAACCGTTATCATGTAAGAAAGTAACGCCTTTGTTTAAGAGACCGCGTGTTTTTGTTCGTATGGCCCGCTTAACCTGTTTAAAGAAGCACTATATAATAAGCTGAATTAATCCTTTTCCTTTTTCAGAAAAAACGGACCCAAATTGGTCCACTAACATCCCAAGGTACATTCACTATCACTTTTTCACGCTATAGTAGTGTTCTGAATTTCTTTTGTTTCTATTATTGTTCGACGGAAAGTTGTTTGGAAGATTGTAGAGGATACTATTAACATTAGTGTTCACAACTCTAGTATTTTCTTTCACAGATATTCACCTATTGCTTCGAATCAGATGGTCAGCTTTTCGAATGTTTCCAAGATTGTTACACTGCTTCAGCAGCACGGGTTTTTAATTGGTCGTTACTAAGAAAACAGCGTGGATGTAATAATGTAGTATACTGAATGAAGTCATAAAAATAACATTACATGACAATATTCGCTAGCAATAAAGTTAATAATAATAAAATGTATTGTATTCCAAATAATATGTTTATTAACCAATAAATTCTATTTACGCCTCAATATATATATATATATATATATATATATATATATATATATATATATATATATACGAGGATAGTTTGACAAGTAGTGAGAATGACAGATAGGTGCGCTCTAATTGATAAAATAAATACACTGTAATTTAGGTTGCCCATTTATATGTTTACATTCCGATATTTAGATAAATCGGTTGATTAGTTTATTTTTGACATCTGATTGAAAAAGAAGCGACACGTTGTTTTGTTAAAATGGAAAAAGTAGAGTATCGTGCGGTGATTAAATACTTCGTTATTAAGGGTGTGAAAGCTACCGAAATAAAAGATGAGTTACGGGAAACATTAGGTGAATCTGATCCATCATCTGTCACAATAAGTAAATGGATAAATGAATTTAAACGTGGTAGAACAAGCTGTGTTGATGAAGCGCGCTCTGAAGCACCCAAAATCGTGACTTCTAAGGAAATGATTATAAAAATGCATAATATTATTACGCAAGATCGACGACTCAAAGTGAGATAGATAGCAGATATGGTAAACATTTCAACAGAATGCGTACATCACATTTTAACGAAAGAATTGGGCCTTTCCAAGCTTTCGGCAAGATGGGTATCGCGATTGCTTATGATTGATCAAAAGTTCACTCGTTTGCCCATTTCCAATGAGTGTTTGGACCTTTATAAGCGGAATCCGGTTGATTTTTGTAGGCAATATGTTACTTGCGATGAAACTTGGATACACTACAGTACACCCGAAACTAAACAACAGTCGAAACAATGGTTAGAACGTGCTTCTGCACCTCCAAAGAAAGCGAAAACCACTTTATTGGCAAACAAGGTGATGGCATCATTTTTTTAGGATTCAAAGGGCATGTTGCTCATTGATTACCTTCAGAAAGGTGCCACAATAAACGGACAATATTATGCAGAACTTCTACAAACAATTCGTGCTAAACGGCTAGGAATGGCAAAAAAAAGATTCTGTTTCACCAAGACAACGCTCCCTCGCATACCAGCACAGTTGCGGATGTCCAAAATCCACGAGTTGCATTTCCAATTAGTACCGCATGCGCCTTATTCGCCGGATCTAGCCCCTTCCGACTTCCACCTTTATCCAAAATTGAAAACGGCACTAGGTGGGAAGAAATTTTCGTCTAACAACAAGCTTATCATCTTCGTAAATGAGTATTTTGCAAACCTTCCGGAATCGCATTTTAGAGATGGCATAAGGGCATTGGAGCACCGTTGGAATAAATGTATTGCTATTTTAGAAGAATATATTGAAAAATAAAAATTATTTTGTATTTAAAAAATTCGTTTTTCTTTTCCATTCTCTCTTCTTGTCAAACTACCCTCGTATATATATATATGAGTATATGTTATTTTAATAATTAAGACATATTATAAAAAAAATAATTCTATAACTTCAATTAAAATATACAAAAATATTAGTCATTAAATTTAAGAACTGATATTGGATAGAGGTAGAAAGTGGAAGGGAAATGTCAAAGATTTAGACGTACATTATTGTTATTAAGAGAGCAGTCACAATTGTCAGCATTCGAAGTCCGTAATAAGTAAGAACTGAATATTTATGGTGAGTCATCCAAGACCGATAACTACTCGGTTATATGTT
This sequence comes from Dermolepida albohirtum, assembly GCA_031893035.1. Taxonomy (NCBI): domain Eukaryota; kingdom Metazoa; phylum Arthropoda; class Insecta; order Coleoptera; family Scarabaeidae; genus Dermolepida; species Dermolepida albohirtum. The sequence goes on along the minus strand of JAVIWB010001182.1, from coordinate 53,362 downwards.
TGTTGCTACATACGTACTTCAACATATCCTACCCTGTCGCGCTGATTAAAATTGACCACTCTAGTTGTTACATATTTACATCAAATTAATCTAATGTATTCGCATCGCTACTTAAGTTAATTGTTTCCCAGCGTCTATTGCAGTTGTCTGTACATATTTATAATATCATCCTATAAAGGACTGAATAAAAAAGACACAAAATTACGTTTTTATTATAAGCACATGGGGCTAAGTGTATCTATCTTTTCGTTTATAATTCTTAAATAATTTTCGAAACGCATCCCATATTTCTTCTCTCCACCTAAAGTTTTCTCCATATCGATAAAACACAAACATTTGTCATCCTATTCTTAAAGTCATTTGTCTTATCATGAAAATTCAGTAACTTGTTCCTCCACACTCCCTAAACCAACTCTGCGATACAGTAAATTTAATAAACTTATAATTTTGCCTCGATGCGATGAAAAAACTTTTCGAGAAGGGCAAAATTACAAATGCAAAATGTACAATGCCTGTACAAGTAATTACGGATTTTAAAAAGAGGAGACAAAAACTTTTCAAAATTAATCAAAATAAAATATGAACGCATCTTGGGGATGTTGGTTGAACATCCCAACGAAACTTTTATAAGCGTCTTTATAAAATGCGATCCTTACTTCGAAGAATATTATTGGAAAAGTAATTACGGGACTATCCATCTCCTTAAGCTGTAGCAAGTCTAGATGTGGATAATGTTTACGATTGAGATAGATTCAAGGGCACCGGCGACGTGGAAAATTTCCCCATTCGACTGTGTCCCTCACCTACCATCCTGTTTATTTAATTTGTCATTTCCTACCCAGCCACCCTAATCTACTCACCATAATGAATGTACGATGAATGTACGAGTATATGTATATGTGTAAATGTATTAGATACCCAAGTCTGTAAAAAAAGAAAGAAGTTTTAGAAGTTTAAGAAGGATTTAATATTTTATTGAGCCATCATGCATTTTATGACTACTTTAATGCGTTTCGATATTGCAGATACTAGTTTTTAGCATAGTACTACAGAAATAGTCTGCCATTCTTCTTCGTTTTTTTTTTGGTTACATTTGATTTTTTGATGTACAATAGTATTGTGTAACTTTCCTTTCCAGTACGTGCCATAAATTTTCGATTGGAGATAAATCGGACGATTGTGGTGGCCAATTAAGCAGATGCACTTTGTTACTGACAAACCACTGTCTTGTCGTCGATGGGCGATGAACGGTAGAACAAGCAAGTGTTACTCCCGCTAAAATCGGTAACAAGGTTACTAGTGCCTATACAGACAAGCACTTTAAGACCTTGACAAATTGCCATTAGATGGATGTTAAAAGAATCATTCAAATGTTAATAACACCCTGTCTATTACGCGTTTCAAGGAATTCACTTATCATCAGGTAAACCTGTGTTATTAACGAACGATTCTTTGTGGGCGTATAGTACCTTTTCGATACGAAAAAATGATGAAAAAACATTACCTCCCTCCCTCGTTTAAACATACGAATATACGAACGAAAGAACAAGAGCGTGTTCCTATTGCTAAAATTGGTAACAATGTTGCCAGTTCATACACTTTAAAATCTCGGCGCGAATTGCCAATAGACGAATGTTAAAAGAATCATTCAAATATTAATATCTATCTCTGTTTAATACGCGACAGAGGGAGGTATTGTTCGTTAATAACATAAGTGTACTTGATGATAGGTGAATTCCTTGAAACGCGTAATAAGCAGTTAATCTCCTATTGAAAAGAATAGGGGGAAAGGGGAAATTGTGGATTTAAGAAATTTATTGTCATTCTAGCAGTGTGTGAGCAACGTGCGTTTGTGAGTTTGTGGTAGAGATCAATTAGATTATCCTATTTTTTAGCTGCAATTGCAAAAAAAAAATGTTCGCGATGTGCAGTCCGTACAACCATTAGTCGCTATCAGGAGAGTGGGTCATTTGTTAACAGACCAAAAAGTTGCAGAAAACCCTGTACCTCGATTAGAGAAGACAGAATTTTACAAAGACTGGCTCTCAGTGATAGGAAAAAATCGTCGAAACAGCTCGCCAGTGAGCTGAAACAGCGTTATAGCGTAACAGTTTCTGCGTAAACAGTGAGAAGGCGTCTCCAGCGTGATGGTTTACGAGGGTGTAAAGCGCGACGTAAACCGCTTTTAAGTGACACTCATAAAAAGAAGCGGTATTTATGAGCCAAACAACATGAAAATTGGTCAATCGAGAAGTGGTCGAAGATTCTTTGGTCTGATGAATCGAATATCGAGGTATGTAAGTACATCTTCATGACTAATGTTCTTATCGTTGTATGCAATTCAGTCTACATGTAACATTAAACAAAATTAATCCTGTCTAAGTGCTAAGTTTCTTCTTTTGCCTGGCAGCTTTGGGGACTACCTGGGACGCTATACGTTCGGCGTAGGCAAGGGGAAGCTTATGAACCACAATGTATGATTCCCACAGTAAAATTTGGAGGTGGTAGTATCATGGTTTGGGGTTGTATGTCTGCATACGGTGTTGGAGAACTGTACCTGTGCGATGGACGGATGAATAGCCAACGCTATTTAGCCATGTTGGAGGAAGTATTAGAACCGTCTGTGCTAAAACTATTCGACCAGGATATTCCACAATACATTTTTCAGCAAGATAATGCGCCCTGCCACAAATCGGGAGCTGTAATGCGTTGGTTCGAGGAAAACACAGTGGAGGTAATCGATTGGCCACCAAAAAGTCCCGATTTGTCGCATATTGAAAATTTGTGGCGTATCTTAAAAACTAAGATCACGGAACATAAATGCCTGTCAAAAGCAGAATTATCAACAAAAATTCGCGAAATATGGGCTGCAATACCACCGGCAGAGTGTTACAATTTAGTAGCAAGTATGCCTCGACGAGTGCGAGCTGTCATTAAAGCCAAGGGCGGAGCGATAAAATATTGATAAATTGTACTATATTACTAAATAACACTTTGTACATAATTTTCACAACAGTTTTATTTTAGTCACCTCTCTTTTGACTAAACTATATGAACTATATATGTATGTATGTACATAAATTCCTAAGGTGTCTAATACATTTGAGCATGGTTGTATATGTTTATTAATAACAAAGTAGATTTTCTAGTTTATAAATAACACGAATTAAATGCCAAAATAAGCAATAAAAACTTTTGGATATCAATCAAAATGAAATATGACCGACGGTCATATTTCTTGCCAGCAAGTGGGACAAATCCATCAAAATGTGATAGTATATATATAATTGATTAAATAATCTCAAGAAAACTTTTTATCGTCGTCTTTATAAGATGTAATTCTTACTTCGAAAAGCTTTTTTGGGAAAACGATTACGAATATATCCATGTCTTTAAACAGTGAACAATTCTAATGAAGACAATATTTACGTTTGAGACAGGTTCAAGTGCACAAACAGTGTGAAAGTTTCCTCATTTGCGAACGTATCACCGGCAAACGATCCCCTTTATTTAATTCGTTATTTTCTACCCTCTTATCGTAATTGCCTATTACACATAGTGAATGTACAATAAAACACTCACCCAATACTGATGTGTTCGTAATGGATGCTAAATCGACGTCAATTATTTAAAGAGTTTAGTTAAGGATATTTTGAAAGGTTAGCTTTGTATTTAACTGCGTTCGTTTGACTCTTCGAGATCAGTTTTTGCTTTTAGTGAAGTTAGTATGTATTAATATCTTTTTGAGTTAATATTTATATTTTTTTGTACAAGTTCAGTAACATAAAGAAAGATTTTCAAATTCAGTAAACTATTAATAATGTATTAATTTTATGTTACTGTATAAATAATTGTGGATTTTCCTGGGGTGTCAGGAAGGTTATAATGCAACAAATTATATTACTATTAATGTTTATTTTCATAAACACTAGAGAGGTGGAACCAGACAAACACAAATAAAAATATTTTTGCTTGAAATCTATAAATTAAATTTTCTCTCCTATAACTATAAATACAACCATGCTCAAATGTATTAGACACCTTACGAATTTATGTACATACATACATATATAGTTTACTCAAAAGAGAGGTGAGGAAAATAAAACTGTTGTGAAAATTATGTACAAAGTGTTATTTAGTAATATAATACAATTTATCAATATTTTGTCGCTTCGCCCTTGGCCTTAATGACAGCTCGCACTCGTCGAGGCATACTTGCTACTAAATTGTAACACTGCCGGTGGTATTGCAGCCCATATTTCGCGAATTTTTGTTGATAATTCTGCTTTTGACAGGCATTTATGTTCCATGATCTTAATTTTTAAGATACGCCACAAATTTTCAATGGGCGACAAATCGGGACTTTGTGGCGGCCAATCCAATAACTCCACTGTGTTTTCCTCGAACCAACACATTACAGCTCCCGATTTGTGGCAGGGCGCATTATCTTGCTGAAAAATGTATTATCGAATATCCTGGTCGAATAGTTTTAGCACAGACGGTTCTAATACTTCCTCCAACATGGCTAAATAGCGTTGGCTGTTCATCCGTCCATCGCACAGGTACACTTCTCCAACACCGTATGCAGATATACGACCCCAAACCATGATACTACCACCTCCAAATTTAACTGTGGGAATGATACATTGTGGTTCATAAGCTTCCCCTTGCCTACGCCGAACGTATAGCGTCCCAGGTAGTCCCCAACGCTGCCAGGTAAAAGAAGAAAGTTAGCACTTAGACAGGATTAATTTTGTTTAATGTTACATGTAGACTGAATTGCATACAACGATAAGAATATTAGTCATGAAGATGTACTTACATACCTCGATATTCCATTCAGCAGACCCAAGAATCTTCGACCACTTCTCGATTGTCCAATTTTCATGTTGTTTGGCCCATAAATACCGCTTCTTTTTATGAGCGTCAATTAAAATCGGTTTACATCGCGCTTTACACCCTCGTAAACCAGCACGCTGGAGACGCCTTCTCACTGTTTGCGCAGAAACTGTTACGCGATAACGCTGTTTCAGCTCACTGGCGAGCTGTTTCGACGATTTTTTCCTATCACTGAGAGCCAGTATTTGTAAACTTCTCTCTTCTCTAATCGAGGTACAGGGTTTTCTGCCACTTTTTGGTCTGTTAAAAAACGACCCACTCTCCTGATAACGACTAATGGTTGTACGGACTGCACATCGCGAACATTTTTTTTTGCAATTGCAGCTATTGATAACTTCTGGGAATGCAGTAGCACTATTTGGGCGCGTTTCCCTACCGACAACTCGCCTGTTTTAGGCATTTTTCTTCAACAAATAACAGACACAACGTGAAAAAATAGGATAATCTAATAGATCTCTACCACAAACTCACAAACGCACGTTGCTCACACACTGCTAGAATGACACTAAATTTCTAAAATCCACAATTTCCCCTTTCCACCTATTCTTTTCAATAGGGGATTAACTAGGGTATTCAAAAACGCATTTCTGTAAATACCATTAACTATTTTTACGGTTAATTTCCGTCAGACTTGGATAATACCGAGAATAAGGGTTTTTACCTGGGGTGTCTAATACATCTGAGCATGGTTGTATGTTGAGGATTTACTACTCTCACTGTCTGATTATCTGCTGACGATGACAACTTAGTTGTCGAAATACGCATACAGAATACGAAAATTAATGTGGAAAGAGGTTATATATCAACATTCTGTGATTAAATTTTCAATGCATTTACAGTGATAATTTCCTCTCCGATTCCTATCGTTAACCAATCCCATCAAAACCATTCAATATTCTATCAATCTTTATAAAAAATTTCTATGTATCCTTTATTATACTTTTACAAGCAAGCGTTTAGAATTTAACTAGAATAGTACGACACTTATTTATTAAAAATTTAAACTATATACAGAATGTTCTTAAATTGAATGACTAAAAATTGTGTATACATACATTAACTGCTTATTATTGAATTAATACTCCTTAACATATATCTTATTATTATTAATATATATACTTATATATACTTATATATATATATATATGTATATAATTTATTAAAAGTGTATAAGATAATCCAAATTAATAAAGTTCGTCGGGTATTCGGTCAATGTAAGTAAAATGAAAAACCAATCCTTTATTTTATCCTCTATATTTCGCTATAAATTTATAGCTTCATCAGGAGTTCTGAAAACAATAACAAGTACAATATCTTAATCATGCTCCTAATTATTATCTTTTTCTTACAAAAACTAGATTAATTTAAAAAATTTAAAAATCATTAAAATGTGGTTTGACATACTATATACTAACACACAAAACCGTAAACTATTGTAACAGCGTCAGTGGTAGGTAAAGTTAAGAGCATGTTCCCCAAATAACTTGCATCTGAAACTAAACTATTTACGTGTAAAATCCTAAAAAAGTGGGAACCTTTTTTCGAAAAGTGCTAGGCTTTAAAAGAACTAATATACGAGGTGCATAATAAAAACAAAAAAAATATGAATGTGATAAAGGATTAATCTGTGTGACACTTGACTTTCATTATATTAGATTGCAATAGATTGTACTTAACTGGTTGATATCAATTTATAAATTTATGGTGTTTGGATTTTTACAGATGTGTGCCATTTCCAAGAATATTCTTTTTTTGTAGTTGTTTTCTGTTTCTAAAATGACGGGATTGTTAAAATCAAAATTATGATCATTATACCCGACGAACTTTATTAATTTGGATTATATATATATATATATATATATATATATATATATATATATATATATATACGAGGGATGTTTCCAAAGTTCTGGGAATTACATATAATTTTTAGAATTTTGTTAATTTTCGTCAATATTACAATATCGTTTTTCAACATAATCTCCATTTAACTGAATACATTTATCCCAACGACAAACTAATTTTTTTAAGCCGTCCTCAAAGAAGTTTTTCGGTATCTTGTCGATCCACCTATTTATGGCACGTTTTACGTCAGTTAAACTTTTAAATCGAACACCCCGTAAGGGTTTTTTCAAATCTGGGAACAGATGGTAATCACTGGGTGCAAGATCCGGGGAATAAGGTGGGTGCGGCAGCAATTCCCATCGTAAATCGTTCAAAACATCCTTCGTTTTTCTTGCGGTGTGTGGTCTTACATTATCCTGTTGCAATAACGGACGCTTATGCAACTTTCCAGGCCGTTTCTTGACTAGTGCCTGTCGCAGTGGTCCGGATAATAAATTTGAATAATCTGCATTAATTGTAGTACCTCTCGGCAGATAATCCATGAAAATAATCCCTTCGCAATCCCAGAATACAGTAAGCATTACCTTTCCAACAGACGGAACTGCACGCGCCTTAAGTGGATGCCCTTCTTCAGGTTTGCGCCATTCTTTGGATTGACTTTTCGTCTCAGGATTTAAATAAGGAATCCACGTTTTGTCAGTGGTTATTATTCGTTGCTAAAATTCATCACCGTATTGGGCTAACAGCTCCTGATGTTGACGACAAGTATCGGACCTATTGAGTTTCTGTTCTGGTCCCAACAGCCTTGGCACCCAGCGCGCCGAAACCTTGTTAACGCCCAAACAATCATGCAAGATGTCATAAACTTGTCGTGTACCTATCACTAGGTGTACACTAATTTGACGAATAGTCATCCGCCTGTCGTCTTTCAGTAGGTTTTCGACGGCAGTAATGTTTCTTTCATTTACCGACGTGGTTGGTCGCCCACTGCGTGGATCGTCTTCTAGTGATGTTTTACCGGCTTTAAAACGATCAATCCACCGATAAACAGTACTATTTGATTCTGCAGATTCACCAAATACTCCTTGCAGACGACTAATAATTTCTGACGTTTTCACATCTTCTTTCCACAAAAAGAAAATTATCGCTGTTTGAGATTTTGCCGCGTGGTTACAAAAACAGTGCTACTAAAACGCGTCTACATCAATCGAATACCTGAATCAGACTGAACAATGTTGCACTAGATAGTTGCATAAACATGTCAAGACTTGTCTGGCATCAATAACATTGCGTATAAGTTCTACGTTATTTAATTATAGCACCAATTCCCAGAATATTGGAAACACCCCTCGTATATAAAAATGTGTGATATAAATGTGTGTGTGTTTGTATTATCGTGTTTTTGTTCACCTTTCTGCGACTGTCTGGATATTTACCTTGCCATAAGCTAACTAAATAATAATAATAACAAAAAACCCGTAATCTGTTCAAGTACGTTTTAATTTTTTAAACCGATATGGCTTTTTAAATTTTTTTCAGTGATTCGTTCAGAGACAAAACATAAACAAAAAACCCGTAATAATATTACCATTTGTCAAATGCTACCGTTAAAATAAAATACTTACATTTATATTTACAACAAAATCGAGTTGATAAACAAGCGACCTGGGATATAATGCGCATACCATCATTTTACCGGTACATATCTACGAGTACATGTGCGTGTTCATAATCAACATGTACAAGAGACGCGGGCAGCTCATAAAACAATTATATTTTATTTATTAATTGACACAAACTAAATGGGTTCGCAAAATACGCGTTTGTATATAAATTTGTTTATGCCAGAATAATTTAAACACTCTTGTTAACGAAATTTACATATTCGAATATGAGCTGAATATTATTTTCGATTATCAAACAATATTGTATTTACACAGAAATAATTATGTTTTTCAAAGCTGTCAGGAATGGTTTTTTAACTGAATACTTACACATTCGCATGAATAGGTCTATGTGTGAATGCACGGATGTGAATGAGAATTTAGTGAAAATGTATTTTTTTTAATTTCGTTTTGTTATTTGGAAATGTTTATTCATCTTTGATTATATATAATAAATCAAATAATATTTGCATTTAATTTTTAAATGAATGCTATGTGTTTTCACGCGAAATCTGTAACTAAACAAAAATAAATATTCATCATACGAGGGTAGACTGAAAAGTTTCCAGCCTAATACAGAAACAAAAATTTTTGCCAAAATCAATTTTATTTTCTAGTCTCCTTGTAAATTTATACTCTCTTTTCTAGCGATGCTCCCATCTCTTTAGTCCGTCCAAATAGTAGTTAGCATCTTGTTATGCAAAATAAACGTTTATGAATGTAATGACCTCCCCCATCTATGAAAATATCTGTCCTCCAATCGAAACTTTGAGCTTAGAGAACAGAAAAAGGTCACTAGGTGGCAGATCTGGTGAATACGGTAAGTAGTCAATCAATTCGAACCCCAATTCGTGAATTTTTGTCATGACAACCATCGAAACGTGAGACTGTGCATTGTCTTGGTGAAACATCTCTTTAATCCATCGAAATAGTAGTTGGCATCTTGTTCTGCAAAATAAACGTTTATGAATGTAATGACATCCTCAGTCTATGAAAACATCTGTCCTCCAATCGAAACTTTGAGCCTAAAGAACAGCTAAAGTTCACTAGGTAGCAGATCTGATGAATTCGGTGAGTAGTCAATCAATTCGAACCCCAATTCGTGAATTTTGGCATGGCAACCATCGAAGCGTGAGACTGTGCATTGTCTTGGTGAAACATCTCTTTAATCCATACAAATAGTAGTTGGCATCTTGTTCTGAAAAATAAACGTTTATGAATGTAATGACCTCCTCCATCTATGATAATATCTGTCCTTCGATTATAGCTTTGGAATTAGAGAACAGAAAAAGGTCACTAGGTGGCAGATCTGGTGAATACGGTGAGTAGTCAATCAATTCGAACCCCAATTCGTGAATTTTTGTCATGGCAACCATCGAAGTGTGAGACTGTGTATAGTCTTAGTGGAACGAGGCTTTCTTTTTCTTCAGATGTGGCCGTTTTGTTATTTCTGTCCTCAGTTTGTCCAGTAGTGATACCTAGTATGCCAGCTTATTGCTTTTCCTTTTTCAAAATAGTCGATTAACACAACTCCATGACTAGCCCAAAAAACTATGGTCATCACTTTCCCGGCGGATGGAACAATCTGTACCTTTTTCAGAATCGATTCATCTTCTGCAGTCCACTGTTTTGACTGTCTTAGTTTTAGACGTACAGCAGTGAATCTTAGTTTCATCTACAGTCACTAATCGATGTCAAAACTTTGACTTATTTCCCTTAAACTGCTTCAACAGGGCTTTGGAAATGTTCATTCGAATGCATTTTTGGTCCCGGCTGAGCAAACGCAGCACCCAACGTGCGATGAGTTTTCCCATTCCCAAATCCAAATAACTATCTCGAAAATGTTATATGGATGAGATGGCGATCTGGTACGCGCTGCAACTATTTCAATGCAACTACTGCACGAAGAAGATCTATTATATAATTGTCATAAAAAGTTAGCAAGCTATTTCGAAAGTGTTCTCTGCATAAGGCACAGCCTGTATCAGTGTATCACACCATATCTCATGCAAGAAACAAAATTAGCGTGATAGAAAGTGGACAGGGTACTCTAATTACAGGTTCTGCGAAGCTGTTTAAGGGTAAAACACACATTGGCCAGTGTACTACATATGCCATCTATATGTGTTGACCATTTAAGGTTTTCATTAATTATCAGACCAAGGATTTTTGAAGAAGAATCGCAGTCAAAGGTCTCATTGTTTATTTGTACATGGGAAATATACTTAATCCTATTGTGAAAGTATACCAATTTGTTTTTTTGCTTATTTAGAATTAACTTGTTGGACACCATCCAATCGTTAATTTTATTGATGTGTCATTGGTCAAATTATAAACATCACCTACATTTGAAGACCTGACAACTACACTAACATCGTTCGCATAAAGAACGCCTCATTCTACATTTCGTAGAATGTTCCGTAAGTCATTTACGTAGACCAAAAATAATGTGGGTCCCAAGATAGATCCCTGGGGTGCACCTCTGCTAACACCAATGTAGCTAGACTGACAGTTACCGATCTTGACACGTTGCTTACGATTAGTGAGATAAGATTCGAACCATTTGTTAGCAATGCCTCTGACACCGTATTGAGATAGTTTGTACAGTAAAATATCATGATGGATTAGCAAGAAGAAGTAAAGCAAGCTCTAAATAGAGAAAAAAGAAATACAAAGAGATGAGAAATATGATACGTGACAGTAAGAGTAGGTAAGCTATAGGGGCTCCAGCACAAAATCCCATGCATTTTCTTGCTCAGGTTTATTTCGCATTTTGCTCAATATATACATGTTTTATTGACAACGTACCTCAACTCATACAAAATTTATAGAGGTAATCAACAGATCTTAAACAGCTTAAATAGCTGTTGAACAAGTATCAAGCAAATATTTGAACATCCTAAACAGCTTCTTAACAGATAATGTGTTTACTTTTGTTACCAATGTTAGATCTGATAGTAGACAGACTGTATATGAAATGAATAAGTAAACATGAAACTTTAAATTAAATATTAGTACCAGCTCAAAACATTAACAAGATTTACAGTATTAAAATATCCGTACAAACCGATAAATAATTGAAGAAGGATATACAAAGAGTGTTACTCTACTGTGGGCAAAAAATAGTAAGACTTTGTTCATAATTTTTAAATTCTTAATTTATTCTTCCAAATCTATTTCGTCCACCTCAAATTAATCCCCCATGGCCCCAATACACTTGTGCCAACGTTTCTTCCAATTCTCGAAACAGTTGTTAAAGGCAATTTCAGGAATAGCCTTCAATGCGCGTAGCGATTCACGTTTAATGTCTTCAATTGACTCAAAACGGTTTCCCTGGAGCGATCGTTTCAGTTTGCTGAATAACCAGAAGTCACACTGAGCTAAATCAGGCGAATACGGTGGTTGCGGCACGATATTGGTTGAAAATTTGGCGAAAAACTCACGAAGAATTAATGCAGTATGCGACGGTGCATTATCGTTGTGCAAAAACCAAGAGTTGTCGGCCCATAATTCTGGCCTCTTTTTACGAATAGCATTGCGCAAACGACGCATAACACTCAAATAATATTCTTTGTTGATAGTTTGGCCGGGCGGAAGGAATTCGGAGTGCACCACACCTCGATAATCGAAGAAAACTGTCAACATAACCTTAATTTTTGACTTACTTTGACGTGGTTTTTTGGACTTCGGCTCACCTTTGGTACGATATTCGGCCGATTGATCGTCTGTTTCCGTATCATAAGCGTAGATTCAAGTCTCATCTCCAGTTATGATGCCTTTCATTTTGTGTTGATAATCGGAAAGCATTGTTTCACAGACGTCAACGCGACGCTGTTTTTCGAAAAATTTGAGTGATTTTGGAACAAATCGTGCTTTCACTTTTCTTAGGCCCAAATGATCCTTCAAAATAATTTTCACTGATCCTTCCAATATTCCAACGATGCCAGTAAGGTCTCTGACTGTTAATCGTCGATTCTCAAGCACCAATTCCTTGATTCTATTGACGTGTTGATCATCAGTTGATGTTGATGGCCGTCCTGGACGTGCTTCGTCATCAACGCGTTCTCGACCCTCTTTTAATAATTTGTACCAATCAAAAACACTTGCTCGCGACAAACAAATATCACCGAAGGCCTTTTGCAACATTCTGAACGTTTCGGCACCAGAAATTTGATTCCGTACACAAAATTTAATGGAACTTCTTTGTTGAATAATTACATTCATTGTAAAAATAGCCGAATGCACTTTTTGTACTTCAGAAAGACAAGCGTATACTAAACACTAATAATTATTTTGATGTGACATTTGGCACAGATGTCACTGACAGTCATACCAACCTAGAAAAAAAATATTTCGAAAAGTCTTACTATTTTTTGCCCACAGTAGTATTCTTCATAAATTTATCTTGCAAATTTGTCTTTATTTTGGTGCAATATTGTCAATCCGTGTACAGGTATTTTGTTTCCAAATAATAAGTTTCAATAAAATCATACATTTTTATATTTCATTGGGGAGTTGTTGGGACTGGGTTCTAGGGTTAATTTAAAAAGTATAGAAACTTATACTTGCCGAATTCTCATATATAAACCGAGTAAAGGAGAAAACATAGTAAGACTTACCAATAAAACACATTAACCGAAGAAAGGTTCACTTAGTTTCATCGGTCTAATGTGCCGTTAATTTTCATTCCAGAGCATAGAGGTGTAACACTAAATGTAAAGCAAGGTTTCAAATGGCAGTGTTCTTATACGAGTCTGCCGACTGCTGCGAACCCTAATTATATCTCGGTGGCTGGGGTGCGGACTTAACCTTTCAGGATTCCAAAGTGTTACAGCTTTAAGGAAAGCAGCACAGGTGCGGAGGTCTCTCTATGTATAACGGATCAATAAAATCGTCTGCGGATGGTGTGGGACTTCATGGAGCGTACGTAACACTCTCGGTGTGCTCGGCGTCTTCTTGTTTCATCTTCGCGAAAGTACTTAAACTTTTCTTCTACCGGGAAGTACCCGGAGGTGATACGGATATCGACATAGTTTGACGAAAGGATCGACAAAAATGTCGTGCAAATAAGTTCGGCATTGGAAGCTGTTTTTGAACTTAATTAAAGATGAAATTAAATTAAAATTGGCTGCGATGTTTTGATTGAAAGCGCGTTACTTGAACTCAGTGAAGCGGCACGATAAGCCCTTTGTTACATGTTAAGCTTGTTAAAGAATTTATTAAGTTGGCGTAATATTAATTATGAAAATGTAATAGGATGATATTAAGCGATTGCATAGAAGGGCTTTATTGCTTTGGATTTTCATCAGCTTGTTAGAAATTTAGTTGTCATGCTTACATTTATACGAGCGTTTCAGGAAGTTCAATATTTTGAAATAAGAAATTTTCAGTAGTAGACGCCTCTGTCTATTTTAGTTCGAACATTTAAAATAGATTAACGTTACATCCCTGAAGAAGGGGTAAACAATCCCATTAATATTTACAAAGTTCACGACCTAAAAATCTTAAGAATTTCTGCATTCTTTCTTTCTAACTACATAAATCGATGTTTGCTAGAGATCAAGCATACTGGGATGTCTAATTTTATACTTTAATGTATTGGGTTGGCAACTAAGTACTTTCGGTTTTGTAGTATAAAATAAACAACTTTTTTTTTAAACAAAAAATAGTTTTTAATCAATTATATATATTACATTTTGCTCAATGACCTTTTGCCATCTTTCTTTCAGCTGCATGATTCCGCGCTCATAAAATTTCTGGTCCTTATCAGCAAAAAACTGAACCAGGTGCGAGTGAAGATCATCGTCATTTGTGAAAGTTTTACCATTCCAAGAAATCTGCAAACTTCGAAATAAATGGTAATCAGATGGTGCTAGATCAGGGCTGTATGGGGGATGTGGCATCACTTCCCAGCCAAGCTCCAATAGTTTCCCACGAGTTGCCAAAGATGTGTGAGGCTTTGTATTATCTTGGTGGAAAACTACACCTTTCCGATTTGACAATTCTGGCCGTTTTTCTTTGATTGCTTCATTCAGTTTTATTAATTGTTGATAGTAAACAACAGAATTGATCGTTTGGTTCCATGGAAGCAGCTAAAAAAACTCAACACCTTTGTAATCCCACCAAACTGACAGCATGATCTTTTGTTGGATGCAATTCAGCTTTCGATGTGGTTTGAGCTGGTTTATCGTGTTTGCTCCATGATCGTTTTCGAACTATGTTACTGTACAGGACCCATTTTTCATTACCAGTGATGATTCTTTTTAAGAAAGGGTCGGTTTCGTTTCGTCTAAGGTGCATATCGCAAAAGTTGATTCTTTGCGTTAAATGAATTTCTTTCAATTCGTGAGGTACCCAAATATTAAGCTTCTTAACTAGCCCAAGACATTTTAAATGTTTTTCAATTGTTGTGTGCGATACATGTAGCCTCTCCGCAACCTCTCGAACAGTTATATGACGATCCTCTTCAATTATGACTTTGATTTGGTCATCATCAACTTCAGTAGGCCGACCAGAACGTTGCTCATCTTTGAGGGAAAAATTTCCAGAACGGAATTTTTTATAGCAATTCTGACACGTGCGCTCTGTTAAGCAATTAGCACCATAAACTTCACATACCTTTTTGTGAGCCGCAGCAGCTTTCTTTCCTTTACGGAAATAAACTAGTAAAATATGTCGAAAATGTTCGTTTCTGCACTCCATTTAAAATTAACCCACAACTAATAGCTTTAATAAAAAATCACGCACTACTTGCTTCTGAAGTTACGTCAATGTGACTAGTATCACGCGACAAACGGTAAAGTACAGCACTAACATACGTTATACAAAAAAGAAAGCAACGCTCTCTATCAGTAAAAACCGAAAGTACTTAGTTGCCAACCCAATAGATAAGCCTAGATAAAGTATAATGTCAAACTGTGTTGACATTTCTGTTCAGTAAGGTTTGGCAAGTCATCATGAATCGTTTAACGCCAGAACAACGCTTCCAAATTGTGGACATTTACTTTAAAAAAAATAAATCTGTTCGAGAAGTTCATAGAGCACTTAGTCTATTTTACGGTCAACATAATCGGCCTAGTGAACAAGCAATTCGTGCAGTTATTGATCGTTTTCGGACTAATTTTACTCTTCTCGATTCAAAACCATCAACAAGACAAAGAAATGTGCGTACCGAAGAGGATATTACTACTGTAGCGCGAAGTATTGAAGAAGACGCCGAAATATCGATTTGTCGTCGTTCTTAACTTGTTGGCGTTTGTCCTTCGACTACGTGGACAATTATGCTTGAGGATCTTGGATTATGTGCCTATAAAATACAGTTCGTGCAAGAATTGAAGCCAAACGACAATTGCTTGCGTCGCATTTTTGCTGATTGAGCTCATTCGAAACTGACCGAAGATGAGCATTTTGTTTTTTTTAGTTTTCACTCCGAATTTCTCTGGAGTCGTTCAATCTATTTCGAGATTTCCATTAGTTTCGTCATTCGTAGTAAATATCGCCATCTCATCTACATAACATTTCCGAGACAGTTATTTTGTACATATTGCACTGACTTAGTAGGATTTAACATTGTTTTTTGTTTACTTCACGGCTTCATCTAGTATTAAAGTGAAGGCTCATAATACACTCTAATCACACTACGTACAGTTTCAAACAGTTCGGATTGCATCTGTCTTGCTCCGAGATAGGTCTTCGCCTTGGAATATAGAGATTTCATTCGCCAAATTAGGCATCTTTTCAAATGTTACTGTAATCCTCTCTTCTGATTTTTCTCAAAATAAATAAAGCAGATATATACATTTCTTTCATCTCTCACTGCCTTCTACGCTCTCTGTCTGACAAGAAATATCCGATTATTCACGCCACGATTTGGATTAGATCCCAAGTGACTTTTTTCTAATTTTTTTTTCTGTTGGTAGCCTTAGTCTCCTCCCAGAATTGTAGTACATACCTTCACGACTGTACTAGTTAATGTTTTATAATCTTTGCTATCATCATTTTTATGTATTGGTCTTCAACGTCCAAGATTTTTAATGCATCCTAAATCTATTTACTTAAAACAAAGTTAATCGAATTCACAAGCAACAAATTTCTTTAAAATAACGTTTTTGAATAGATAAATGCATAGTAATATTTTCTGCATATAAAGGCATTGATTAATGTAGAGGATAACATCTACCGGAAATAATCACAAGTACAAAATACCTAAATTAACGAAAGTTAAAGGAAGTTAAAGGAAGCAACTAAACATAATTTAAAATGAAAAAGTTCTTATTTTTTCCATTCAGTACTTGAGCATTAAAAAATGAGACTATAAACTTTTCATTAAACTATTTTGAGAGAAAAAGATCACCTCTAAGATGAAAAGAGGTCATTCCCATTTAGTGCCGTTACAATGCAACTACGCGAGGGTGTGCAACCTCAATTAATTTATGAACACCCGCAAACTGATACGATAAATTATCCTAATGGCCCACTAAATATGAGCATTACCAAGAACTAACGTTTGAACGGGTGTTTGTATAGATACACTGGAATGCAAAAGTTTCACTTTACTATATGTTCGATATGTATTGGAAATGTATCTACAAAATGAGGAAATCCAAATATTTACTTTCTAACAATATTTTCAAAAGTTTTGTGGTTGAAACACACGCACCAAAATTCTAAAGTAAATTATCAATTAATATTATTATTATCAATCTTTATTAATCAATACCCTTTCAGTAATCATCGAACTGGCACTGTTAATTTAATCAGTAAACTTAACATTTTCATCATGGTAAAGCACATGAACGAACAACGTCTGCAAATTATAAAAATTACTACAGAAATTCGGAGTCGGTGACCGCTACTTTAAGAGCGTTAACTCCGATTTTCGGTCGTAATTCTCGCCCTAGTAGACAGGCAGTAACAAGTTTAGTGCAAAAATTTGAGTCTACATATTCGTTGTGTGATGTTGCCGTGCCAGTGAGACAACGGGTTGGTCGAAGTGTCGAAAATATCGCTATCCGTAGCAAATGATCCAAATCAGTCAATTCCACGGCGCTCTCAAGAGTTGGGCATCGCCCAGACCACTTTGTGGCGAATTTTGCGTAAGGATCTTGGTTTACACCCATACAAGATCAAGCTGACTCAAGAATTGAAGCCGATGGACCATTTGAAGTGACGTACGTTCTCCGATTGGGCTCTGAAAAGGATGCCGGCGGCGTTATAGGGCCATATTTTTTCGTCGACGATAATGATCATCACGTTACTCTGAATGGTAATCGTTATGGCGCCATGATTACCGATTATTTTTGACCCGAATTGGAAGATATGGACTTGGACAACATGTGGTTTCAGCAGGACGGTGCCACACAGCACACGTTACAATCGATTTATCGAAGAGTAAGTTTGATGAGCGTGTTATCTCAAGAAATGGACCAGTCTATTGGCCGCCTCGTTCGTGTGATTTAACGCCTCTAGACTTTTTTCTTTGGGACTACGTCAAGTCATTGTTCTATGTCAACAAGCCGACAACGTTGGAAGAGCTCAGAGCCAACATTGAACGCGAAATAGCAGCCGTTATGGCCGAATTGTGTGGCCGAGTCATCGAAAATTGGGTCCAACGAATCGACCGCTGCAAACGTGCCCGCGGTGGCCATATGAACGAAGTCGAGTTCCATTCATAAATGTTTTGATTGTACTTCAACCCGATATTTATTTTTATTTTCTTCTATTATTTTTATTTATATTTTGCCCAACAGCTTTCCTTCCATTAATAGAACAATACCAAACATACATACATGACACAAATACGTTTAAAAAGTATTGAAACAAAAAGTAAATATAAAATTTCGCAAATCATAAAAAAACGTAATATTTTTTTACATGTAGGCACGTGATAAAAATGTAAAAAGTACAAAAAAGAATTAGAAATAAAATGAAAACACATTAATTCCCCCTATTGTCTCTAATTGGCACTCTGAGTAAAACTCCCATGAAATCATGATGAATGTCACTTACACATATTTTATTAAAATTACTGCACATTATACCGGGTGTCCCATGACATGATTCCCACAGCTTAAGGATGTCCTACTGAAACAATTTCAAGTCAAAAATGTCTAACGAACAATGCCCAAAACTCTATCGTAACTCAGCTACAAGCATTTGACGTTTTAGACAATCCTGCTAATGCAGGTCCTAAGCACCGCTGCAAAAAAAATCTCAATGAAAATCACTGAATTAGTTCTCCAAAATATCCACTCAATTGCCGTCTACATAGTTTTTCTCTTCTTAGAATTTAGGAGGTAGCTTAGATAAGTCTTTTACATGAACCATTTTTTTTACTTTCTCCATAAAAAAACGTTCTTGAGGGTTAGGGAGATTTAAGTCTATTGACCTTGGCGGCCAAGCAACTGCTGAATCTCTTCCAATCCCCTAGTTCGGGATTTCCTAATTGCCGTGAACTTTCAAGTGCCCAACAATATGAATTTCTGGTGTTATTGATGAAGTTTTTGGTGAAGGAAGCTTCATCGCTAAACAATATTTTCTAACAAAGCCCTCAATTTCTCACTAATCAACGACTAAATGCAAGCCTTCATGCTTAGTCGTCAGGTTTTAAAGCTTGTACAGGTAAGATATAGTGCGGATACAAACCAATATCGTGTAAAGTTCTCCATACTCTCATGTGACATGCGTTAAGTCCGTTGACTATTCTTCGAATACTAGTAGAAGATTGAGCTTCAACCATATTAAATATTACTTCTTGAGCACGTTCTTACTGCACGAGGTGTTCAGAAGTAGCGATTGTTAAAAACAGTTCTATAATGCACTTTATGAGTGTGAAGTCCCATAATCAATAATAATTATCCCACGTGCATCCCAAAAACTGACACCATGACCTTGCCTGCAGGCAAAACTGTCACGTCTTCTTTTAAGCTGATTTTCCCTTTTCACTTCATTATTTTAATTATTCCTTTGTCTCAGGTATGAAGTGATGGACGCATGTTTCGTCCGCGGTTATGAATCGACGAAAAAACTCGGCCTTATTGCTGTGAAACTTCGCCAGACACTCGATTGAAACATCCTCATGACATTATTTTTGTTCTATTGTGAGCAATCGCGGCTCCCATCTTGCACACAGCATGTTCAAATTTTCAATCAACATTAGATGTACACTACAGGCTATAAGTGAGGAACCAGTAGATGAAATTTTAAAAAAACATGCACGCTTAGTGAAACAAAACGTATATTTCTACAAAACTATATCTACGAGACAAATGAACAGTTTTCCTAATAAAATAAAATAATTTCAACATATTCTGTAGAATTTCCTATCATATTCGACTTTCGTCGAAGTATCCACCTCTGCGCTTAATGATTTCTTTACAAATATTAGGCACCCGCAATACAAGTTTCTGGAGCGTATCCATTGGTAAATTATTCCACACCCTTGTAAGTTGCTCCCAAAGCTGTTTCTGCGATTGTGGACAGCTTTCTCTCACGTTTCTATCTAATTCATCCCACAGTAATTCGATAGGGTTGAGATCGGGTGATTGTGGTGGCCAAATCATATTTATCAGCACCCCTTCCTCCTCTTTGTGATTCACATAGTTTTTACAAAGTTGGGAAGTGTGTTTGGAATCATTATCTTGTTGTAGGTGAAAACCTTCACCAATTAACCTTAATCCAGACGGAATTGCATGTTCCTCCAAAATCTTCAGGTACTCCTCTTTTTTCAAAATGCCTTTAATGCGGTACAAATCTCCGACACCATCAAAGGAAAAGGATCCCCAAACAAGCACAGAACCTCCCCCGTGTTTAACAGTTGGCACTACACATTCGGGTAACGTCCTTTCACCCACTTGTCTTTGAACGAAAACTCGTCGATTACTACCAAACACTTGGAACTTTGACTCATCTGTCCATAACACCTGCTTCCACATTTCCATGTCCCAGTGTTGATGGTCCTGGGCCCATTGTAACCGTTTTTTACGATTTCGTGGATTCAATAATGGTTTTCGAGCTGCAATACGCCCATGTAGTACCGCCTTTGTCAAACGTCGTTTTACAGTAGTCAGTGACACCAGTTTTCGACGGCCTTCATTCAGCTCTGCTCGACGCTGAGGAGCTGTGAGGCGCCTATTTCGTTTTGATAGTATTTTTAGGCGCAAATCCTCTTGTCTGGTAGTTACCCTTGGCCTTCCGCTACGTTTTATTGGTTGTAATGGTCCACTTTGTGAATATCGTTTCACTGTTCCTTGCACCGCGTGATAAGGTAAATTAAACTTTTGGGCTATTTGCGCAGTGAAAATTTTTCACCATGTAGCGTTATTATAGAACTACGGGTTTCTGCGCTAAGTTCCTTTCTTTTCGGCATTTTTATAAGTTGCGTTTACGTCTGTTCTCAAATACTGGTATTGCAACTTACTCGGACAAATGCTGCACGAAAAGTAATTTTTAAATTGCTAAATAGTTTACTATGAATTCCTAATACCATTATAATAATATTGCGTGGTAAACCCTATTAAATTTATTGGGGTATATAAAATATTTCTATTAAATAGACGCCATAAAACTATTAAAAGGATTTACAATATTTTTCAGAAACAAATATATTTATCTAATTTATAATAATAATCCGAATAATCCTGCTCAGTATTACATTTACAACTGTTATTTCAATTATTCTCACCAAAACAGGTAAAAGTCTAAGGGATGTGTCTAAAATACAAGTGTTTTGTTATTTATGATAAGTGAACTCTCACTTATGGCCTGTAGTATATTTGTACAGCACTTTTTGAAATGCCTACCATGTCTCCTAACTCACGCACTTTCAGTCGACGGTCACTCAATATATTCTGTGGATTTTTTTCACCATTTCTGGCGTAGTCACCTCATTTGGTTGACAAACGTGGTGGGCGCAATAAAAAGTTTGAATTTGGTCTTAATATTATGTCAAACAGTAGTTTTCAAGTAACAAAATACAAACTCACTCCTTTTTATATCAAAATCCATTTACACACAAAAGTTCAGTAATTTTCTTTTGTTATTTGTATGGAAAAAATCTATGTAATCTATGTAATTATGTCATTAATCTTTTTTGTTTAAATATTAATCGATAGCTCTCACGTCAGTAAATACATGTATAAAGAGAGATCCAGAAAAAAACTTTCTGACGGAAACGCGTTGATTAAAATTGATGAAAATTTGATTAGGCATCCCGAAGTGTTCCACTGCAATACAAAACAGTTTTCAACAAATGTAAAACGACATGGAAATTGGACTCCATACAAAACGTGCTATTATCGAATATTAAATTATTAATGTCAAACATCGAACGGATTCCCAATTGAGTTTTTATTGACTTCGAATGGAATTTCGAAAAAGGGCACAGGCAGTACACGGAAATACCTTGTTTATATTTACCTACCGATTTTAATAAAAATCCGTCATTGCGGATCCATACATTACTCTCGATATTATGTGTTCGTGTGTTTCCAATTTGTCTATTATTTGGAAAGTTAATGAATTTCCTAAGTTTCGATATATGAAAATTAATGGTTTACGCCAATTTAAACCAGTTAAATTCATCTGTGTAAATATCAATGAACTGTGAATTTAATCGAATTAGAAATTGAAATAATTTTGTGAAATATGTTCGAATAATGAAAACCTAAAATGAAGGATTACACGATCCCTAAATATCAGCCAATTCATATAAATATTAATGCGAGAAATAGTGCAACTGTCTACACAAAAACATGCCGATGAACTGTTATGTTGTCGGAAAAATCCTAACTTATTTTTCTATTTTCTCATTTTGTGTTCTCGAGTTTGCGAAGTGCAATTCCGTGATTGCAGTGCAAAGACGTTTCAGGTTCGGTTACCAAATTGATCCTCCGAATGGGTGGAACATTCGCAGAAGGTATCGACAGTTTGTAGATTCAGGCTAGGTATGTAAAGGAAAGAGTCTTGGCCGCCATCGTGTTTCTGAAGAAAATGTTGCACGAATTCACACTGCTTTCCAACGTAATCCTTCAAAATCAACTCGTCCTGCCAATCGGTAGGTACAACTGCCTACAACAACAATTTGGCGTGCTTTGAGACGTCGGTTGGTTATGAAGCCGTACAAATTACAGTTGTTACAAGCTGTGCGTCCTGATGACAAACGGAAACGTGTGGCATTTTGTAACGAGATTCATTTTGCTATTGACAATGATAACACCTTCGCACAACGCATCATGTTCAGTGATTAAGCGACTTTCCATATTAGTAGTCTGGTAAACAAACACAATGTTCGAATTTGGGGTCTACAGAAATCACATGCAGCCATCGAACATGGACGAGATTCGCCTAAAATCAATGTGTTTTGTACGATATCCCGACCATCTGTTTACGGCTCATTCTTTTTTGATGGAAACACGGTTAACGGTCAGCAGTATCTCTCTATGTTACAAAAGTGGTTGTTTCCGAGGCTGCACGAAGACAACTTAATTTTTCAACAAGACGGGGCACCCCCTCACTGGAGTCGCCAAGTGCGTGAATATCTGAATGAAACTCTACCGAACCGTTGGATTGGTCGTCAAGGAGCTGGCTATATGTTTTAAAGTCTAATAAATATATTCTTTCGAAATATGTACGTATATTCTTTTTGTATATTGCCCACCCCATCTTAGTCCAAGAACACAAACACAAAAGCATAAAATTTATATTTATAGATAAAAACAACTATTTAATTATTCAGACATTTGAAGAATTTGTATGCAAAAACCTAATTTCTGTGGTAGTGGAAAATCATTAAAACTTCTACTATAGGCACCATTAAAATTTAAATATTGCATTCAAAATTGATTCTATCGAAAGACATTACCAAGTTCCTGCCTGCTGCTAGAGTGAAATACAAACATTCGTGTCAACGACCTCTAAAATTTGATAAGAAAGTCAGCAAATTCTATCTTAAAATTGGAATATTTTTTATAGCAACCTTTTGTAATTGTACACCAGAAAAAAAGAAAAGTTAATCAATAAGGTTGATATATAACCCCTTTCCATATTAACATTTGTAATTCTGTATACGCATTTCGACAACTAAGTTGTCATCATCAGCAGATAAATTAAGCAGTGTTGCACCTGGAGAACTACGCTAATAAATACCCGTACGAAACAATTAATCCCGCACACGATTAGTTGTCGAAATACGTATACAGAATTATGAAAATTAATGTGTCACTAAGGTTGATATATAACCCACATTAATTTTCGTAATTCTGTATACGCATTTCGACAACTAATCGTGTGCGGGATTAATTGTTTCGTACGGGTATTTATTACCGTAGTTCTCCAGGTGCAACACTGCTTAATTTATCTGCTGATGATGACAACTTAGTTGTCGAAATACGTATACAGAATTTACAAAAGTTAATGTGGAAAGGGGTTATATATCAACCTTATTGATCAAGTCAATCAACCACAGGCGCCATCAAATTCAACTACAAGAAAAGTTAAAGTTAAATTCGTTTTTTGTTCGATATTTTGAGCTTATTGATGCCAAAATTTGTAAAAATAGCTTCCTTTCAAGAATTTCTATCCACATTTCAAATAAATCTTCATCTTTTACCCTTTAAAATTTTCCCCCGCCACCCCCCATTAAATCAACACGTATCTCGTATCTATTTGATTGCTTTTGAAAGTTCAAACTCCATGCCGAGTCGAAAAAAAGACAACTTCTCGCCCATTCCAGCCATCACGATTAGGTCATCCGTCACTCCAATCTCTTCCATTATGTTATTGCGGCCGTTTCAAAAGTTAGTCCTTTTTTTTCTCCGGCTGGATGCTCCCCCGCCGTTATACTATCTTCGGTTTCGTTCGCGCCTTTTCGTTCGAAATACATCCGCAGCCTCGGCTGCGGTGATTAATCTTGGCATCTTATCTCGAGAATTATTGCCACATGTTTTGCTGTATTTTTTTCTCTATCTCGCGCGAAATAAAGCAGAAGGAAAACTTTGAGATGAAAATACATACCGCCACGAACGCTGTAACAGGCCGCCCGAACTCATAAAACGCATTCACATAAAAACAACGCGCGACACTGTAACATAATACGATATAACAAATTTATTCACTGCAAATTGGGTTATTTTTTGCATGAATATATTATCTAAGAAAGCATAGAGGCATAAAAGATTATATTTTGATGTAAATAAGTGTATTTTTCCATTATAAAAGAACGTTTTAAATCTTCATCTTTCGCTAAATCACTTTAAACGCTGTCTTTTCCATTTAAAACTAAATCATATAGACCAAGAATGACAGTTCAATATTATTATAACATAATTATTCTATCCTTTCACTATATAATCAAACTAAACGAATTTTATCATAAAAAAATGGAATTCTTCAGTCTCATCTACACATACCAGGTCGGCTGAAAAGTCCCCGGTCTGACACATAGATGGCGTTACTGTTATTAAATCCATATGTTTTTAGATAGTACTAACCTTCAAACGAAACGTGTCAAAATTTGACAGCAATCCGAGCATTAGTTACTGAGATATTGCGTTAAGAGTGAAGCTACTTTTGTTATTTAAAAAAATGGAAAAAAAAGAATTTCGTGTGCTGATAAAGTACTGCTTTTTGAAGGGAAAAGATACCGTTGAAGCAAAAGCATGGCTTGATGAGGAGTTTCCGGACTCTGCGCCAGGAAAATCAACCATAATTGATTGGTATGCTAAGTTTAAACGTGGTGAAATGAGCACCGAAGACGGCGAACGCAGTGGACGGCCAAAAGAGGCTGTCACCGACGAAAACATCAAAAAAGTTCGCAAAATCATTTTAAATGACCGTAAAGTAAAGTTGATCGAGATAGCTGACATCCTAAAGATATCAAAGGAACGTGTTGGACACATCGTGCATGAATATTTGGGCATGCGGAAGCTCTGTGCAAAATGGGTGCCGCGCGAGCTCACATTCGATCAAAAACAACAACGAGTTGATGATTCTGAGCTGTGTTTGAAGCTGATAAATCGTAATAAAACCGAGTTTTTGCGTCGATATGTGACAATGGATGAAACATGGATTCATCACTACACTCCAGAGTCCAATCGACAGTCAGCCGAGTGGACTGCACGCGATGAACCGGCTCCAAAGCGTGGAAAGACGCAACGGGCAGCTCGAAAAGTTATGGCGTCAGTTTTTTGGGATGCGCATGGAATAATTTCCATAGATTATCTTAAAAAGGGGCAGTCCATCAACAGCGGCTATTATACAGCGTTATTGGACCGTTTGAAGAACGAAATCGCAAAAAAACGGCCCCATATGAAGAAGAAGAAAGTGCTGTTTCACCAAGACAATGCACCGCGTCACAAATCAATGAAAACAATGGCCAAATTAAGTGAATTGGGTTTCGAATTACTTCCCCATCCACCCTACTCTCCAGATGTGGCCCCCAGCGATTATTTCCTGTTTGCAGACCTCAAGAGAATGCTCGCCGGGAAGAAATTTAGCAGGGATGAGGAGGTGATCGCCGAAACTGAGGCCTATTTCGAGGCTAAAGACAATTCGTACTACAAAAATGGTATCGAAAAGTTGGAAGAACACTATAATCGGTGTATCGCCCTCGAAGGCAACTATGTTGAATAATAAAATCGAATTTTGCCAAAAAACTGTGTTTTACTATGGTAGACCAGAAAGGAGAAAATTTGCCAGAATGAGAAGTCGAGTAAAAAGAGAAACACAGTTGGCCTGTGACAATTATTTGTCTAAATGAGAAAGTAACAGACTCTAAAGCGTTTGGTAGTTTATGAGTAAAGTGGGAATATTTAGACACCATGGATGAACGGCGAGAGAAGGTGGTACGGATGTCATCGGCTAGTAAAGGTCGTACCGACGCATATCGGACATGTAGAGTATAGTATCTTTAGTTAGTTAATTAGTTATGAATGCGAAACAGAATAATAACAGGCTGCTATGCGTAGACGGTGTAGATTCATTAATCGGACGATTCCCAAATCTAAAACACCATGGTGCTAGATTAATTTGCTTAGTGTACCATACATTATTCCTTTGAAAAAAGGAGGCTGCTTTAGACACGTAAATGGAATTCTTCAGACTCATCCACACGTGGAAGAAAATTTGCCAGAATGAGAAGTCGGGTAAAAAGAGAAACACAGTTGACCCGTGACACTTATTTGTCTAAATGAGAGAGTGACAAACCCTGGAGCGTTTGGTGGTTTATGAGTAAAGTGGGAATATTTAGACACCATGGATGAGCGGCGAGAGAAGGTGGTACGGATGTCATCGACTAATAAAGACCGTACCGTAGTAATCAGACGTGTTGTAAAATATAGTATCTTTAGTTAGTTAGTTAGGAATGAATGCAAAACGGAATAATGACAAACTGCTATGCGTAAACAGTGTACACTCATTTATCGGACGATTTCCAAATCTAAAACACCATGGTGCGTCTCTTTCTGGCTTTCGGATCCTCTTGGCATATGCACTGAACACACTCTGCCCTGTTAGTATTCGGCACATATAATATAACATATCTGTCCTTACAGTTTGACCATACTTTGATGTCTGGGATTAGCTTCTTTGTCAACTGCGCTACCACCTCATTTTCATTCCATTCCTTCTGCCATTCGTTTATTATGGACTCTTTTATTAAGTACTTGTTTGTGTCGCGTTACTTAAAATTGAGATATTTCTCCTTAGCTTCCATTCTTAATGTAACTTGCAGCGCCCTAGCCAACATAGTCCTATAAGCGCATACCGATTTCAATAAAACATCCTCTATGCTTTTTCCGGCATCTCGACATAGGTTTTCTTTTGCATAGCTTTAAATCATATTGGTGTCCCATGCAGTAGTGATGAGACTGCTACGCTGCAGAAGACTCGCCACTCACCAACATTGGGTATTAGTCTCGTTAACCCTACAGATATCGTCTTTGTTTTATCAACTGCCCAGAGATGTACCCCAAATGTTAATTTCTCGTCCATAACTATTCCCAGATACTTAAAACTTTCCTTAGGTATAGTATAACTGTATTTCTTCTCGACATAAATAAACAGCGTCCCTCTTCCTAGGCCCCTTTAAAATAACTGCCTGCGTCTTCTATGGTGCAAATTCAAGCTTATGACGTCACATCCACCTATCTATGTATCTTAGAGTTTCAATTGCCCGAAAAAACAGTTCCTCCTCATCCTAGGCAGTCACTACAAGCGCCAAATCATCCGCAAAAGCCAGAGCCCTTGTCCCCTCAAGGTCCAATTGAAGGATTCCGTCATATAGGACATTCCATAAAGTCGATCCCAAAACTGGGCTCCGTGGAACCCCAGTTGTTTGCCAACAGCAATGCTCCTACCTCGAAAGTAACTACAAAGAGTATTTATCAGGTATTTAGAGATCTTCTTTAAAGTTCCAATAAGATGACGTTCCAGCTTGCTGTGTTAAAGGCATTCTTAACATCTAGGGTTATAAGAGCTCACCATTTATTCTTATTCATATCTTTTCTGAAACCATATTAGTACTGCGACAGCCCAACCCCTTCCTCAAGCTCTTTTTCCAACCTACTCCTTACTAGCATTTCATACAACTTACTAAGATTCTTCGGTATTAATAGTACTATTAGCTGTTTTTCAATTAGTTGGAAACTCCAGTTCTTCTAACAAGTGGTTTAGCACGCTCCGTATCTATTCTGGAGCCACATTTGCTGCTTCTTTTATCGCTTCCTAAGGTGAAAAGACTTACATCTATACATTTTCCTTCCACCACCACGACTCTCTAGGAAGCAGTTCTTTCACAATCTTCTCCTTATTTTCGATTGCGAAATAGAATTTGACACATTGTTGCACGACATTAGTAGCACTAGCAACATATACAATTAAGTTTCAGTTATTTATGGCGTTAGCTAACATATCTACTACTATCTTGCAGCATCTTTTCAGTTGTGTTCAGAAAAATATCAAATTTATGTCAAATTTGAATTTCCCTCTTTTTTCGACAAAATTTTCGTTGCACATAACATCATATATTTTGTATGACTTTTATACTTGAAATTCTTTTATTTTAGTTACTTATATTTCTGGGCATTTCCTGCTCCACATTTGTGAGATTAATATTGTGCAAGTCTTGGAAATATGTGTATCTGATCTAGAAAAAAAAACTTGTTACTGCTTAGAAAACTAAATGATCTTACTAACTTAAGGTACATAAATCATCTAACGTTAAGATAAATTGTCGCGTTCGTAGAAGTCGTGCGTTCCAGAAAACAACTCTCGAATTCAGTGCAATTGTACATCTTTGATTTATTATCTAATTCAGCAAATGGTCCTGCATTATATAAGAGTGTAAATAAAAAATGTATAGAAATTCTGTATCTCATATTTATTATGTAACATGGCGTATACAAACTACGAAAAAAATTTGCTTCACTTTTCATGAAGGATATACATTTTGTGAAAATATTAGGCGCTCATATTTCACTAGATGACGGCTTCACAACTTTGGCGAACAGAAAAAATATCATGTCGCTATTCTGTTCTGGATTTATACTAAATCTGTATAAAACAGTGAAGGTGAAGACCTTCTTATCTTTCCCCGCCGTGAATCTATTGAATTCGGAAATGCATCGGAGCAAGTCATAAATTTATTCCGGGCAAGTTGCGGAAACATTATGCCGGTCCTACATTTGCAGTAAATCAGAAACGGTATGGAAAGCGTGATTGTAAATAATTTGATTTTACGTTCGGACTACATATACAAGATCTAGGTTAGATGCATATATATACTACGGATACTGGTTTCGAAAATTTGTCCGCAACGTAAAGTTCCTTATACAGCGTAGCAATTTTATTACTTAACGTGAATGCCAGAGAAACAAAATGCAAATTTTGTTGTAAATGGAATTTTTAATTTAAATTCATTACCAACATGACTCAATAATTTAGTACATAAGTTAGTTCAATCTCAAAATATATTTATTTCCTTTTAACTTAATAACATCCGGTGTGTTTATGAAAAAACAATATTAAAATATTAAAAACAAGATCATGTTTTTTCCTATATTTACTAGTACAAAGGGTACTAGGAAAGCTTTGCAATACAGCTTTGTTTATTTAATTTTTCAAAGTAATTTCCTCTACACTCAATACACCCCTCCATCCTCCGAAACCAATCCATAGTTCTGCCAAGTTTCACTAGGGAGTAAAGCACACTCATTGTCCCAAGCCTGCAGAAGTTCCTCATCACTGGAAAACCGCCTCCCTTTTAGCTTCATTTTCACATGCGGGAACAATGCAAAGTCGCAGGGAGCAAGACCTGGACTGTAGGGAGGGTGCTGGAGAAGTTTCAATCCTGTCGTGCTCAAATATTCGGTGCAAGCTTTGGCGCGGTGAGCTGGGGCACTATCGTGATGGAGGAACCAGGTGTCCATTCTTCGTAGATCCAATGACTTTAGGCAAGCACTTTTCAGTATACCACTTAGCTGTGACTATCTTCTGTATGTCCAAAACTACACGTTCTACAATTTCACTCGATTTGAAAAATACAGCTATCATTTTCTTCTTTACAGATCGGGATTTTCTGACAACTACGGGTGTGTCCTCATCATCAAAGACCCAAACTTTGTTTTGAGATTTGGTCGACACATCGTAATAGTACAACCAAGTCTCGTCACCTATCACGATGTTGTTTACATACCGAGATTGTCCCTTATTAAACTTTTTTAGCATCTCCCGGCACCAAGTCACGTGTCGTCGTCGTCGACATGGCGCGGCGGCTACTATACACGTATGAACATGGCTCAACATGCAACAACAAGCAGCTTCCTACGATTCATTCTTGCGTCATATTAGAAAACTTTTCTAGTACCCTTTGTACATGTTACTGTGAATTTTGAATTCAATATTATACATTAATTGTGATAATATTCAGTATACATAAGGTGAGATATGAAATTGTATGACTCCAAATGAACTTATGTACATTGTTACTCAAAATTTAAGGACATGTAGTTTATTTAAGAGAATTTAATTTACGTTTCAAAGGACCTACATCCACTTAAAAAACAGGAATCGACAAGGACCTTTCATTTAAAAGTATGTAGTAAAATTGAACTGTCCATTAGATAGCTGGTGAGAATTTACAGATACGTATATAAAACAATTAAATCTAATATAAGATTCAATTACAAATGAATTTAATTACATTGTGTAATCATAACGAGATTTCGCTTACTCTGCCACAGTAAGTCCGAGAGATACGTTTATTATGCGTATTTCGCTCAGACTTGCCCAGCAGTCAGGCAGCTACGTATGAAAGAGGAAACGCGGACGATTTAACAAAGACATTATTAACAGTAAATAGTTAAGACAAGATATCATTTTTCAGACTAGTAATACTGAGTTATAAGTTTAATTTTATAATGTTTGATAAACAAAGGTAAATTTCATGGAAACTGTTGTTGATTAACTTAATCACTTAAGGTTGATATATAATCCCTTTTCACATTAATTTTTGTATTCTTTATACTTACTTCAACAACTAAGTTGTCATCATTAGCAGGTAATTAAATAGTGTCGCACTTGGAAACCGTAGCAAAATCCGCACGAAACAAATTCCGTACACGATCTTTACCGTCGAAAGCCAAAACGTACACCGTATATTCGTTACACATATTTTTATTCTATTATTCTATTTATATTTTAATCTTAAACTATCCTAAAAAACACCTGCATACGTTTACTACTCCCTTCCTAACATATAAGAGGTCAAAGAAAGATGAGTTATGGGTAGGGCCCATGTCAATGTTCAAAACATGGCGCTTGTTTTCAAAATGTACATGCTTTCATATGGATCTAATTCGCGATAAGTACCCACAGTCTTTACCGAATGCAAACAATTCGCGGTTACACTGTGATTACTTTCCAACACATGTTTTGCTAAACCGGATTTTTCTGGCCCATTGAATTTGATGTACGCAATATGTTCTTTAAACCGGATTTCCATCGATCATTTTGTTTAGCCGATGTATTGTTTACTGCAATCTAAAGATTTAATTGCCTAAATTTCCAATTTTTTGTTGTCTTCGACTTTGTCTTTCGCATTTCCTAAGAGGAATTTGATGAATTGGTGGACCAAAATGTAACTTGCAAACCGTGCTCTTTAAAACACTCTTTATATTTTTCATCAAGGGGTGAAAAGGTAAACATATAAATTGCTTGCCTGGATTGTTTTGAAATAACAAACATATGGTATCCCGAATTGTCTTTCTTATGTTAGCTTTCCTAATTAATCCATTGATTATTTCCGAATCAAAACCATTATATCTATACGATATGTGAGATAAAATGGTTTTATGAACTCGTGACACACCAATATACCAAAGACCGTGTTGAAAATCATTAGTTCAGTGTACCTGGCTTCAAGATAGCAAGAATATATTATTTAAATACGAGGGTAGTTTGACAAGTAGTGAGAATGGAAAAGAAAATCGAATTTTTTAAATACAAAATAATTTTTATTTTTCAATATATTCTCCCAAAAGAGCATACATTTATTCCAACGGTGCTCCAATGCCCTTATGCCATCTCTAAAATGCGAAGGCCGGAAGGCTTGCAAAATACTCATTTACGAAAATGATAAGCTCGTCGTTACAAGAAAATTTCTTTCCACCTAGTGCCGTTTTCAATTTTGGAAAAAGGTGGAAGTCGGAAGGGGCTAGATCCGGCGAATAAGGCGCATGCGGTACTAATTGGAAATGCAACTCGTGGATTTTGGACATCGCAACTGTGCTGGTATGCGAGGAAGCGTTGTCTTGGTGAAACAGAATCTTTTTTTTCTTTGCCATTCCTGGCCGTCTAGCACGAATCTCAACATTTAATTTTTGCAGAAGTTCTATATACTATTGTCCGTTCATTGTGGCACCTTTCTGAAGGTAATCAATGAGCAAAATGCCCTTTGAATCCCAAAAAATTGATGCCATCATCTTGTTTGTCAATAAAGTGGATTCCGCTTATAAAGGTCCAAACACTCATTGGAAATGCGCAAACGAGTGAACTTTTGATCAGTCGAAAGCTTGGAAAGGCCAATTCTTTCGTTAAAATGTGGTGTACGCGTTCTGTTAAAATGTTTACCATGTCTGCTATCTCTCTCACTTTGAGTCGTCGATCTTGCGTAGTAATATTATGGATTTTTATAATCGTTTCCTTGAAAGTCACAATTTTGAATGCTCCAAAGCGCGCTCCATCAACACAGCTCGTTCTACCACGTTTAAATTCATTTACCCATTTACTTATTGTGGCGGATGATGGAGCAGATTCACCTAATATTTCTCGTAAGTCATCTTTTATTTCGGCAGCTTTCATACCCTTAATTACGAAGTAATTAATCACCGCACGATACTCTGCTTTTTCCGTTTTAACAAAACGACGTGTTGCTTCTTTTTCAATCAGCTGTCAAAAGTAAACTAATCAACCGATTTATCTAAATATCGGAATGGAAACATATAAATAGGCAACCTAAATTACAGTGCATTTGTTTTACCAATTAGAGCGCCACCTATGCGTAATTCTCACTACTTGTTAAACTATCCTCGTATATGTAATAACTAACAAAAGACGACAGCCAAAATGTCGAAACTGGTTAATGGCCTGAAATTCTTTTCAGAAAAAAATGAGAACGAAAGTCGATAACTTATTATAGTTAGCTATTTATTCTCAATAGTGAAATATTCTTTTTCTTTCTTACTCAGTGATATATGTATATTTTAAAGTTTAGGAGAAGTTTTACAACCATAAATTTTAAACCTTTAAAACTATCAATAATTTTTTGAAGAAGAACATCTTTCGGAAAAGGGAAATTCTACTTTTTAAATATAAGGATATATAATTTATGTACAGGGTTTTCCAATAAGAGTGATATGATTTCTTTAAAAAAAAACACACTTATTGTTAAGAAAATTTAAAAGTTTTTTATTTAATGTGAAGTACAATCGATACAATTAAGTTCTAAATAAAACGTCATTCAAATGGCCTCCACGACTTCTTCTGCAGGAACGAATTCGATGAACCCAATTTTCGAGCACTTTTTACACTAAATCTAGTCGTATGTCATGAATGGCACGATCAATATTCACTTGTAAAGCTGAAGAGAGTCTGGTTTATTTCGATAGACCAATGACTTCAAATAACCCCACAAGAAATAGTCTAATGGTGTTAAATCACAAGTTCTTGGAGGCATTCAATATCACAATTTCTTGAAATAATCGAATCTCCAAACTTTTCTCGCAATAATTCTATTGTTGCATTTGCTGTGTGGCACGTAGCCCTGTCTTGTTGGAACCAAATGTTGTCAAGATCAACTTCTTCCAATGTCGGTCATAAAAAGTTGGTTATCATCAATCTATACCGCTCTCCATTGAGAGTAACTGTGTTACCAGCTTTATTTTGAAAGAAGTACGGACCGATGATTCCACCATACCAAAAACCACACCAAACTTTCAATTTAGGTGAATGTAATGGTTTTTCATAAATAATTTGTGGATTTTCTTCGCACCAGAATCGACAGTTTTGTGTATTTACCACACCATCCAGATGAAAGTGAGCCTCATCAGAGAAGATGATTTTCTTTAAAAAATCGTTATCGTTTTCAAGTTGCTCCAAGGCAAAATCAGCAAATTCACGACGTTTACGGTGGTCCCATCGCTTCAGTTCTTGAGTGAGAACAATTTTATAGGGATGCAAACCCAAATCCTTTCTCAAAATCCGCCAGGTTGTGGTTTGAGACAGTCGCAATTGTTGAGAATGTCTTGGAATCGACAAATTACGGTCTTCAGTAACACTTGCCTGAGCGGCAGCAATATTTGCATTACTCCGAGCGGTTCTTTGTCTTATTGGTACTTGAAAATTATGTAAAGAAAATGTAACCTCAAAATTTTTAACACACTTGGACGATTATTACGACCATAAAATGGCAAAAGCGCACGAAAAGTTGCAATTGGAGAACGATTATTTTGATAATAAAACTGAATAATTTGTAAACATTGTTCTTGCGTATATCTCTCCATGATGAAATAGTAAACACTACTGAATACAATGAAAAACAAATGACAGATCATGACGTATTACAAATGGCCGAAATGTCACTTCCAAATCATATCATCCCTATTGGAAAACCTTATACAAAAGTTATTAACTTTGAAGTACACCCTGTAAAACTAAGTGGCTAAAACTCACTGCGGAGAAAATTTTAATTTTGCAATAAAGTATAGTTTCTAGGCCACTGCCGACTACAGTGCGCAGAAGAAATTTCATTTTTAACTTTTCGCGTATGTTAAGTTATTTACAGAATTATTCATAGAAATAGGATTCAGAGAACACTTATTCTTCCATTGTGGAATAACATATTTAACATATCAAGGAGTAAAATAATTCTGAAGATGGAACGAGGCATAGTTAATCGCTCAGTGCTTTTTAATTTACTATGCTAATATCGCCCTGCTTTATAATCAATTTATCATAGTTCAAAGAAAGAAATTAATGATGAGTTAAGTTACAATTTTGACAAATCGCCTTTGAATCTCCTCCAAGTCGTATATCGTTCTGAAATAGTGTTTTAACTACTCTGATTGCAGTTTAAAGATGCCGGAAGTCTTTGATAAATCTCAGCGACAGATTAGGATTTATTCGCGAACTTTGAATGCATTAAATATATTTAACAGATGGTGATTTGGATCAGCATCTCATTCAAGAAGATTACGTTTTAATAGAGTCATCTTCAATAGGTGGAAAAATTTAGAAATAAAAAAGTTTTTTACTTATGGGCGTGTTAATACATTTCGAACTTGGTACATCTATTAACAATTCAAACAATAATTATGAATATTATTTTCGTGGCTGTTACGCTAAGCTGCACGCTGATTTAACTGCCGTCTATTGGTCCATTTTAAAGCCTTTCTCCGGCATTAATACTACTCTGTGTGAATTTTATACTAAAATGTACTCTGTTCTCGACTGTACGGTTCCAAAAACTAAAACGTATAGACGTACCTTCCCACCCTAGTTCGACTCAAACAAAAAGCAATCTCCTAGCAGCAACATCTAGTTGGCGTGCTTGCTCGAAAATCGCAGTGTCATCGGCGTAGAGAGTCAGATTAACTCATGGAGATGGTTTCGGGAAGTCGAACATGAAGATGTTATACAACATCGGGGACAGCACAGAGTCCTGTGGGACTCCTGCTAGTATAGGTCTCAGTTGGGAACACGTTCCATTGTGCTCGACAATGAAGGAGCGTTCTCTCAGAAAGGAGTTGAGGTTGTATATGAATGGGAGTGAAATGTTGGCAGAATGGAGCTTATAAAGGAACCCTTCATGCCAAACGCGGTTAAAGGCTTTGGCCACGTCCAGGAAGAGGGCGTCAATGGAATGGCGGCGGTCGAAGTCGTCGGTAACGAGATCTAACAGTCGGTGGAGCTGGTTGGTGGTGTACCCGGAAACCAAACTGCTCGTTCTGCATGATCTTCTTCTCCTCAGCTTCCTCGGCAAATCTTGAGAGGATAACCCGCTCGAGAACCTTCCCAATCGCAGACAGCAGGCCGATGGGTCGGTAGTTTTGTGGAGAGGCGGGATCCTGGGTCCGCTTTCTGATCATGATGATCTCTGCCTTCTTCGAGGAGGAAGGGAAGTGGCCAAGTCTCAGTGCTGGGTTCACGATGTTCACCAAATGCATCAGTCCACGATGCGGGAAATGAAAATAAAGAACGTTGATTGACAAACGGGCTCATTCATCTGCCATTTATGGAAACCGTTTTTTTAGCAAACCCTCTCATTGGCATAGTCCTTGGATCGAGTTTTCTTCATTTGCTTACCACAATCGACAAGTAAATTCTTCTGTTAAATTCATATTGATATGTTTTTTGAGCTTAGAATGTCCTTATTCAGAAGGTCTCTTGTCAATTTGGACAACTCTTCTTTAAAGAAACACTTTATATGTCTTTGACTAGAGAAGTTCCAGATATCACGAAATTTGTGTTCATCCCACTTTTCCATGTCTACTTCGATACTTCTTTTTACAAGAGAATCGATTATAAAGGGAATATTTTGAGAACATGTAATCAACATTTTTTGGATAAAATATTTTCTTAAATAACTAACATCAACTTTATTCCACCCACATGTACAGTATTTACTTGGATAATAGAAGAATATTATTATTAGTCTATGAATGCCTCGTGGTTATAATTAAATTTCATTCTTTTTTCATGCTTTTTTGCTAACAAAATTGCACAATTGACGAAATAAATAATCGTCGATAAGTTTTCTCTACCTTGTGGGAACTGTATACATGAGAAAAAAAACGGCCAATAATAAAATTCGCGGGTAACAATTAGGTTGGCGGTTTAATTATGAGGGCATCGATTATTCTCCATCCAAATTCGCCCCTGCCGACCCTCTATCTCCCTTTATTATTTCATTCATTCCAAGATAAGAATTCTCTTCGGTCGTATTTTCGATATCGTTATGCTCAATTCTTTTGGTTATTTTACTAAAATTATGGTTTTAATTGCAAAATGGAAGTAGAAACGTAGTCGTTCTTGTATAAAACTAAATACATAAACTTGTGGAGGTAAAAACACGAGGAATCTTTTTTAATATAATAATTGCGATATTTTTATTTCATCTGTTAAAAGTTGAACAACGTAACAGTCCTTAAAAATATCGAGACATTTTGAAATCATAGCCTTTTAAGTTGAATTGAACACCTACATGTTACTACTCATTCGATTCGAGCAATCTACGTAAAGATGTCAAAAAAAATGCTCTCATACAGTAATTTAAAAGTGCTAAAGCTATGTATGTAACAGCTAAAGCTAAAGCTAGTACATGGGTGTTCAACTCATCAATCGCGATCTTGGTAGTCATATGTTATCTGTACATACCACTTTATCTATGTAGAGCTACGCATTGCAACATGTTAACAAAGTAGCACGCGTTTAAATATACGACGGATGTTTCCAATATTCTGGGAATTGGCGCTATAATTAAATCACGCAGAACTTATACGCAATGTTATTGATGCCAGACAAGTCTTGACATGTTTATGCAACTATCTAGTGCAACATTGTTCAGTCTGATTCAGGCATTCGACTGATGTAGACGCGTTTTAATAGCACTATTTTTGTAATCATGAAACACGCGGCAAAATCTCAAAGAGCGATAATTTTCTTTTTGTGGAAAGAAGATGTGAAAACGTCAGAAATTATTAGTCCTCTGCAAGGAGTATTTGGTGAATCTGCAGAATCCAAAAGCACTGTTTATCGGTGGATCGATCGTTTTAAAGCCGGTAGAACATCACTAGAAGACGATCCACGCAGCGGGCGGCCAAGCACGTCGGTAAATGAAAGAAACATTAATGCCGTCGAAAACCTACTGAAAGACGACAGGCGAATGACTATTCGTCAAATTAGTGTACACCTAGGGATAGGCACACGACAAGTTCATGACATCTTGCATGATTGTTTGGGCGTTAGCAAGGTGTCGGCGCACTGGGTGCCAAAGCTGTTGGAACCAGAACAGAAACCCAATAGGTCCGATACTTATCGTCAACTTCAAGAGCTGTTAGCCCATTACGGTGATGAATTTTGGCAACGAATAATAACCACTGACGAAACGTGGATTCCTTATTTCAATCCTGAGACGAAAAGTCAATCCAAAGAATAGCGCAAACCTGAAGAAGGGCCTCCACTTAAGGCGCGTGCAGTTCCGTTTGTTGGAAAGGTAATGCTTACTGTATTCTGGGATTGCGAAGGGATTATTTTCATGGATTATCTGCCGAGAGGTACTACAATTAATACAGAATATTATTCAAATTTATTATCCGGACCACTGTGACAGGCACTAGTCAAAAAGCGGCCTGGAAAGTTGCACAAGCGTCCGTTATTGCAACAGGATAATGCAAGACCACCCACCACAAGAAAAACGAAGGATGTTTTGAACGATTTGCGATGGGAATTGCTACCACACCCACCTTATTCCTTTATTCACCTTGCACCCAGTGATTACCATCTGTTCCTAGATTTGCAAAACCCTTACGGGGGTGTTCGATTTGAAAGTTTAACTGACGTAAAACGTGCCATAAGTAGGTGGATCGACAAGACACCGAAAAACTTCTTTGAGGACGGCTTAAAAAAATTAGTTTATCGTTGGGATAAATGTATTCAGTTAAATGGAGATTATGGTGAAAAATGACATTGTAATATTGACGAAAATTAAAAAAATTATAAAAATTATATGTAATTCCCAGAACTTTGGAAACATCCCTCGTATATCAGGCCTATCGTCGTGTATGTACGTATGTACATATATACATATAACATATAAGATACAATCTTCTTCTGGGCTTCCGGACTGGAACCGCGTCACTGGTATAACTGCCGACGTTTCGTAACCACTCGTATGGGACATCTTCAGGGCTCAACTACTGCTACTGTCTACTGTCTGTCGCACTGAAACTGCGACAGACAATAGAACCAGTTTATTTGTCATAGGATCCTTACATTGCGTGGACGTATTTCTTTTTTTTATTGAACATCTAGGTTATGTTCAGAATATAATATCACTCAAACATAATAAAAAATTCTAGAAAAACATATTTTCATTGAAAACTAATACTTTTTTATGAGGTCGAAAGTGCATGTGTCTAAACGAATCAGTTCGAGCCGCTTCGATTTCCGTCTTTAATTCGCAACCAATAAAACTGCATTCGAAAAGTTTCCAATACTATTCATGTAAAATACAAACTTCGCAAGGCTAAACTTGTTTCGTACTTTTTTCTTTTCTCTTTTTCTCTTACCTTTTCATTCCTTTCAATATTCCCGAAATGTTATCAATTACAACTTACGAATTTTCTTTTTTCCTCCACGGCTTCAGCTCTTTTTCCGTCATGCCCGCTTTTATCTCGACTTTAAAATCGATGAATAAAATATCCGATAAAAGTTTAAGCGCAAAGAGAAAGATATAAAAATAGAAGGAGAGCGTTATTGATTCACTGTTGATATTCAGCACCGATGGATTTTACCTCTTACATATTTAAAACTTTCAGTTCTGGCAATATTTTTTCGAATCCATCGAAAAGGAAGAAGTAAAAATCTATTTTCTAAAAAAACTCCGCCAATGCCATGGAAAGAAATGATTTAGTTTTCTAACTTTACACTTATAATATTTCCTAGTTATACTTTGTATGTAATATTGAAATTTATAGGAGTTTCTACTTTCAGTAATAATAGTACAAAAAAATGTTTTCCCTAGTATGTGTAAACACAAACGAACTAACCAAGAAAGTGTTTCAATTTAACAACTCCGAAGTGAATAAAAATTAGCGGGACGTGATCTATTTTTACTTAAAAATCCTACTCTATGTATCGTGGAAACCTCAAGAAAGTGTTTTTCGCAACTTAGTCTATTATAACACAGGGTAACAAAATGAAAAAAAAATTTGGTGCCGGAAATCTAACATCTGATTTTAGATGTTCTTAATGTGCTGATTCTAAAAATACCACCAGATTTTTTCTATCAGCTCTAGTTTTTGAGATACAGGTTACAGGTTAATTGATATTTTTTTCTGATAAAGGACAACAAATAAAGAGATAAATATGTACTTAATCGTCAAAATAGAAATGGTTATACAAAATATCCTTGTTTTTTGTGCCTTTGGGACAGCAGAGATAAAAATGAGCACTGGGTTAAAAAAAATGGCCTTCAAGAGATGTCATGATTCAAGGAAAACAAAACGTGATCAACGAACCTTTGGTTGCAAGAGAAAAAATCTTATTTCCGCCCTTGCATATCAAGCTAGGCTTAATGAAGCAATTTGTGAAGGCTTTAAATCGAGATGGAAATTGTTTTGGGTATTTATCACGTAAATTTCCTGGCATTAGCACGGAAAAACTAAAAGCTGGTATATTTAATGGTCCTCAAATAAGGCTACTTGTTAAAGATCCACAATTCACCACATCAATGAACGAGACTGAATCTAACGCTTGGTGTTCATTTGTTCAACTAGTACAAAATTTTCTTGGCAATCATAAAGCAGAGAATTACGTAGAATTAGTGGAAACTATGCTTTCAAATTTTAATATTCTCGGCTGTAACATGAGTATAAAAGTTCACTACCTCCATAGCCACCTAGATCGTTTTCCAGAAAACTTAGGTGATTGTAGTGAAGAACAGGGGGAAAGATTCCATCAGGATATTAAAACTATGGAAGGTCGTTATCAAGGACGATGGGATAGCCACATGATGGCGGCCTACTGCTGGAGCCTTCAGCGAGACTGCCCTAATAAACTCTATTCTAGAAAGTCGTATAAAAGAAAATTTTTATGTGATTAGTGACTAATGTAATTATGTAAATTAAGTTTTTGAAATAAATACTTAAATCCATGTGTCTTTGTTTTTTTAACTGTCAATAGTAATATTATATATTATAACAGTTATAACGTAAAATATATACACAATTTTTTATAAAAATCTCAAAAATTAGATCTGTTAGACCAAATCTGAGAACTTTTTTACATTCTGCATCCAAAAATTACCCAGGAACAGTTAAAAAATCGCAGGCACCAAAATGTGTGTTGGCCTGTGTAATTGGAGTTGCGGTAACGTCGCCGTCTTCATCAGAATATACGTAGTAATATCTAAACTAAATAATGAAAAAAACATTGCCTCCCTCTATCGTACAACACACGATGGGACAAAGGCGCTTTTATCTCGCGAAGTCAGCAACAACGTTGCCAGAGGGTATGTGAACAAACACTCGCGACCTCGGCGATTTGCCAAATAGACAAATGTTAAAAGAAATCATTCATATATTAGTAACACCCTGTTAACTACGTACATTTCAAGGAATAACACCTATCATCAGATAAACTTGTGCTATTAACGAACAATTCCCTCGCATACTTTATCGTAGCTTTTCGATACAGAAAAATAATGAGAAAACATTGCTTCCCCCTATCATACAACACACATATGTATGTATTGAACGACAGAACGAGAGCGCGTTTGTCTCGCTAATTCGGTAACAAAGTTGCTAGAGGTTGCCAAGCTTGTACGATAGAGGGACATTTCTCGGCATTCGTTGATAATAGGATATCTTCATAAACCGACTTTCTCGACTTTCTCGATGAGTATATATATATATATATATATATATATATATATATGAGTAATATTAGATTCTCTGGCTCTCCGCGATGTTAGACAGAAGTTCTCGAAAGAATCGGCGTCTCGACGTTTCGATGACATCTCAATCATCTTCAGAAGTTCTTTCGTAGTGAAACGTCAACAAGTTTCAGATTGACGCTTCACCACGAAAGAACTCCTGAAAAAGATGATTGAGATGCCATCGAAACGTCGAGACCGCGAGAATCTTCGGTCAAACATATATATGTATGTAATTTATCTGAGAATTATTGTAAATTGCGATTATTAAATATTATAGCTGGAAGATACATTGATTTTTTTGTATGCTGGTTTCTCATCGGAGCGGAGAACGACTCAACCCTAGAGAAAGAGTAAAGCAAAACGAATAAGATATTATAAAAAAATGTATATACAAATAAAGTAAGTGTCAATTTAACTTATTAAATTTATCATAATTGATTAGTTAAACTAAAAATTATAAAACAACATAAACGCTACTTTATAACATTTAACGTTTCAACGTGAGACCTATTTTACACAAATCAAGCACTACTTCATAAATATATATCACTGAAGGTTGGTTAATAACACCTTGCCACATTAATTTTCGTATTCTTATATGTATTTCGACAACTAAGTTGTCATCATCAGCAGATAATTAAACAGTGTCGCACCTGGAAAACTACGGTAAAAATACTCGTAC
The DNA here is from genome assembly GCA_031893035.1 of Dermolepida albohirtum. Taxonomy (NCBI): domain Eukaryota; kingdom Metazoa; phylum Arthropoda; class Insecta; order Coleoptera; family Scarabaeidae; genus Dermolepida; species Dermolepida albohirtum. The sequence continues at coordinate 11,064 of JAVIWB010001182.1, read as the reverse complement.
GAAAACAAATTCCGCACGCGATCCGTACCGCTGAAAGCAAAACGTACACTGTAGAAAGAAATGTGTCAGTGTGCGTTTTTTTTTTCTTATTTTGGTGTTGTACACTTTTTATGTGATTTTTGCAGTTGCGTTTGTCTTAGCACATCAGCTGTTTATGGCAAACTTTGCAGGTATTTTTGCCGTAGTTTTCCAGGTGCGACACTGTTTAATTATCTGCTGATGAGCTCGAAATACCTATATAGAATACGAAAATTAATGTGGAAAGGGGTTATATATCAACCTTCAGTGATCAAGTTAATCAATCACAGGCTCCATCAAAATTATATATATATATATTTATATATATATATATATATATATATATATATATATTTATATATATATATATATATATATATAATCCAAAAATAATAATGTTCGTCGGGTATTCGGTCACTGTTACGAAAATGAAAAACCAATCCTTTGTTTTATACTCATATTTCGCTATAAATTTACAGCTTCATCAGGAGTTAAAAAACTAGATTAATTTAAAAAATTTAAATTTAAATATGTGTATATACATATATATATATATATATATATATATATATATATCGTGTGTGTGTATGTGTGTAAAAAATCTTGGTTTCCGCGTAGTAACGACGTTTCAATGCTCTCTCTGACATCTTCTTCTGGAGCGAAAGTTAATCGACCTGCGTCTCACTGATAAACGCTATCTTCTATGTCTTGCTTGCTAAGGCGGTAGGGTGGGAACCGTCGCAGTCTAACTTTGCTGTCATTACGATTTATTTTCATGTTGTTAAGTGGTGGATACCAAATAGACGGAAGTCGTTGACCATCACCTCATTTGTTTGGGTTATTCGGACGCTTTTCTATCTCTCTATATCCTCTCTGACGATTTTCACTTAATAAAGTGTATTTCTAGCGAACGCCCTTATATTTCGTGTACTACTAATTTATATTCTTCTCTTCTGACGCTAATTCTCCTCTTCGTTTGGCCTATGTAAGACTGTTCGTAATGAAATTTCATAAACCCCCTTGGACCTCCAACAGTCTCTGTAGTTTCGTGGTGTATCGCACAGCTTCCTTTCAGTAATGAATATCGTGTTAACATTACATTTGTTGAGTTCTGATACAGTCCGTGGTCCCTTTTATGTACGGTAAAAACGCCCTCAGTTTCGGTCGTTTCGTTCTGTTCTTCTGGTTTTGTTCTTTGACGTTTAAATAGCGCATTATTCTCTGAGACTGTATTGTATCCATTTTGTATTAAAGTTTGCCGTATTCTCTGCATTTCATGTTACCTGCGATCAGGACCGAATGTCGCATGTAAAATTAAAAATAACCTAACCTAAAAATAGGCGGTGCTACAGGTTGAAAGTGCTTAAACTCCATTTCTACTTGGTAATAACGTTCGTGAATAGTAACCCTTTATTTTTATACTAAAATTACTTCAATGGTACTCGTAAGACAAATTCTTTAAGTCACGCTAATAAAGGCTTACTTGCATTTGGAAATGTATTTATATCGACAAAACTATGATAGTATTGTATAGAGGCAGTATAACTATAGATGTGTACACTAACATTAGGAAATTACTCGGCCGTACTAATTTACAAGCAGTAAAGAAAAATATTGAGGTTCAATGTGTATTTAGGATGAAATATGCGGACTAAATGTTTGTATTGTGATCAACTTATTCACGAAAACATTTGCACATGACTATATTACTAATAAAGTTTATTTGTAATTAAATTAAGCCTGTGTTCCAAGAACTTAATAACTTAACACTAAAAATGTCTGCATAAGTAACGTATATATTCGAATTTCCCAATGTTAATGATATTAGTTTTCCTTATGCCGATATCCATTTCGGTTACCTCTATCTATCGAGGAACAGTGTCCAACAATTTAGGCCTTTTACAACGGAAAGATGTGTTTAATAAAGCTTTACCTTATAGATACCATTATACAGGGTGTTTCAAAAAGAGTATACGTATTTCGAATGCATATATTTATTAAACTTTAAGACATACGAATATGAAACTTTACACACATATTTACGAACCTCTCAAGTTCAGATTACAGATGTTCAATATGTCCTCCATCAGCGACACGAACAATATTAGATCGATTTTCAAATTCCTCCCATACTCGGGCAAGCATGTCCTTCGTCACTGATGCTATGGCAGTACGGATCCGGTTCTTCAACTCTTCCAGGTTCTATGGGAGTGGTGGTACATAAACGTTGTCTTTAACGAAACCCCACAGGAAGAAGTCACAGGGTGTCAAATCTGGTGACCGTAGAGCCCAGCTGAGACGTGCTAAGTCGCCAGCTCCTTGACGACCAATCCAACGGTTCGGTAGAGTTTCATTCAGATATTCACGCACTTGGCGACTCCAGTGAAGGGCTGCCCCGCCTTGTTGAAAAATGAAATTGTCTTTATGCAGCCTCAGAAACAACCAGTTTTGTAACATATCGAGATACTGCTGACCGTTAACCGTGTTTCCATCAAAGAAGAATGAGCCGTAAATAAATAATCCGGATATCGCACAAAACACATTGATTTTAGGCGATTCTTGTACATGTTCAATGGCTGCATGTGGATTCTGTAGACCGCAAATTCGAACATTGTGTTTGTTTACCAGTCTACTAACATGGAAAATCGCTTTATCACTGAACACGATGCGTTGTGCGAAAGTGTTATGATTGTCAATAATATCATGAATCTCGTTACAAAATGCCACACGTTTCCGTTTCTCATCAGGAGGCAGAGCTTGTAACAACTGTAACTTGTACGGCTCCATAACCAACCGACCTCTCAAAACACGTCTAATTGTTGTTGTAGGCAGTTGTAACTCTCGACTGGCACGACGAGTTAATTTTGAAGGATTACGTTGGATAGCAGTTGGAATTCGTGCAACATTTTCTTCAGAAACACGAGGGCGGCCAGAACTCTTTCCTTTACATACGCAGCGATCGATAGTTTGGACTAAATAATACTTCCTAATACGTATATTGTTTTTGAAACACGATGTATAATTACAGTTTATCCGATTTTTAAAAATTTTGAATTTCGGATTTCATTGTAAGAAAAAATACCAATAGTACACTAATTTTTTTGCTATTTTATATGGCAGTGAAGAAACTTATACATTTCCAACCGGCAGCTAAAATTCGATTAAATAAATTAACACTGTAAGACAGCCTGATTCGATCACCAGCTCTTCCTAGATTGAAAATAAATGCAAGAATCGGTGCACACGAATTGAAAAGCAAACTTAATTCGTATGCAATCCCTCACTTGAACAGCACGACAAAATTGTTCGATAATGTAACAGTTCTCAATGCCTAACATGAATTACACAAGTTTCGAGTTCCAGTAAATATTTACACAAAGTGCAAATTAAGGGATAAAATACAATATATTGACATAAAACACATTTTAATGAACATATATCCGAAAGAAAAATACAAAAATGATTAAAGTCTATAATGCTGACCTATAAATATTGCCACGCATGGCAACATGTGAACAGAGTAGCATGCGTTGAAATCTATATGGGGCCTCATGTAGAAGGTACGTCAATTCTTTTATTCCGAATATGTTACGGAATTTACATATCTACCGCATTATTCTTTACTCGGAAACAACAGAATCCTGTCGCACACTTTGCATACTATTTTGACACTATCATATGTCAAATCCATAAACTACGCGATAAGGATTTTCATCGAATCAGCGAACGGTGCCTTCCTCGCGTTTTTCTTGGTTGCCGTTTTCGTTGCGACAAGTTCGATTCTACAGCTTTCGTACAACTAACTAAATTCTCACTACCTGCAGACCTCACCACTATAAATAGACGATAGATACGAACCGGGTATCCTATGACATGATTGCCACAGCTTAAGGGTATGTTTCTGAAGCAATACCAAGTTAAAAATGTCTAATCAATATATGCCCAAAACTTTACCGCAACTAAGCTACAAGCATTTGATGTTTTAGATAACTCCACTAATGCAGATATTACGTAGGGTTGTTGATTTCGTTGTCATTAAAATAATCGGGGTTGCTATAATTCATCAGTTCATTGTAGTAGTGTTAAATTTTTTCGAATGAGAAAAACGCAGATATTTTCTTTGTTTATGAATTGTGTACTGAAAATGAAAGAGCAACCAAAACAATGGACAAGAATAATCAAAACAATGGACTCAAAGGGGAGAACCGGCTCCAAAGAAGACGAAAACCGTTTCATCTGCAGGCAAGGTCATGGCATCGGTTTTTGGGGATGCGCATGGAATAATTTTCATTGACCATCTTGAACAAGGAAAAACTATCAACGGCGAGTATTATGCGAACTTATTGCAACGTTTGAGCGAAGAAATCAAGCAAAAACGACCGCATTTGGCTAAAAAGAAAGTGTTGTTTCATCAAGACAATGCACCAGCTCACAAATCCGTTATTGCAATGGCCAAAATTCAAGAATTACAGTTTGAATTGCTACCTCGTGTACTCTATTCGCCGGATTTAGCCCCCTCGGATTATTTTCTATTCCCAAACTTGAAAAAATGGCTCAGTCGTCAAAGATTTTCCAACGATGAAGAAGTGATGTCGGCAGTTAATGGCTATTTTGAGGAGCAAGACAGTTCTTATTATAAAAAGGGTGTCGAACTTATTAAACATCCCTGGGAAAAGTGTATAGAGCTGAACGGAGATTATGTTGAAAAATAAATATATTTCTTTCCAAAATGTTTGTGTTTTCTTTGTCGGTTTGGGTGGTCCCAGAACCACCCTCGTTCAGAAAGATACTACTGAAAAAATCAACATATTATGCTTATGTATTTTGATTAACGACTACAACTTCGGATGTTGTAGGTTCTGGTGTGAAGATATTAGAAGAATTATTAATTAAATCTTTAATAATAATAAAACTATAAAATGAATCAATTGCTACCACTCTTAAAATAAAAAATATTGTGAAAATCACTTAATTGAATTTTTGTATTTAGCTGTTACTATCATTGTTTGTGATTCGCTGTGCGTATATTATCAAATTTCAATTCCACCAAAAGAAGGAAGTTCGAACTAACATGCGCGTTCGCAAAAATTAAATTTTCCTAAATTCGATTTAATACAAGCCTTCGCAATAATATTTCCCTGTCTAACGTAATCATTTTCACCATTTGCTCATTCCGAGAGATCGATCCCGTCCCATACTCATTCTCTCAGACATCCAATCGCTAATTTAAGGATGTTCAATTTTAGGTTCGACTGTGGCTCCGGCGTTGGCATGGTTCGATCCGAAGAGACTGTACTGTTAAACCAATGGAACCACATAACGTTATATCGGCACCGTTGGGACGCCTGGCTGCAATTGAACGGAGGTAAACACGTTCAGGGTCGTTCCAAAGGTCTCTTTTCCCGAATCACGTTCAGGGAACCCCTATTCATCGGGGGTGCTGGCAATACCACCGGATTATCGGAAAAGTTACCGGTCTCCGGCGGACTCAAAGGTTGCATAAGGCATCTGGAAGTGAATGATCATTTGTATAGATTTGCGTTGGAACCGAACGGGGAAGCTTCGAAAGGTTTCGGTGTAGGTAAGTAATATAAATAAGATGAGTGTTAATTAGTAATGAATTATTTATTGTCGAATTAATATTTGTTGATAATAAATCTGTTAGGTAGAAATTCGTGTAATAATCGAAAATCGTCACATTAAAACGTAAATACTTTTCTTAGCGCTGTGTAATAGATATGACTTCAGATTAACACTGGATATAACAATTCGAGACTGTTTATTAACTTGGATCCACTATTACTGTGAAACAATAGAGATGTTTTCTCCAAGAAATACAAAACACACACACACACATATATACAATTACGCACAAAATCGAAGGTACAGCAATAAGAAAGTAGAACGATGTACATTATTTTTGAGAAATTTTTATTTAATGTAAAAGACAAATAATATTTCAATATATACAGAAATTAAAGTTTATAATTTCAAGCATAAACTAAATGAAATGTAACGGGTGTTTTTTTAAGACCTTGACAATTTTAAATGATAATACAAGACAGAAATATTGTTGGAATGAAATTTTTTTTATTATAATCTAGTAGATAATTTCATGGCATTTATTTTTTAAATATGATGTCCGACATATGTCCGCCGCGGCTATGCGTTACATGGTCCATTCGATCACTCCAATTTTTGACTACTTTATTCAATACATCTGGTCGTATGGCGTCAATGGTGGCTTGAATATTGGCTTTTAATGCTTCAAGAGTTGCTGGTTTGTCGGCATAAACCAATAACTTAACATAGCACCATAAAAAGTAATCCAGAGGCGTTAAATCGCACGAACGTGAGGGCCAGTGAACAGGAACACTTCTGGAAATAAAGTTGTCACCAAATTGATTTTGCAATAATTCGATTGTTAAGCGCGCTGTATGGCAAGTTGCGTCATCTTGTTGGAACCAAATGTCGTCGATGTTTAGCTGATTAATTATTTGAAACAAAAATTCAGTCAGCATGGCTCGATAGCGCTCGCCATTCACCGTAACGGCAGCACCGTCCTCATTGCCAAAGAAATAAGGACCGACGATGCCGCCAGCGTGTAAACCGCACCAAACAGTCAATTTTAGTGGATGTAATGGTGATTCGTTAACGGCTTGAGGATTGTCTTCGTTCCAAATACGGCAATTTTGCTTATTAACGTAGCCATTAACCAGAAATGAGCTTCATCGCTAAACACGATTCTTTGATAAAAATGCTCATCTTCAGCCAGTTTCAAATGAGCCCAATCAGCAAAAATACGACGCAAACGATGGTCGTTTGGCTTCAATTCTTGCACGAGCTGTATTTTATAGGCACGTAAGCCAAGATCCTTACGTAAAATTTTCCACGTAGTCGAAGGACAAAAGTCAACAAGTTGAGAACGACGACGAATCGACATTTCGGCGTCTTCTTCAATACTTCGCGCTACAGCAGCAATATTATTTTCGGTACGCACATTTCTTTGTCTTGTTGATGGTTTGGAATCGAGAAGAGTAAAATTAGTGCGAAAACGATCAATAACTGCACGAATTGCTTGCTCACTAGGCCGATTATGTTGACCGTAAAATGGAATGAAAAGTGCTCTGTGAACGTCGCGAACAGATTTATTTTTTTCAAAGTAAATTTCCTCAAGTCGTAAGCATTGTTATGGCGTTAAACGATTCATGATGACTTACCAAACCTTACTGAATAGAAATGTCAACACAGTTTGACATTATCAGCTGTGAAACCATAGTTATCGATATCGATAGTACTCATGCAGCTTAAAAAACTCCTATTATATGGTATTATACGAGGAGGAGTCAAAAAGTTCCCGGAATTTTGTTTTAACTCTTTATTACCACAACATAGGTACACAGTCACTTAATCGCCTTCAAAGTAGGCGCCGTCTGAACACACACACACTTGCTCCACCGCTCCTGCCATTGTTGGAAACAACGATAAAAGTCCTGTTGTGGTATCTTCCGAAGTTCAGCCGTCGCGTTGGTTTTGATGTCTTCTACGGTGTCAAAACGGTTACCTTTGAGGCCCTTTTTGAGCTTGGGGAAGAGCCAGAAATCCAATGGCGCTAAATCCGGTGAGTAGGGAGGCTGCTGGAGGACTGGAATGTTTTTTTCTGCAAGCCATGTTTGCACAACAATCGACGTGTGGGAGGGAGCATTGTCGTGATGGAGTGACCATCCTTCTTGCCATTTGCCTGGACGTTTTCTTCGAACTGCTTCCCTCACTCTTTTCAAAACTTGCACGTAAAAAGGACCGTTAACCGTTTGTCCAGCTGGTACAAATTCATGGTGCACCACACCTTCGTTGTCGAAAAACGTAATGAGCATAACTTTTGTTTTCGATTTGACATGACGTGATTTCTTTGGTCGAGGAGAGGACGATGTGTGCCATTCTGATGACTGCATCTTGGTTTCCGGGTCGTACGCGTACACCCAAGTCTCGTCACCAGTAACGATTGTCTGCAAGAACATCGGGTCCTCTGTGCTTTTTTCAAAACATTCGGCCGCCGTCAACTTCCGAGTTTCCATCTGATCCGGATTCAGCAAGCGCAGGACAAACTTTGCACTGACACGTTTCATCTTCAAATCATCTGACAGGATTGCGTGTATGGATCCATGAGAGATCCCCGCTTCTTGTGCCAACTCGTCGATGGTCATTCTGCGGTCTGCTCTGATTAATTGTTTCACTCGCTCGACCATTCCTTCATTCCTGGAGGTTGAAGGTCTCCCACTGCGACTCTCGTCTTCCAGCGATTCCTGTCCACCCTTAAATCCTGAAAACCACTCGTAAACGGCTGTTTTCTTTAAAGAATCGTCACCGTAAACTGTTTGTAAGGCTAACAAAGTCTCTGAAGCACATTTTCCCAATCTGCACATGAACTTGATGTTCGCCCGTTGCTCTAACTGCGACATCGCGCCAACTGATCACCACACACTCCTACCTTCCGCTAAACTGCAGTCACACTGCGTCTTCAGACTTGCTCAGACCTGTCAGCGTCATAACTATGCACCATAAGGAATGTACTCTACAAAATTTATTGTGATTGAATCACAACTGCCAACACTACGACACAATTCCGGGAACATTTTGACTTCTCGTCGTATATTAGAGGTAAGTGGAAAAAGTACCTTACCTCATTTAAATTTCTCAAGCCCTTAAAAAACACCCGTTATATAAATATCAATTTTAAATAAAAAATTGATATTTTTCAAAGTAGTTTTTAATATACATACATATGTATATATGTATAACTCCAAGTTTCTTTCAAATTTCTTATTTTTTTCCCCAAAACATAGACTATCGAAATTGATTTTCTAGTACAATATAAAGAGAAAATTGTATAAAATATAACCACCGTGTTTTCCAATATCTCATGAACGTGCACCGTTACAACTCATATACGAAACGACAGCTGTAATTTCGAAGTTCGATCGGTATACATGAACAAAGGGGTGGTCACGGAAAATAGAAATCGTAGACGGCCGGTAAACAAACAAGAGTAAATAATCACCAGTCGTTACAGCATACAGGAGACGGTCGAATTGTGCCAATTACCACCAGTCTAAAGCGATTAGTTTTCAATTTTGATGATAAACGTACAGACCAGTTTTGTATTCAGAGAAACGATCAATTAATTTATTTTATGTAGGCGGGCGAATTCGACTTTGAAACTGGCGTATCCGAAACTAATAAGTCCTCACAAGCATCCGCTAAAAAGGTATTCAAACAATAATAAATCCAATGCAGTTTTGTTTTTCTTGTCGCCGTGATGCAGCATTAATAATAATTTATTTCGACTTCGACAAGGTCCTTCAAGTTTACGAAATAATAACAAAATAAAACAATTCGAAAAAACCTTGTCTCTACAAGACCTTTTTTTAGCAAAATATGTTTAGCTTCTATAACTAACTAACTAAAGGAATTTATGTCCTCTCTCTCATCCTATTACCACATTCGTACCTGGGATTTTCAATTAACACCATATATACAACTAAAACTATTGGGTTGACAACTAAGTACTTTCGGTTTTTACTGATAGAGAGCGTTGCTTTATTTTTTGTATACCGTATGTTAGTGCTGTACTTTACCGTTTGTCGCGTGGTACTAGTCACATTGACGTAACTTCAGAAGCAAGTAGTGCGTGATTTTTATTAAAGCTATTAGTTGTGGGTTAATTTTAAATGGAGTGCAGAAACGAACATTTTCGACATATTTTACTATTTTATTTCCGTAAAGGAAAGAAAGCTACTGCGGCTCACAAAAAGATATGTGAAGTTTATGGTGCTAATTGCTTAACGTGTCAGAATTGGTATAAAAAATTCCGTTCTGGAGATTTTTCCCTCAAAGATGAGCAACGTTCTGGTCGGCCTACTGAAGTTGATGATGACCAAATCAAAATAATTGAAGAGGATCGTCATATAACTGTTCGAGAGGTTGCGGAGAGGCTAAATGTATCGCACACAACAATTGAAAAACATTTAAAATGTCTTGGGCTAGTTAAGAAGATTGATATTTGGGTACCTCACGAATTGAAAGAAATTCATTTAACACAAAGAATCAACTTTTGCGATATGCACCTTAGACGAAATGAAACCGACCCTTTCCTAAAAAGAATCATCACTTGTGATGAAAAATGGGTCCTGTACAGTAACATAGTTCGAAAACGATCATGGAGCAAACACGATAAACCAGCTCAAACCACATCGAAAGCTGAATTGCATCCATGCTGTCGGTTTGGTGGGATTACAAAGGTATTGTGTTTTTTGAGCTGCTTCCAAGGAACCAAACGATCAATTCTGATGTTTGCTGTCAACAATTAATAAAACTGGATGAAGCAATCAAAGAAAAACGGCCAGAATTGTCAAATCGGAAAGGTATACTTTTCCACCAAGATAATGCAAGGCCTCACACATCTTTGGCAACTCGTGAGAAACTATTGGAGCTTGGCTGGGAAGTGATGCCACATCCCCCATACAGCCCCGATCTAGCATCATCTGATTACCATTTATTTCGAAGTTTGCAGAATTCTTTGAATGGTAAAACTTTCACAAATGACGATGACCTTCACTCGCACCTGGTTCAGTTTTTTACTGATAAGGACCAGAAATTTTATGAGCGCGGAATCATGCAACTGAAAGAAAGATGGCAAAAGGTCATTGAGCAAAATGGAAAATATATAATTGATTAAAAACTATTCTTTGTTTAAAAAAAAAGTGTTTTATTTTGTACTACAAAACCGAAAGTACTTAGTTGCCAACCCAATATGTACATATATACATACTTAACTTACTAGTAATAAGAAAAAATAAGTTAAAAACGCATAATGGAATAATCCGCATATAGGAATAATTTTGGAGGACAATATGATTATTCCAATAAGCGGGTTTCACTGTAGATGATATTTTGAATATATTCTCTGTGCGAATAATAAAGATGATCTGTTGGCAATTTCGTTGAAATACAATATAAACTCAAATTACCGTGAATATTAATTAATTT